>CM050212.1:30069568-30082068 GCA_027475355.1 Coilia nasus | reverse complement strand
AGACACATTCTACGCATCACTAAGAGAGAGATATACCATGGGTGACCACAATAAACCATGGGTGACTGTTCACAGTTAACATATTAAACAATACTAAGTAGTTTTCGTCTTCGGTTGCCCCACAGGTTGGAAGCGGAATTGTCTCTCATAGAGAACTACAAAGACATGGTCCGCTCCTCCAAACTTACTTCGTGCGATTATAGCCCATGCAAGACAGCAAAGTGAATTCAGAGCTACTTAGTGTTGCTTTAATAATCACTCTGCCAAAGATATAATGTAACCATTAAAACTTTACACCAACATTCCATTCCACCTAGTTCATAAACAAGCAAGAAAGAAGCACGAAAAAACGAAATCGAGTGAATTTATAAGCTATGGCAGACTTTAACAAGACACCCAAGGCTGCAGAACAGCAGCTGTGCATGGACCTAGTCTGGACTGTGAGCAACCATAACAACCACATCTCAGCAATCTTAATACAGGGGAATGTCTAAATCAATATGTACAAATAGACACTTGTTGCATAGCAACCATAGATGCCCTTAACTGGAGCGAACTGAAATATAATTAAATCAAACTTTAAAAAACGAATTTCAAAATTGTGTCCATAAACTAATTATGTTGGTAATGGAACTGTGATATAAAAGCAATGTAACACTCATGTTCATGAGGTTGTTCATGGATATCCACATAGGTGTGGTTACCTACGGCACTCAGCCTTCAGCTTGGTGCCTGCGGCCGAACGAGACCGGTGAGGATATCCACAAACAGCTTCACTCCCACTCGTGTTATATTGCTTAAATAACTCACCACGCTGGCTCTGTCCTCCCCTCTCCCACTATCCACTATCTCTCCCTCTCCCCCTCTACCCACCTCTCCATTTCTCCTGCTCTGTGCCTCTCATTTTCTCCATCTCTTCTTCTCTTTGTCTTTCTTTCTCCATCTACTCCTCTCTTCTTCTTCTTTACTCTCTCTTTCTTCATTCCCTCCCTCTCCCCATAAGCATTTCTCCATTCTTCCTCTTCTCCTTTGGCTTGGAGCGTTCTCTGTCCTTTCCCATTCTTTTTCACTCCCTTATTCTTTCTTTTCTTCTCTGCTTTTCTTCTCTCCTCTATTTCCTCTACTTCTCTCCCACTCTCATTCTTTTTTCTTCTCTCCATCTTTCTCACTCCCCTTTTCTGCCTCTCAACCTCTTACTCGTACCTCAGCTTTCTCTTTCATTTTTTCCAGCTTTTTCTCTCTTGTTCTCTCTCTCTTTCTCTCTCTCTCTCTCCTACTCTTCTGTTCTCCTTCTCTATCCCTCCATCTCTCTCTCACTCTCGCCACACCTGGCCATGGATACCTGCATAAATAGAGTTCTAGCAGAGCAAGCTGCTTTGATCCCTCGCTCCAGACGTGCATAGGTGCAGCAGTCCTCTCAGCCAGCTGGCACCACCCGCCCCTCTTTCAGATACACACACCTATACACACACTTCAGACACACACACACACACACACACAGTTCAGAGACACACATATACAGCTATACCCAAGGATACACACACCCCTACCCCAGAGACACACACCTACACTTCAGACACACACGCACACACACACCTACATTTCAGAGACACACACACACTTACACCTCAGAGACACACACCTACAGTCACATCTACAGCATCTACACCATCTACACCATCTGCTAATTGCGCCAATCCTCATTTCCTCTGCACACACACATGCACCAGCAGGCACCTACTATGCCCAACACACACACACACACACACACACACACACACACACACACACACACACACACACACGCGCGCACACACACACACACACACACACATGCACACACTTACACTTGCATGCCTGCCCACACCATTAGTGGGCTGAAAGTGTGTCAGAGGCCATGCGCAGGGTGATCCCCATTTAAGTAATGGCAGCGCTTCACTTAAGTAAAGGTGCCAATGGAAAGTACAGACCAAAAATGAGGTTTCTTCAGGGCATTGAAGCACACACACCTACACCTTAGAGACACACACCTTCACTTACATCTTTAGACACACATATACAGCAGGAGACAGGAGCTAATTTTGCTTCGGCTCCATCTGCTAATTGCACCATTCCTCATCTCCTCTGCACACATGCATACATCAGCAGGCACCTACTATGCCCAACACAAACCCACAGACACACACACATACACACATACACACACACACACATGCTCACACTTACACTCTCGCATGCCTGCCCACACCATTAGTGGGCCTAACGTGTGTGGAGTTAGTCAGAGGCCATGCGCAGGGTGATCCCCATTAAAGTCATGGCAGCGCTTCACTCAAATGAAGGTGCCAATGGAAAGTAAAGACCAAAAATGAGGTTTCTTCAGGGCATTGAGGAAGGAGTCTGGTGTGTGTGTGTCTGTGTCTGTGTGTTTATATGAGTGTGTGTCTTTCAGTGTGTGTGTGTGTGTATGTCTCTGTCTGTACATGTGGCTATGTATGTGTTTGTGTGTATGTGTGTGTATTTGAATGCATGCATGCATGTGTGTGTGGGTAGGTGGGTGTATGTGTGTGGGTTTGTGTGGATGTACATGTGTATGTTTTTGTATGTGTGTTTAGGAAGGTTATTGAGGTCTTACTCAGACACTCACAATGGAGAAGGGGGGCACGAAGCATTCCCAAAGTGTTTCCCAATACACACACATGCAGCATTCCTAAAGTGCTTTCCAATGGATACACATGCAGTGTTCCCAAAATGCTTTTCAATGCACACACATCCAGCATTCCCAAAGTTCTTTCCAATGCACATACATGCAGCAGCATTCCCAAAGTACTTCCCAATGCAAATTGTGGCACTAACCACTGGCCTTCCTTTCCAGAGATGTGAAGTGGAGGTGACAGAGGCTGCGGTTAGAGAAACAGAATGGAGATTGGAGGGGAAGGGAGGGAGAGGGAGGGAGGGGGAGGGAAAGAAGGGAACCTTTTTGACAAGTTGACCAGTTGCCTGAGTGACTGACTGACTGGCTGGACTGCGGTTGTTGAAGCACACACACATACAGACACACACATACAGACACAAACACACAAAGACACACACACACATACACAAAGACACACAACCACACACACACGACCCCTCTCCTCGGCACCCCCGGCGGCTGACCTCATGGCCTCTCCAGATGAAGTGAGGTGACGGCAGCACTAGTGGTGGCAAAATGACATGAGAGCAGCTGAGGAGTGCGTGCGCCACAACACAGGGGCACGGGCGGATGGCGGGGGAGGAGAAGAAAACAAGAGTGAGAGAATGAGAAACAAACCTCAAACATGGAGGCCTCTGCCCAACACCACATGTGTACCACTCGCACTCAGCCCCCGTACGAGCTGGAACCAGAAAACATCATGTCAGAACACATGTTTTTAAAACACACACATACGCACGCACACACAGACACACACACACGCACACACTCCTATATGCACACACACATACTGTACATACACACACACACAGACATACATACACACACAGACACACACACATACATACACACACACACACACTCACACACGCACACACACAAAAAGTGAGGGAAGGAAAAAGAGCCGTAGACCGCCCACGGTTGGGCTAATCAGTGTGGTGCGAGTGTGGGCAGTGTGACAGCATGGAGAACCGTCTCTGCTGGAGGTCGATTGGGGGGGCTGCTGCTCCTGCTGTTGCTCCTGCTGCTGCACGTATGTGGTCCAGGGGCCCCCTTTTTAATGGAACACCTCCTGGGTGTGTGGCGGTGGGAAAGGGGCGCAGCGTGGCCCTCACAAAGGGGCTCTCTGTGGCCCTGGCTGGACCTCTCTCTCTCTCTCTCTGGGCCACCCCTACATCACAGAGAGGCAGACAGACAGACAGACAGGCAGACAGGCCCAACTCATAGCCTGGAGACAGTGTGAACTCTGTACTTCTGCAATTTATTCATATTTTTCAGTCTGGCACAGGAATGCATGGATGGCGGTATGTGAACATGCATGTTTTTCAGTGTCTTGCAGCTATGCCATATGTAGTGCAGACACACAGAGGAAAGAGCAGAGAGAGCAGACTGATAGCTAGATAGCTAGATAACCAGACAGACAGACAGACAGAGAGACAGAGAGACAGACAGACAGACAGACAGACAGACAGACAGACAGACAGATAGATAGATAGATAGATAGATAGATAGATAGATAGATAGATAGATAGATAGATAGATAGATAGATAGATAGATAGATAGATAGATAGATAGATAGATAGATAGATAGACAGGCGTGCAAAGAGAGGAAAAGAAAGAAACAGAGAGAGAGAGAAAGAGGGAGCAGTACACCTTGTCAGTCTTGTAGCAGGAGAGAGATTTGTTGAGCTGTGCAGGCGGTGCTGGAGAGGCCTGGGTCAATGTATGGACGGATGGACGGACGGACGGACAGACGGACAGACAGCCAGCCAGACAGATAGATAGATAAATGGATGGATGGATGGATGTATGGTTGGTTGGTTGTATTTGGTAGGAAAGCCTGTGCCATGGTCCTGCTGCCTCCCCAGAGGCCTGTGGCAGAAAGTGGTACTTCATAAAACTCTTTTTACGAGCTCACACGACCACCTGCCCTGCTTTTGATATATAACACCCCACCCCCCCAAAACACATACACTGGGCTAGGTAGGTGAAACACATATGATATAGGTGTGGTGATCTTACCACCACACACACACACACACACACACAGAGTCAAAAATCACATTCCCACAACCCCACATCCATCTGCTGACTCCACAGCACTCTTTATTTGAACTCAGCCTCCAGCAAGAGGACACACTAAAAGGCAGAGCTAACGCCTGCCACTGCCTCTGATAACAGCCCTCCAATAACTATCACTGGAGTAGAGCCGTTACCTAATGCCTGCCACTGCCTCTGATAACAGCCCTCCAATATCTATCATTGGACTAGAGCCGTTACCTAATGCCTGCCACTGCCTCTGATAACAGCCCTCCAATAACTATCACTGGAGTAGAGCCGTTACCTAATGCCTGCCACTGCCTCTGATAACAGCCCTCCAATAACTATCACTGGAGTAGAGCCGTTACCTAATGCCTGCCACTGCCTCTGATAACAGCCCTCCAATAACTATCATTGGACTAGAGCCGTTACCTCCTTTCACTGCCCCAGCGCGCTCATAAGAGCCCCAACCTCCAGACCGTACGGCCGGACTGTCTTGTAAGATGTCCAACGTACAAGCCACAAACTGATGCAGCACATGTTTACAAGGCCTAACCATATAACCACACGTTTACAGCTTTTCCACACGCACTAATAGGGCCCGTTGCTGCCATGCTGGATTGGAATGGACATTGGAATTAGATTGCTTTTTGTTGTCACTATACGCATGTACAATGAGATTAGAAGCAGCTCCTTCTCCAGTGCAGACATGTATGTAGAACATTTACAACATAGAATATAATAAAGAAATAATAGTGCAAGAAAAAGATAAATGAATAAAAAAGGTGGGTAGATATGTGCACATTAGGTTTTACATACAGTGTAATATGCAGTGTGGGTTATTCCACGTTAATTAAATATTGCACAGTAGTGATGATCATTGTCTTGATCAGCACACCACCCCCTCTTCTACTTGTATGTCTTGCACTAATACTTATTTTTTTAATTTTGTATTCTGTGTGGTAAATATCCCACGTTCATGTCTGCACTGAAGAGTGAATTGCTTTCAGTCTCATTGTGCATGTGTATAGTGTAAATTGTACATGTGTATAGTGACAATGCAAGGCATTCAATTCTATTCTATTTTCTTCTACTCTTATTTATTCCATTCCATTCTAATCTATCATATTCTATTCCATTCCTACCCATTCAATTCCATTCCATTCCATTCTATTCCATTCAATGCCTTGGTCGGGTCCCATTTACAGGAGCTGGAGATCTCCTACGACACCAGCAGCAGCCCTGGAGGGGCCCACTGTGACTCCCAGCGAGGAGGAAGAGGAGGAGGCGGCAGAGGAGGAGGTAGAGGAGGCAGTGACGAGCGAGTGGGAGCTGGAGCCTCCAGAGCAGGAGGAGGAGCTGACCCACCTGCTGCTGCCGGACAGCCTGAGCCAGCTGGAGGAGTTCGGCCGGCACAAGAGGCCACGCAAGGCCCACCGCGCCCACGGACGCAAGCGCCTCTTCAGCGACCTGTGGGTGCGCATGGGGGACAGGTGAGAGCAAGGACACACACACACCTATGCATGCACACACAGACTTACACAAACGCACACACACATACACACACATATTCACACACCTACACATGGACAAACCCACAGACACACGCACACACTCATTGGCCTTACCATCACATGTCTCAGGAGAAAGCTGGAGGTCAGGGAGAAGGTGGAGGTCAAATGGGCCCAGATCAAATCTGCTCAAACACTGCTAATAGGACACATAGCTCAGTGTGTGTGTGTGTGTGTGTGTGTGTGTGTGTGTGTGTGTGTGTGTGTGTGTGTGTGTGTGTGTGTGTGTGTGTGTGTGTGTGTGTGTGTGTGTGTGTGTGTCTGTGTGTCTGTGTGTGTCTGTGTGTGTGTGTATGTCTGTCAGTCAGTCTGTCAGCCTGTCTGTCTGTCTGTCTGTCTGTCTGTAGCTCACTCAAATACCCAACAATCTTGGTACTTCTGGTCTCTGTTATTTTGCCATATTGACTCACTAAAATGCAGTCTTTTCTCATCATGACATTGCTTTTGTCATTGACAGCACAACTCCTCTGCCCAACATCAGAATAACTAATGGGTATGTGACAGTTGAGCCCCCCTACACCCATCAGAAACAGCAGAAGAGGACGTCGGCCCACCCCAGGCCAAAGCCCTCCAGCCAGCCCCCCTCCCACCACAGTCCCAACGCCGCAGTGGCCCTCCACAGCCTCCACACAGCACTCGCCTGCTTACTGGCAGGGCTTATCTCACACCTGCTGTTCACCTCCTGACCACCAGGAGGCCGTCTGTGACCTCCAGATTCCCCCACCCTCACCTGGAACAGACAGACAAGACAGACAGAGACACACACTGTGAAACACACACACAAACACACACACACACACACACACACACACACACATATGCACACACACTGAAACACACATACACACGTTCACAGACTTTGTCTTAGCCAGCATCCCCACCTGCAGTCTCAGTCGTGTAGATGGTGTCGGGGCTGACCCTCAAGACGGAGACTCTCACCCACCATCTCTGGCTGCAGTGTAAAAACTGCGTTGCATGAAGTTTAGACCATTTAAAAATTTTCTCAACAAGTGTTGCAGCAAGTGGTGGTCTAACGAAGACTGCGGGTCTCTGACAGATGACATGCTGAAGGTAATCTTGAGAAGTGGAATTATTTTATTATGTGATGCGGTACAAAGCCAACACAAGCTCAGCCTGAATGGTGTTGAACTGTTCAAAATAGCAACACTAATATCCATAACATTTCTGATGATATAGTAATTAAGTCACCAATGTAATGTATAATAGATATAGGAAAATATAACAGAGTTGACCTATTTTGTAAATTGTGCATTTTGTTCATAAAGAAGTATTGTATATTTATTATTTCTTAAAGAGTATATTTTCATGCTTTTGTCAAATATTGAAAAAATAAAGTATTGAGTAGCCATTGCGTCTGCCTTCAAGTAAGGTTCTGTTACTGTTACTAAATGTAAACGGTTTACATGTGTCTGTTGGGGGTGCTTGCAAGATGCAGGATTTTTTTTAAAATCTATAACGTTCCAGTTTGATTCCCTTGTTGAATTGTCGAATACCGTCATCTGTTGGTAGTTAGAGGAATTACACATTCATGTTTGTGATTATCTATTTGTGATACAAATTGGCATTAAGATGTGAATTGAGAAATTAGATACTGTTGGGAAGTAAATGTGGTTTTGATACATAAACTACCATCTTAAAACAATATATAAGACAGGAGTAAAATATCCTATTGGTCTGTTCAAAAAGTGGCTCTTTATTGCAACGTGTTACAGTACAGTAAATAGTCACTGGTAGCAACATAAAATTTGAAATTTCTTATCTCTGCTGTTAAGAGTAAGTGCAGTTCGGACCGAACAGGCTTTAAAGAAATAGAAAAAAATATGAAAAAAGAGGTTACCGACACATTACACCTCTACCACCAGATGGCGCATGTGCCTTAGGAAAAAGAAAATCAGGCGACGACTCTCTCTCTCAGTAACACAATGAAAAAAACATACCGACTACAGATAACGCTTGAAATGTTTTAATTATCAAAAATAGAACAATGAAAAGGGAGACAATTTTTATACATATAAATAAAATGGATATATTATCCAATAAAAATCATAAATACATTTACATTTATTAGGAGAGATATTACAACTAAAGTATCGATACTGACATCACAATAGCATGCACTGTAGTCGCTGTTATTAATTGCATTGTATGCAATGCATTGTATCAACCATATATATTTTTTATTTTCTAGAAATTCAGCATCTTCACAGATGCTTATTTAACTGAAACACACCAGCAATAAGAAGAGCATAAAACTACTTTATTCAAACAAACTTACCTATACAACTTACTTATACACACTTACTATATTCACATATTTAATAGATATTTTTTTGGAAAACATATCATGTTGGCCCCTGTAAAAATAACCCCTAGTTATATTACAATTGTAGTTGTTAATTTAAAAATGAAATACCACCATTAACAGAAAAAAGTAATTGCAGAACATAACTTCTGCTATTCCTTCTCCCCCTTGGCCAGACTTTCATGGTTAGCAGAAGGGGAAAAGTTTAAAAATAAACAGCTTTTTGCCCCTTAAGCCAAGACAGGACAATGTTTGCTTTCGCTAAAATACCATTTTCCCTGGGCTTTGGGCTGCTGTTTGACTGAGTGGGGGTCCTGACAGAGTTCAACGCACACTGACCCCACTGTGCCAAAAGGAGAGAGCATCAGCTGCATATAAATAAAAGATTACACAGGAAAATCAATTTCTGGGCAAACTCATTAAAAATGCCCTCTTCTTTCCAAATGATTCCCATTCTGTCTTTTTTTAAAAAACTCTCTCCCTCTCAGTCGCTCTGGATCTCCTTCAGTTGTCTCCACCCCCACCCCTCGCTCCCCTTCCTTCCACTGCCTCTTTCCCCAGGTGGTAATTATGTGCACAAGTCGTTTTGCGCCCTTTGATTTGCACTGTTTCACAAATGAAGGTTAAGTTTGTTTAACCGTGCCGGATTTGCCAGTCATGTTAAGGCATAATATGTGCCACAACCTTGCCTTGCCTCACCCACCCCCACACACACACCCCACACGTACACACCTCCAGCACCCCCAGTGAACACCGAACACCCCATCACCACCACCCCAGCCCCCCCCCCTTCATTGGGGAACCAGGGAGACTGCAAGGTTAAGGCTTCAGAAGGTCATACAGGCCTGCGTTGGCCAGACTAACTGCCCTGACTGAGGGGGAGATGAGGAAGTTGTTAAAGAATCACCCCTGTTAAAGGGGATTTAACATGAAACAAAAGCACTTAATGCCTTGTTTGTCCAACTCAGACCTTCAGGTGCCATTAAGGAGACACCGTGACACCGAGAAAATGCTGAAGATTTAGGGGACATCCTAACAGTTCTCCGAAGGTCAGGCAAGAAACAGCATCCACCTCAGCAGTCAAAACACACACACGCTTTCAAATGTCCCATGTATGTATGTAAAACATGGCCTAAGAGCCTAATGCGCTGCTTCAGATGTAGATCTGTTTTCTGTGCTCCTCTCTGGCCTCTGCTTTTCTGGTCATGTTTCTCCTAGACGAGGCCACACACAGTTTATGTGTTCCTTCTCCATTGCCGGATGAACCGCTGCTATCTTTATTCCATCGTAACCTTTGTCATGAGGACGTTATGTAAAAACAAACTGCACATTGTCCACAGAACCGATGATGAAAAAAAAAACATAAAAAACCTGGTTCTCTTTTTAATGGGTTCACAGCCGATGCAATCCACCTGATTTATGTTCTTTAGTGTTGTGGTTGTTGGGAGTGAACAATGCATGGCTGTTAATCAGTAAACCTTTTACCCCAAAGCTTTTTTGGGTCAAATGATGGCGCCCGGAGAGCTTTGTAGTCGTCGGGAGAATCAAATGTATGTTTATAAAAAGGACAATTAATTACAGTGGGTATCTTTGGAGAAAGTCATATTTGTTTTTTTCCCCGGCTTTCTTTTGTGTGTGTGTGTGTGTGTGTGTGTGTGTGTGTGTGTAGCTGCCCTGCCTGCTCTATGTGGCTCTCAGTGTCTGTGCGAAGCGGCTTTCATGTGTGTGTAATTACCATATTTCATTACCGTGTGGAGTGTCACCGCTGGAGCATCAAAGCTTTTGGCTCTTCGCATGCACAACCACAGGAGTACACAACTATTTTTTTCCTCCTCTTTCCCCCCCCTCTATCTCTCTCACTCTCTATCTATCTGTCTCATTTTCTCTCTCTCTCTCGCTCTCTCTCTATCTTTCTGTTTCTCTCTCTTTTCTTTTTTCCACCCAAGAATAAATTTGCCAGCGTCTGTTTTTGAGTGCACTCTCTCTCAAGCTGCTGTTGATATCAAAGAGAAGCCATTTGGCATGTGAAGTGCCCCTTGTTCTGAATCATAAAGCGCTGGAAACGTCGCAAAAACCTGTGAAACGCACTGCTTTTACCTTCTCTCTCTTTCCCTTTTTTTCTCATGCACTCTCACTCTCTCTCGCTCTCTCTCTCCTTCATTCGAGCTCATGTGCTCATCCTGCTCTCTTTCCTCATTCGGTCTCTCTACCTCCTCTTCTCCTTAACCACGCACTCATTCGCCCTGTCGCAAAAACATTTATTTCAACAGGAAGATCGGTCTGGGCGCCGGACGGCTGTTCATTCAAAGCACGGATACATGCACCAAAGCACGGCCCGTTTCCAAAGCCACTTTCAGTGGTCATATTTACGCAAAATATACAAATGTTGAGAGGCCTTCACTGAAATGGCAGCCACATTTGGACAGTCAATCGTATGGATGTTTTGTGATGGATCTCTTTCTCGCCGCTTTTATTCACATTGGATCTGTAGAGGAGAAGAGAAAAGGAGACGAGAGAACAGGACAGGACAGACAGGGAGAACCAATAAAGGAGGTGTGTGTGTGTGTGTGTGTGTGTGTGTGTGTGTGTGTGTGTGTGTGTGTGTGTGTGTGTGTGTGTGTGTGTGTGTGTGTGTGTGTGTGTGTGTGTGTGTGTGTTTGTGAGTGTGTGTGTTTGACCATCAGTGTTTGCACTAAGTCAGACATCTCCTTTCCCCCAAGACATCCAAACACACACACGCTCGTGCACACACACTCACACACACACACACACACTCGTTGGTCTTCTTACCATCACATGTCTCAGGAGAGAGCTGGAGGTCAGGGAGAAGGTGGAGGTCAAATGGGCCCTGATCAGACCTGCTCAAACACTGCTAATAGGACACATAGCTCAGTCTGTGTGTGTGTGTGTGTGTGTGTGTGTGTGTGTGTGTGTGTGTGTGTGTGTGTGTGTGTGTGTGTGTGTGTGTGTGTGTGTGTGTGTGTGTGTGTGTGTGTGTGTGTGTTGCCGGTTTGGGAGAGCTGTCTGCTCAGCTAACCGGTGCTAAACGGCCTACTGAACAAACACACAGATATACCGTGCTGATGCGCACACATACACACACACACACACACACACACACACACACACACACACACACACACACATGAATACATGCATGTGCACACACAAACTTTAAGGTCAGAGCTCAGGGTGAGAATTTTAAGTGCACCCCAGTGCCAACAAATTAAATCACCATTCAACCTGTGCACACACACACACACACACACACACACACGCACACGCAAACACACACACGCGCACGTACACACATGTACTTCCTCTAAACATCTGAATTGTATCTCACATAAGACGCGCTGATGACAGAGGATATCACCGGGTGCAATGATGCTGAAACAATGTGGCGCTGGTAATGTTTAACTCTGGTCATTTAGGAGTTGAAATGAGGACAGGCGTGAGGCCACCAGTCAGAGCTCCAGGAAGGGGACGAGGGGACGCCATGTTGAGAGACACAGTGACTCACACGCCGACACACAGACAGACCAAGACACAGACAAGGACAAGGACATCGCGGTGTCACACTCGTGACGTCTTCGTGTCAGGAACGCGTCGAGGAGGTTTTTTCACGCGCGTCCGTTACATTTAAGCCTGTTTTTATCAGCCTTCCTCCGAAGTATCCAGGTAACTCCAAGGCCAGGCAGCTCTTAAAAGCGGGACAGTCAAGGTAACTGGTGATTGCTAAGCCGTCTCGTAAACCACTGTGTTTACCCAGGGCCCATCTAGCCAGCTCCTCTCCCCCACCCCTGCCCTCCTTCCCAGCCCGCCCCTCTCCACACAGGCCCTGACAGCCAGAGCTAATCCTGTCTGGAAGTC
>CM050212.1:30059568-30064568 GCA_027475355.1 Coilia nasus | reverse complement strand
CTTGCAATTTGCATTCCTTTGTGCGACAACTTGTAATCCCCCCTCGACGTGCCAAGAAACACACAACAGATTTATTGTCCCAGTCAACAAATCGTTTAGGTCATCCCAAACCTATTACCGCCTAATGCACTGGGAGCCCCCGTCCACAGATCCCCCCGGTCTCATCACACGAACCAGTGCCTTCTAAACACGGCCGAAGAGCCCTGGAGCGGCGGCTTTGTTGAAACCCATATCTATTCATGCCAAATACACTTCTGCGGCCTCCACATCTACACTGTGCCGGCTGGGTTGGTGGCACAAACTAACGCCGTTAGAAGGCAAGGAGATCTAAAAGGGGGCTGCTCTCCTCCTGCTGTTCCAGCTGAAAGCGCGCGCGCACGCACGCACACACACAGACACATACAGAGAGAGAGAGAGAGAGAGAGAGAGAGAGAGAGAGAGAGAGAGAGAGAATCCTCAAGAGATTGAATCTTTTTCCACATTTTTTTCACGGATTTCAACAATTTAAGTGAACTACCGGCTCCTGGATTATAATCATTATATGAATACAATTACCTAAGGTTGAGTTTGTTCAACAACTCACATTAAACTGTTTTTGCCATTTTGGCATTATGTTTATTTATGATTTTATATGTATTTATCATATATACGCCAACTTTAAACGCATCCTTTCTTCATAATCTCCAAGTTGTTCTTTTGAAGAGGTGTCAGTCAACACAAAAATCTCTAATTGACTTAACTGAGTTTAAGGCAATAATGGCGGTCAAAGCAAAGCTCTTAAGAAACCACTATTAGAATGTGTGTCATCGTTCCTTCTGGCTGCGTGTCACGGCGGTCTCTGATGCCGAAGAGAAGGGCGAGAGAGAAGACTGCCGCCCATCTGCTGCCTTTGTGTCTGTCTCCCACTCCGTCTCTGAAACGAGAGGTCACTCACCCCAAAAAGAGAAAGTTCGCCCACACAGAGGGTCCAAACACACAGAGCACAAAACCCAACCAGCTTTTCATTCCGTTTGTTTGGAAACACACATGCTATTCTCCAGTTCTTGCTTTTTCACTGATGCGTGGCTTGCAGACGGCTGTTTAATTGAAAGCACCATCCTTGGCGCAACGAATAAGCACATCTCTGTCACCAGCACGTCGACGAGGAGTTTAAATTACACTATTTGGAGCAGTGTTTGCAGTTAGGGAAAACACCAGGCACATATAAAATCACCGTCAGTTAAAGGAGAGACAGGTGTATCGAAAAACAGCAATGTAGGCTAGAACAATCACTTTTATGTATGCTATAGCCTACCTCTGAATCGTCCCGTCTTAAATTCTTAATCATTCAATCCTATTAAATTATTTCTCAGTTATTTTTTCACATATGCAATGAGTTTTCCCACTGTGCTTCTCCATTTGGCAAGCAGGGGGTTATGGCTGATATGGTGATTACAACGAAATTGCAGTAATGAAGGCAAATGCCTGTAAAATAAATAACAGATATCAGATTGCTTTGAAACCATACGTCAGCTGCCAAGCTTTCTCTTATTCTCAATGAGACTCAAAAACTTTCTCACGACTTTAATTCAAGGGTCCATTTTAGGCCAGTGAGGAACGAATTTCAAAAAAATATAACACCAGTTGTAAATCTAAATAGGATATACTCCGAACTGAGGTTTGCGAATATATAAACTACAGGCGGTGTCTGGATTTATTTAATTTCACTTAATTTTAGTTTAATTGTGTGCTTCCTTCCTCGTATTGAAATGTCATCCTCTCAAATGATTCAATCACATGACATCATGGACTATGGGGATGCGGGCGCATGAGGCAGGTTCTACAGCACGGCGGAGGCCTATCCAGTGCAACTCGCCGTGTCAAAACCGCTTCAGCACCAAAGTTGAAACATATGTTCCCGTTGTGGGTTCCCCTCCATACAATCACTTTGGGGCATGTTCACGCTCCACGGCGGTGTTCATGATTCAGTCAAGGCGCGGAAAAGCCACAAGATCGAGCCCTTCCCGAGTTATAATGTGACTCAAAGAAGTGGTTTCTGCTGCCTTGATGTTTATTGACTTTCAATACAGCATTTCGGCAATAAAGGGCCAACAAGTTTTAAGGGCGTAGTGTCATTGAAAACATCTAAATAATATTAATTAAACTAAAATTATTAGGCTGAAGTGTTTACTACAATTACTCTAAAGGCAATCATTCAGACGACAATGACAGCAAAATAAGCCAAAACATATTTAACCAATTGATTACTTTACCTAATAGCCATGAATTCATTAAATCTTGTGCGCATAGAATGCGCTGTGTCCAGACCCCACACATTTCTCTCTAGGCTACAACCTCAATTAATTGGGCACAAAATTAGGGTCAGAGAAATGCGGGATGTTGTGCAATGAGTATATAGGGAACAATGTGTATTCTTGACAATTATTCTGTGCATAAGGTTTCATAGCATGTTCAAGTTACAGAATAATAGCTTGGTCGATCATTAAAGTTAACAGTTTCTAATGAAAGATAGGCTATCCTTGGGATTTGACAGACAGTGTCGATAAACATGTGCTTGGCAGCCTGGTCATAGGCTACTCTCTGGTTGAGCAGCGAGACAGTTGGCTTAGTTCTGCTTTTGAGCACTAGAGTCGATAAATGTCACCAATGGATTATACAGATACCACATTTACTTAGACCACTTGACTGTTGTTTGGAAATACTTTAAATCACTCCATGCACTGTTCTTATCATACAAACACAAACTCTCTCTCTCTCTCTCTCTCTCTCTCTCTCTCTTTCTCTCTCTCACACACACACATACACACACACACACACACACACACACACACACACACACACACACACACACACAGTTTTCATTGGTCATCGACCGTTGGGGAAATTACAAAGGAATCAGACTATTTTAGTCCACGTTGTGTTTATTAACATTCTTGTATAAACATGAAAATAAAATGATGTACAGTCGATACAGCCACAGCCCTGTCTAGTGTCCTGACTCAAGCCGCTACTGTTTGCAGGTGCTTCCCTGTTACAATGTTAATTACACTTGTAGCAAGAAACATAAACAAATTAAAATACAATGAAAATCTATAATAATAATAATAATAATAATAATAATAATAATAATTATTATTATTATTATTATTATTATTATTATTATTATTATTATTATTATTATTATTATTATTATCACATAACAGCGAGCTATAACAATAGTATAACAGCAATAACAATAGCTGTTAGCTAGCAATTAAGTTGTCAAAACGTTGTCTTAAAGTCAAGTCTATTCACCACCTTTACTTCAGCATCACATCTCTTCACAGGCCGACTGAAATCTACCCGCCTCTCGCTCTGTTCCTCATTTATTTTGTCAAATTTAATTTTCCGATGCCATGCGTCAAGGCTAATAAAGCCTGCGTTCGCAGGAGCCTGTTTGTAAGTTGTGCTTGGCAATGCATTAAGGGGCTTTTGAAGATTTTACTTCCTCGGGTTTCAGAGCTTTTATTTATTAATTTATGTTATTCATTATTAATTTTCATTCTTATCATAGTCCACAAAACATTTGCTCAAGGCGACACGTATTAAATATGATTTCTCAGACAAAGTTCATGGGCGTCTAGATTTCAAATAAATCGCTTACGTGCAAAGCATATTCTCGATTTAGAAAAAAAAGGTAGAAGAAAAAAATCCTGACGAAGATTCTTCGAATGGAGCTGAAAGTGTTTTTTTTATTGAACAAAGTATGTCGTGTTGCAGAATAGACGTGTGCTTTAACTCTTGGTAAAGACCGGTTTCATTATTTAAATAATTTGAGGAAATATGCAGATTAAATAATAAAAAAAAATTTAACGTGCGAAGATATGCTTTGAGGTAAATGAAAACTTGCCGATGAGAGTGCCTTGCCAGTCTCCCACACTGCCGTCTGCGTTGCAGTTGCAGTTGCCTACTATTCACACACACAGTCTTGCCGCACACATGCGCTTCGTTAGTTTGTGTCCTTTTTGTCAGACTCCCCACAGGTTCTCCGAGTAACTCAATCTGTCGACAATCAACATGCCGCTGCCCCGAGTCAATTGGGTAAATATATGATTTAATTATTTGGAATCTTGAGCCTCTCTTTGTTCTCGTATTTTATTTAATAAAAGAGATCTAAAAGGCGCTAAAGGAGACGGCCTTGGCAAAGCGCGAGGGCAGGGAGACTGTTGGGGAAGGGGGAGGAGGGGTCGTGTGGTGTCTGCTACTACTTCTACTGCGCTAAGCTGCCTAAGGTGTAACTACTACTAATTCCACTGCTAATGGGTTACTGAGGAGGTTACCAATGGACTAGAAGCCTTGAGAATAAAGCAGGGTTGTACTCTGGAGGAGTATACTCCCAGACTTGGTGAAATGAATGTGATTGTCTGTGTTGGACCTGGAGGCATTGAGTGCATTGAGCCGGCAGGATAAGCAGGTGTTCGGCCCTTCTCCAAGTGAGGGTCCAGGACTCTGAGGAGTCCCCCATCCTCAGTGATCACAGAGCCCATTCTGCAGGCACTTCCACTCGCTCCCCTTCCCACCTCAGTCTCAGCCCTTTGATCAAGCCAGCGGCCCTGCCACAGCTGCCCATGTGTGAGCCCGCCCGTCCTCACCTACAAAAACACTGCCTGCAGGGGGGGGGGGACTTTCGCCCCCTCACAGAGCCTGGACACACACATACACACACACACACACACACAGACACATGGACACACACACACACACATACACAGACACAGACACAGACACATGGACACACACACACACACACACACACACACACACACACACACCACACACACACACACACACACACACACAAACACACACACACACACACAAACACAAACACCTTGGGTGGGATTTCTAGCAGTTCACTGGGGTGTGAGAGGGAATGGGCAAACACACACTCTGTACAGTTAAGTGTGAAAGAGTGTGTATAGGTGATAAACTGCAACAATGAGTGTGACGGTGTCAGTACA
>CM050212.1:30047068-30049568 GCA_027475355.1 Coilia nasus | reverse complement strand
ACACACACACACACACACACACACACACACACACACACACACACACACACGGAACAAAAGGACAATCCCGGCCAAAAGCCCCAAGTTCCCAGTGCTTCTGCTGGTGAATTAGAGGACATATTTCGGGGCTCACGCTCTCTCACGGTGGTCTGGACACATCCCCACATGCAGGCAGTGCGGCCTGGGCAGGGAAACCTGCGCTGCTTTTCATTATATGTTTTTTTTTTTCTCTTCCACCAACCCCCCCCCCCCACACTTAAAAAAAAAAAAAACGTACCCAACAGGGGGCGTCAGTGAGGGTCTGACCGCAAAGTGCCCTTCAGCTCCCCAACATGCGCTGTTTTTATGGCATAGTAATTTTCCTCTTGCTATGGTTCCTTTCCTACCCCAGCCTGCGCAAATAGCCCAGGTGAGGTGGGGATGGCGGGGGGGGTAAAATGGGGGGTGAGTGGGGCTGGGGGGGTGAAATGGGAGCCTGGGGCCACCACAGCCGGTACCCTTGCCGTGGAGCAGACCGAGAGAGGGAGGGAGGCCTGGGACTGTGTGGTTGGGCAGTGTGGCTGGCTAGTGGGCACAGGTGTGTGTGTGTGTGTGTGTGGTGTGTGTGTGTGTGTGTGTGTGTGTGTGTGTGTGTGTGTGTGTTGTTTGTGTATGTGTGTGTCTGTCTAAGTGTGTAAGTAGGTGTGTGTGTCCAGGTGTGTATGTAAGTGTGGTAGATGTGTGTGTGCACTGCGCATATGTGTATGTGTCTGCGTGTGTATGTAAGTTTGTGTAAGGGGGGGGGAGGAATGGCAATGAATGTGTGTGTGTGTGTGTGTGTGTGTGTGTGTGTGTGTGTGTGTGTGTGTGTGTGTGTGAATGTGTGTGTAGGTGTCTGGGTGTGTATGTAAGTGTGTGTTTGGGAGGGGGGAGAATTGAGTATGTGTGTGTGTGTGTATTGGGCTGTGCTCAAAGATGGATGGCCTGACTGAGACCACTTTATACACACATCGTATAGTTTAATTACCCCCGGAAAAGAGCGGAGCAGCGGCCCAAGTAATTCTAGAATGCCCAAAAAACCCTACAGTCAAATCCCTTGTGATTGCTTTTTTTCTTTCTTTCTGTCGTTCCATCGCTCCCTTTCATTCTCCGCCTTCGGTAATCTTTCATTTCTGTTTTCATTTTTGGCGTTCTGACATGGATCCTGGAGACAGAGAGCTGGCGTCAAGATGGCCGGGGGCTCGTTAATTACTATCAGTCACATGGTGAGAAGTGATGTCTGACTGACAAAGAGCTCCGATCTTTGTGATGAAATGGATACAGCTGTTAGCTCTGCTTCAGCTTTGCAGACGTCTCTGAGGGGTGGGTCTTTAAGAGCATGCACACACACAACACACACACACATATCGGCCGTGTGTACATACACACACACATATACAAAGACACACACACAGAGACAGAGAGGCAAAAAGAAAAACAGCAGGGAGTGTTTGCACAAACTGACAACATGACTGGCAGACAGACAGACAGACAGGCACGGTTAGCGGAAGAGTTTTTCACGTAGAATCTGACTCCGGGAGAAACGGAACAGACGTTTCTGGAATGGCTGACATGGGATTAGAGCGAGGAAGTGAACTCGGGGGGGTTTGGTGAGGTGACGGGGAAGAGAGAAGTCCTGAGGAAGACAGATCCATGATGCTCCATGAGGGAGGGGAAGAGGGGCAGCTCAGAGGAGGCAGAGGGGATTTGGGGAGAAGAGACTGCAGTGAATTTACAGGGAGAGAGGTAGCAAAAACCCAGGCCTGACAGCAGGAGATTCTCTGGCAAAATTCTCTTTCAAAATTCTCTTTTGTCTTTCTTTCTGTCCCTCTCTTGCACTCTCTCTCCATATCCCTCTATATCTCTCTCCCTGTCTATCTCCCTCACTTTCTCTCTTTTTCTTTCTCTCCGTCTCCCTTCTCTCTCCCTGTCTCTCTCATGCTGTCTTTCCATCTGTGTATCTCCAAACTCTCAGAGTTTTCCACACCTATCCCAGAACCCCCTGCTGAGCGTCGTCTGGGCTCTGGCTGCCTCTCGCTTCTCTCGCTGCCGTATTCGGGCAGGTGGCAGGTCGGGCCTAGGTCAGCATCATGGTTCCCATCACCACACACTCCTTTCCGTCCTCTCCCTCCCTCCCTGGCTCACTCACACACACTCACATACACACTCCTCTCCCTCCACTCCCTGACTCACTCACACACACTCACACACACACACCCTCTAACTCTCCCGCTAACCCCGTGCTGTCGGAGGGAGACCCAGGCCAGAGCTGCCGCGCCAGACCCCCCACATGCTGTCAGGCGGCCGGGCCTTGACCCGGGACTTTCCACCCAACGTCGCTGCCGCTATGCACCACGTTCTCCACTGCACTGCTGCTGTAAGTGGGAACATCATAACGAGTCAGGGCTACCATATGCAGACGTGACACTGTCATTCCATTCAATTCAATTCAGTTTGGTTCAGTTTAGTCCTATTCAAATCA
>CM050212.1:30039568-30044568 GCA_027475355.1 Coilia nasus | reverse complement strand
AAAAGAAAAGAGAGAAGAGAAGAGAAGAAACAGGAGGAGGAAAAGACAGAAGAAGAGTAGAGCAGAGTGAAGGAGAGCCCTTCCATGCGCATCATTCTCTGACATCACCCGTGTCTCTTTTTTCCAGCCAAAACCACACCTGACCTCTCCTGGCTGAGTCAACTACCCTCAAGGACACACACACACACACTCACACACACACTCACGCACCACACACACAGACACACACACACACACACACACACACACACACACACACACCTCCCCACTCTACATATGGTTGAGCACACACACACACACAGACACATTAGCCTTGTTTCACAGACAAATTCCAGAGTCCAAGACACCAGCCCAGCCCAGCCCAGCACAGCCCAGACCAGTTCAGCTCAGCCTGACTCCCTTCTCAGTTTCTGGGCCGGCGCCCACCACAGTCCTGCTTCAGAGGCCTGGAGGAACTCAAGCTCTAGCTGAAGGGAGGGAGAGGGCCAACCCCCTTACCACCACCCCTCACCCACTGCTCACAATCTCACCTTCTCCATTCAGCTAATATCAGCCTGTGGCAAAGTGGACGTCTGTGTCTGTCTGTAAATCCCAAAGAGCTGGAGTGGGGGAGGTGGTTCAAAACCTTAATTGTAGCCCACTGTATAGTCAGCCACATCAGTGGGTAAGGAGGCATTACACACATTGCCCTTGGTGTGGTTAAGTTATCGGACCTGTGACCGCAGGATTTACAGATTGGAGTCCCAGGCAGCCAGTAGTGCCACTGAGGTACCCTGACCATGGTACTGTCCCCCACGTACTGCTCCCCGGCCGCAGTTGTCATGGCTGCCCCCTGCTCACGTGTGTGTGATGGGTTAAATGCAGAGGTGAATTTCGTTGTGTGCACTGTGTGCTGTGCTGTGTGATCAAAATGACAAAAATGGGACTTTCACTTTTTTTTTTACTGTGAACAGTACTTTTACCATTAAGGATCTTGGGTTAAGATTTCAAAGTTACTGTGTCTGTGATGGAATGTGTTTACTTTAGGATTTAGATAATGCAAATCAACCAGTTTAATTTCACTGTCTACAAATGTTGATCCTGTCTTTCTTGATTTTACATTTCAGTAATGCCACAAACTGACTGTTGTATGTATAATATATCAATGCTACATAATGCTTCCACCTGTTCTGCCCTACAAAGGCAATGTGCAGTAATTACGTGAACACTGAAACGGAGAAAAATGCCTTTAAAGTTGTCATAATGCCCAGTGAAACATATTATTGGTGTAGACTAATAGTGGTGATGATTTCACTCTTTTAATAGGATTTAATTTAGGATTTCGGATAGGAGATTAAATCCCAAGACAAAGAGGTAAAGTCTATTTCCAGTCTGAACTCAGTTTTGTCAAAATATGTAGTTATAGCCTTTTGGCTTGGTTGGGCAGTGTTGCCACCTGATGCCGCCCACCACCATGAGTCCTCCCTCACTCACCTGCCCCGAAGGCGAAGAAGAAGCTCTGGGAGGGGCTTCTCTGCAGGAGGGCGGAGACGCGGCGTGCCATTCGCTCGTTGCGCTTGTAGATGAGCTCCTGGCGGAAGTAGCTGTCGATCTGCTGCGCCGTGATTCGCTCGTGGGCTGGCATGGTGCTGTTGATGAAGTGAGGGAGCTGAGATAGGCGCCAGCCAATGGGATAAGAGGAGAAGGGGGATTGGGCGGGGGGGGGGGGGGGGGGTTGGCAGGCCAATGGGATGAGGGGGAGAAGGGGGTGGGGGTGAGAGTGGTGGGGGTGGGGGAAAGAAAGAGACATACAAAATGTGAGTGTTGTTGATAAATGGCACCCATCTGTAAAATGTGTATTTGTGTGAGAGATCCAATGCGTGTCTTTGATGAAAGCCAACCTCGGAGTAAGGTTGGGGCCAAAAGCCTATCGCTCCAGCGCTCTTCTCGTCGTAAATCAATCAATAAGCAATTAAGGAGCGCACAGCGGCGGGCCGTAACAGAGTCCCCTTTCACACACACACACACACACACACACACACAGCAGCAGCGTCCAGGAGCCCGTCACGCTACAGAGCCCAGGAATGACCGTCAGGAGCATACTGCCCTGCCAGAAGACACTCAGAAACACACACACCCACACACACAAACACTTGTGCGTGTGTGTGTGTGTGTGTGCATGTGTTTGTGTGTGTGTGTATGTGTGTGCACATGAGTGTGTGTGCAAGTGTGTGTGTGTGTGAGGGTGTGTGTGAGTACGAGTCTATGTGCATGTGAGTGTGTGCACAACTGTGTGTATGTGTGAGTACGAGTGCAACTGTGTGTGTGTGTGAGTGTGTGTTTGTGAAGATGGCTATAAAAGGCATAGAGAGAAGACAGAAACTAATACGAGGATGGGAGGGGTAGAGCAGTAAAGATGGCCAGTAATGTTTCATGAGATCATTTGCACATGTTTGGTTTACGACTATGGGGATTTCATTCATGTGTCCCTTTGTGACTTTAACGTTTCTAACTGACACTACAGCTATGGCCGCCCTTGAGCCTATTGCTGTGGATGAACCTACATGTCAAAGAAAGGTGAAGAAAACAAGTCAGGGGAGACAGACAGAGAGAAATGAAGGAGGGAGAGACCAGGCAGCAGAAAGACACTCTACGGAAAAGAAGATGGAAATGAAGAGATGAAGAGATACCATTTGATGAAGTGGGATACTGCAGGATGGTCAGGATGGTGCAGGATGGTGCACAGATAGATAGATAGATAGATAGATAGATAGATAGATAGATAGATAGATAGATAGATAGATAGATAGATAGATAGATAGATAGATAGATAGATAGATAGATAGATAGATAGATAGATAGATAGATAGATAGATAGATAGATAGATAGATAGATGGGCTTTATTGATCACAAGCTGGGAAATTAAATCTGAATCAGGAAGACAGAAGAAGAGAGGGAGACACAGGAAGACACAGAAGAAGAGAGCGAGCCAAAGAAAGAAATAAAAAAGAAGAGAGGGAGCTTGATGAGATGAGAGGGAGGAGGATGAGATAGGCCTGGAGGGGAATACAGGGAGGAGAGACTTGTGCAGTAGCCAGGTACAGAGAGAGATTGAAAGATCGATTTATGCAGCTACTGCGGTCAGGAGATGGAATGTATACAAAAAGGGAAAGATGGAAGGAGGAGAGAGGGGAAGAGAAAGAGAGAATGCAGAGAATAAGTCTGTGTGTGTGTGTGCGTGTGAGTGTGTGTTCATGTGTGTGGGTGTGCTTGCGTGCGTTTGTGTATGTGTGTGTGCATATATGCCTGCCTGTACCTTCATGCATGTGTTTGTGTGTACTTCAGCATGTGTTTTTATGTCTTTGTGTGTGTGTGTGTGTTTGTGTGTTAGTGTGTTTGTGTGTGAAATTATCAAAACATTTTAAAGTTGTTACGACTATTTAGTAGCAAATGTTAAATGTAGCTTACTGTCCCACGCCTGACTGCAGGCACCATGCCTGAGATCTTTCAGCCCTGAGTATGTGTGTCAATCCTGGCGGCTCTGGGGGAGTATCAGTGGCCTGTGCGGTGCACATAGGTCAGAGCGATTGTGAGGAACAAGTTCCTCTCCACGTCCTCTACACAGCGCTCCCCAGTGGCACACGGACAGAACAGAGAGAGAGGGAGAGAAAGAGAGAGAGAGGGAGAGGGAGAGAAAGAGAGAGAGAGAGAGCAAGAGAGAATGAATGAGTGGGAGAGAGTGAGAGAGACAAAAAGAAGGAGAAAAAAGACGTGAGGAGAAAGAGGTGAAAAAGAGAGCCAGATCGGTAGAAAGTTGAGGAAAGAAAGAAAGAGATAGGATGCTTACAAGTAAAGAATAATGCTTATGATAATCCAAACATACATTAGTGTGTGAGAGTGTGTGAGAGTGTGTGTGTGTGTGTGGTGTGTGTGTGTGTGTGTGTGTGTGTGTGTGTGTGTGTGTGTGTGTGTGTGTGTGTGTGTGTGTGTGCGTGCTAATGCATGTGTATGTATACATGTGTGCATGCATGCGTGTGTGTATGTGTGCGCACACATATGCATCTGTGTGTGTGTGTGTGTGCGTATGTGTGTGTATATGCAAGTGCATGTGTATGTGTATGTGTGCGAATTCCCAATCCTATGACATGGCTGTGATCCAGCTGAGCACTGGAGGGGAATCTCTATATTTGAGTGTTTAGGCATGTTTACCTCAGCGATTCCTGTTTAAGCTCCACATATCACAACAGCTTCATCTGTAAGCTGCTGATACTACACCTTAACTGCTCCATGACACTCCTTTCTTTCTCTCTCTCTCTCTCTCTCTCTGTATTTTTCTCTCTCTGTCTCTCTGTATTTTTCTCTCTCTGTCTCGCTCTTGTTCTGTCATACAGCCTGTCATGAGTTGCCGTTTTTGGCTAAGCTTTCTTAACATGAATCTGTTTACTGCAGTGTGATGTTACAGAGGGCCTGCAATGTGACAGTGTGTGTACATGAAGTGTATGTTACTGTACAGCACAGTATATATTGTATGTGTGTGGGTTTGTGTGTGTGTGTGTGTGTTTGTCTGTGTGTATAGCCTATATGTATAATGGTGTGTCTGTGAATGGTGAATGTGCATTTGTGTGAATGTATATGTGTGTACAGAAACTTGTGTATGCAAGGATCAGTGTGTATAAGCTTGTGCCTGTGTGAGTGTGTGTCTACTCACAGTGTATGCTCATGCTGCTTGAGCTGTCTTAGCTCGTACCCCAACCCCCCCCCCCCCCCCCCCCCATCACTCTGTTTCTCTCTCTTTCTCTCTCTCTCTCTCTCTCTCTCTCTCTCACTCTCCATCTGCAGTTCTGCTCTGTTCTCTCACTCCATCAGTCTTTCCCCCGTTTCAATCTCAGTCTTTCTCAAGGTTAGTCATTGCTTCATATGGTAAAGCTGTTTGGGGGCAATGTGCCGAGCAAAAAACACCTCAGTGTGAGAAGGAGCCACACACACACGGCACGCACGCACGCACGCTACGCACGCACGC
>CM050212.1:30024568-30034568 GCA_027475355.1 Coilia nasus | reverse complement strand
CAGGAATGTGTTGGGCTGAAGGTCATGTCATCACCCTGCTTAATTACACAGCAACACGCACATACACAAATACATACATCTAGACGCGGAGGGACTACAGTGGTCACATACACACATAGGCACATTACTGCAAATACACACACACACACACACACACACACACACACACACACACACACACACACACACACACACACACACACATACACATCCACCCACACAAAACTCTCTCTCTCTCGCCACAACACACTCACACACACACATACACACACACTCTCACACTTCTTAAATAATATAACTTTATGGACAGGTGGACCGAGCGTATGGCACATACAAACATACCCAAAGACACACATACACACACACACACACACACACACACCCATACACCCACACATTCTGGAAGTGATGGCAAAGCTCCAGCCACACTGCTGCAAGGGAAATAGAGGAAAAGTAAGAGCGTGAGGAGAGACGCTTGCAGAGAGAGAGAGAGAGAGAGAGAGAGAGAGAGAGAGAGAGAGAGAGAGAGAGAGAGAGACCCTTTAAAAATAGCTCTCCCTGGGCCGGGCGAACTGAATTTACAGCCCCCATTAAAATAAAAAGTAAACCCTCTTTAGGCTGAATTTATGGCGTGTAGCAGCCAGCTGCCCCAGCGACACAGCAGCAGCAGCTGCCCCAGACACTAGGGGTTAACCCTTCCTCTGCTGCCCCCCCTAGTCCAACCTCAAGTCCCTCCTCTACCCGCCCACACTGCCCTCTGACTGGCCAGCCGGCTGCGGTCCAGCTGTCACTCAGCCTTACCCGTTGTGACAGTGGAGGGAGCGCGAAATGAGACGTGTGAGGCGAGGTGGGCGGATGGGCTGGCGGGTTGACGGGGGTTTTCCCTGTCCGGGCTTGGCTGCTGTGGCCATTGGCGCGGCAGTGACAGCTTCGGCAACGGCTACAATTTCACACACAGTCGCACATACCGTCAACTAACACGTTCGTTTCCTGTCTCGTACGCCATCACTTTATTACGCCCTCCCTCTCTATATCTATCTATCTCTACCTTACCATCCCTCTTTTTCTTGCTCTCTCTTTTTCTCTCTCTCGCTTCCTCTCTCTCTTTATTCCCCCTTCTCTCTCTCTTCTTCCCTTCTCTCTCTCTCTCTCTCTCTCTCTCTGTCTCCATCTCTCTCAGAGTGGCTCTGAGCCCAGAGAGGCAGCCTTTGATGCTAATTGCTGATCTGTGAGATTTACCTCAGGACAGAAGTGAGGGTAATGTTTCATAATCATGGCGACAGGCGAGCACAATGATTTGTATGCCGGCTTAAAGGCTGCATCTGGTTTATCCTACGGTCGCCAGGAAAACTTGGAACGAGCCGTTTGTGTTTTTCCGATCACACACAGAAGAAAAAAGCCCTGAAGAAAAGAGCTCTGTCGGAATGCGCAAATGTCACATTGGAGTATCGGTAAGCTCTTTTTGGTATACGGACGCTCCACGGCACAGCCAGTGAAAACCAAGAAACTCTCACTGGCAAATCCCAGCAGGACCACAGCGCACACACATAAACCCCACCAAAGCCCCTGGCCGCTCCCTCCAGAGCCTGGTCAGGTCTGTGGAGCAAGCGCTCTGAATGCCTCGGTGCTCTCCAAAGGGGATCAGTGACAGACGAGCACATGCGCCTGACCACTGCCTCAAAGAGCTCTGCTCCTCTCTAAGGACCACTGCAGGATGTTCTGCAAACGCAGACTTAAGACTAGATTCACACCTAGAACAGTAACTATAAAGATAATTATACATATAACTGTGAAATAGTTTTAACTTTAGTGAATGGTGCCATTTACATATCAACTATAGCAACAAATGACAGACTGAACAATATAATTGGGATCACAGCGATTTGATGAACTATAAAAGCACTGTCAGCCAATGAGAATTCATAAGAATTCACAGGACCTCATGTTCTATTCTAGATGTTTAAATCACAACTAAAATGTTGCCATTAAAATGTCATTCTTTAATGTGGATGGCCATATTGTTGTAGTTATAGTTGTCGTTATCGTTATAGTTCTTGGTGTGAATGAACCTTTATTAAAATCTTCGAGGTGTTTGGCCTGTCATATTAAAACATACAAATAATGCTTCATCAAATGTTCTCTGCAAGCTCTGGAAAAAAGGACCAACAGGTTTAAACCTTTAAGTGTTCTTTGTGGAACCTTGAATAGCTCTCCTACGCAAACACTTTTGCAAGGCCTGCACTTCTTCTAGCCACAGACCCAACAGGTTTAAAGTCTGAGTTGAAGTCTTTCATGTTTCTTTACTAGTTCTCGTGCACACGCACACACACACACACACACATACACACACACACACACATGAGAGTTTGGTGCCATACTTCCCCTCCTGCCTGAAATCTGTTATTGTTTCTCATTTTACCTCTTTGCACGCTAACGTCAACAGGACCTCACCCATCTCTGCCCCGCGCCGAGGGAGAAAGTACAGAGAAGGTTTTATTTCCTTTACTAGATGTGATTCAGACATTCTATTTTAGGCTGCACGCCTTCTTTTTCTCCACCTTTTTTCTCTTCTTTCAATCTCTCTTTCTTTTTCTCTGTCTCTCTCTCTCTCTGTCTCTTTCTCTCTGTCCTTACTGTGCCCTGTTTGCCAGCCAAACCGGTAATCCTGAAAATTTGGCGGCCGTGATCAGCCCTCCAAGCCTCCCTGATGAGTGCATATAGACCCTCCTCCCCACCCACTCCTATTCCCACCCCCTGCTGCCCTGCTGCCTTCCCCAGGCCAGGCTGGCCCTCCTGGGGTGGCACTAATGGCAAGGTCTGAATGTTTCTCCGCTGTGGCATGCACTGCACTGCCCTGTGTGTTCTTGTGCTTGATTCTGTGGTTAATTATATGAATTTATATCAAACTCGCGTGTGCTTTTTTATTGTCTTTGGTTCTCTTCCCCATAGCCAACCCCACCTCCAGCACCACCACGCACACACACACACACATACACACGCGCACACACACACACACACACACACACACACACACACACACACACACACACACACACACACACACCGCCAGGTCACGTTGAGGGTTGCTGGCTCAACCTGCAGATGAGTTTGAGTCTCTCTCTCCCTCTCTCTCTCTCTCTCTCTTTCAGCCTCTCTCTCTCTCCCTCTCTCTTTCTCTCTCTTTTTGTAAACCATTTTCCAATCTCAGACCCTGTGACCCAGAGCCATGATATGCCTGCAGCATAACAGCGCCTGCCAAGGCCAATACTAAAGCACACACGCATGGAAAACACAAACACACAGCACGCATACACACAGAGCACACACCAGTGGCGTACAGACTTGCAATTGGTAGCAATGGGATTACATTACATGGTGCTCGTGGAGGAAGATACCGCCATAATGTTTTCATTGTCCCTGTTATACTTCTATAAGTACAAGTCTAATCCAGTTCAGTCCTGTTCTACATCATCCCAAAAATGTTGTTTATGTTAAGGATGGGTGATGCCCCTTCTTAGCATATCAAATACCCTTTACAGCATTACACACACATGACACATATGACTCTCACCCAGAAATGTATCCACACCCAGAAGTCATCTCTATTTCAACACACTGGCATGTGCTTGGGCACACACACACAGATACACAGAAACACACACACACACACACACACACACACACACACATACACACACACACACACACACACACACACACACACACACACACATGCACACAGACACACAGACACATAAACACACACACACATGCACCCAGGCTGGCAGCGGCTGTGATCCCTGTCTTTACTGTAGGCTGCCAAGCTTGGGAGTGTCCGTTAAACAGAGAGGGCAGCATCATCAGAGACAAGAAGAAAAGGAGAAGACTGGATGTGATGAAGGATAGGGGGAGGGAGGGATGGGAGGATGGAGGGAGGGAGGGAGGGAGGGTGGTGCCCCAACAGACAGGAAACTCTGTCATTTCTTTCGCCTAACTCTCTCCGACGGCTGAACGAACGTCAACAAAACCCGAGGAGCGGTCCGTGACACTTCTCATTAAACGCCTTTCACCATAGCATGGCTGCGCTGTGGTAACATGTTACTGTAAAAGACCCTCTGCTGTGCAGCATACAGTGGAGCACTGCACAATGTCACCAATTTCAGAAGGGCCACTGTTCGTACTCCGCAACCGTATGCCTGCTCGTATATTACCCCGACCTCCTCACGGCCTACAGGGCAAACAATTAAGTGTGTGTCTTCAGGATGAGCGAGGGCCAGTTATGAAGGAGCGTGCTGCACTGAAATGACCCGCTAATTAGGAACACGTTATCGGGCGGGCTGCCGTCCAAGCGCGGGGCCTGCGTGTCTTATCAGAGAACGTCTGTGTGAAGACAGCCAGCCGAAAGCGATGATTAAATAAAGGCGTCTGCGAGAACAAAGCTGGAAGCTGCCCCCTTTTTTCCTGCAGAATGTGCTCTCTTTCTCTTTCTCGCTATCTCTCTCTCTCAGTCTCTCTCCCTCTCTCTGTTCTCTAACTCACTCTCTCTCTCTTTCTCGCTATCTCTCTCTCTCAGTCTCTCTCCCTCTCTCTGTTATCTAACTCACTCTCTCTCTCTTTCTCGCTATCTCTCTCTCTCAGTCTCTCTCCCTCTCTCTGTTCTCTAACTCACTCTCTCTCTTTCTTGCTATCTCTCTCTCTCTCTCTCTCTCTCAGTCTCTCTCCCTCTCTCTGTTATCTAAATCACTCTCTCTCTCTTTCTCGCTATCTCTCTCTCTGTCTCTCTCCCTCTCTCTGTTCTCTAACTCACTCTCTCCCCTAGTGTTGCATTTCAAAATTTCATTAGGGTTTGGACAAAAAAGAAAGAGAAACGTGAAGAGGGGAGAAAAAGACAAGGGGTGAAAAAAGGAGAGAATGCTAAAAGCTCCTCTAAAATGGAAAAAAGCAAGAGAGTGAGAGGGAGAGGGAGAGGGAGAGGGAGAGGGAGAGGGAGAGGGAGAGGGCGAAAGTGTGAGAGGAGGGGAGAAAGAAAACACATGCACATTCATTTATCAACACATGTGCGCAAAGAAGCAATTGACCTTGAAGTGTATTAAACCTTGGCTGTTTGTTAGCATTAATGTTCTTACTTTTCCGACTGAGACTTTGATACTTTTCAGAAACATGTTATGAGGAGGTGCTGATGACAAGGTGCTGGACTGCCACAGCTTGTCAGCTGGCGTGCTATCACACACACACAACACACACACACACACACACACACACACACACACACACACACACACACATACACACACACAGTGTTGCCCTCCCTTTCACTCCCTTGTTACATCTAAGAGCCGCGGTCGTGCGCCATACCTCCAAGTGACGAGAAGGAGTATCTGAAACAGGGCAGTGTTGTATTGGGGAGAGGGACTTCGGGGAGGCAAAGACACATGAAAGAAAGGATTGAGAGAAAGAGAGAAAGACAGAGAGAGAGGGAGGGAGAGAGACAAAAGGGAAAGAGAGACAGTGAGAAAGAGGAGAAAATGGTGAAGAAAATGAAGGCGTGCAGCGACAGAGAACGATTAAAAGATGGAGAAAGAGAGAGAGGGGGAGAGAGAAAGAGAAAGAGAGAATGACAGAGAAAGAGAGAGAAAGAGTAAGAGAGAGATAGAGAAGAAAGAAAAAAGGAAGTATGGCAAAACAAATAAAAAGATATGGAGCCATGTGCTGCCCAGCTGTCAGGCCTGTCTCGTACTGCACGCCTCTCAGCAGCGCCAAGGAGCATTGTGGGATGCCTCCAACAAGGCACAGGTGCACAGGAGCAGAGGGAATAGTGATGAGATATTCACACTGATTACAAGGGATCTGATGTACAAGCCTGGCGGGCAAAGCTGGTTGACAGACCCCATGGTCAGTGGCCTGTGACCTATAGGCATAGTACGGTATGGAGTTGTTTTGGGGTCTGAGAAGCACTATAACGTCCAGATGCACAGATGGCATGTCAAATATTTAAATAATAAAAAGGTCCTCACTGGAAACCTTCACTGTCAAGGCTTAAAAAGTGCTGGCTTGTGCTGAAAGGACGTCAAGACATCTTTGGCAGCCAGCGGAACTGGACGTCCACATCCAAGTTTCTCTCCCATGTTATCCCTCTCTGTTTCCCCTATTCCCCCGCTCCTGTTTCCCTTCTCTCCCTCTCTTCCCTCCAGTGGCTGGCTGCTGAGGCCTTACAGTTGCACCACACGTTACACATTAACATCTGTGTAAGTGAGGAGCTAAATGTGTCAGTGTGTGTGTGTGTGTGTGTGTGTGTGTGTGTGTGTGTGTGTGTGTGTGTGTTCGGGTGTACTTGTGTGTCAGTTTGAGTGAAGGTGTATTTCTGCATGTGTGTCTAGATAGGTGTGTGTTTGTGTGAACGTATGTGTCTGTAAGTGTATTTAGGTGTGTGTGTGTGTTTATGTGTCTGTGTGTGTATGTGTGTGTGTTTGTGTGTGTGTGAGAGAGAGAGAGAGAGAGAGAGAGAGAGAGAGAGAGAGAGAGAGAGACAGAGACAGAGAGAGACAGACAGAGTGGCAGGCAGAAAAAGTGTGTGTGTGAAAATGTGTATGTATATGTGTGTGTGTGTGTGTCTGTGTGTGTCTGTGTGTGTCTGTGCGTGCGTGTAGATGTGTGAGGGGTGTGTGTGTATGTGTGTGTGTCTGTGTGTGTGTAGGTGTGTGTGTGTGTGTCTGTGTGTGTGTGTGTGTGTGTGTGGCTGCGCTGGACTTGGAGATCTGTGATTGAGAGCTCCTTTAGGAGTCTGAGCACTGGAACAACAACAGACGGAGGCCCTCTAGCCTTCGGCTCATCCCCACACCCCGACGGGGCCCAGACACTCCAGGGCCAGACACAAACAGTGGCCCCGTCTTCCCTCATTAGTACTGCTACTCCATTGTCTGCCTGACTCCAGTGGCTCCCTGACTCAATCACATTTTATACCAAGGACGTAGCTCAAAATGGCCCCGACGGGGCCCAGACACTCCGGGGCCAGACACAAACAGTGGCCCCGGATTCGCACATTAGTACTGCTACTCCACTGACTCCATAGGCTCCCCGACTCCATTCGTCCGTCTCCCTGCTCTCTCATCCACCCGGCCCCTCCACCCTTCACCGCCCGCCTCCTCGTCCATGTTCACACCCAGACAAGCGAGGACAGGGTAGAGGCAGGGGTGAGGGCTGTGGAGGTAGGAGTGTGGGGGTGGGTGGGGGTGATGGGGCATATGGAGCTGAAGCCAGGATGAGAGTTTGGGGAGCGACTGGAAAAAGTTCAGGCTATTTGTCTTCCTTATTTTCTTTTCACCCTCCACCACCACCACACACACACACACAAATCATAATACACACACACACACATTTTCCCCTCCCCAGTCTATCTGGAGCTTCTGTGACGTCGTGACGACGGGCTGGTTCACATAAAATAGTTCCAGATGAGGCCGGGCTCGGCTCAGCTGCGCTATCCGTACAGATTCCTCCAGAAAATGCGGTGGCTGGCAGAAGCGTCTGAAATGTCGGGATTTGCAAGGTCACCCCCGAAGCTGCCCGAAACCGCTCCGGGAGGCTGCTCAGCTCTGCTCTGCTCCTGTCTACAACATTTTTAATCATCCGGCTCTTTGAGGCAGCCCCTCTCTCTTGAGGTTACCCTGTAACCTGTCAGATGCTATAAACGCAGTATGGAGACATAAAAATGCCATTAAATGCAATTTCCAGCACTTTGGCCCTTGGCAAAGCATTGTCAAGTAGCCCATGGCGCCTCTTTGTGTAAGTGCGAGTTACATGAGGGCAAAAATGCTTTCAAGTGATGGCATCTGGCGTGGATAAAGTGGGCCGCGCGTGGTGTCTGCCAGTTACCAAGTGTCCTTTGTTCTGTCCTCTGAGTGTTGCAGAGATTTCAATAAATTTTTCTCACATCCACACATCCAGTCCGCCCATCATCAAGTCCCCTACAGCTTTTCTCATCTTTTCACTATTTTTCTCTTTGTTTTACTTTCTATAACTCTTTATCTGTCTGTCTGCTATTACACCAGCTCTTTGTCTTTCTTTTCTTCTTGAGTTCCCTTTACCTGCCTGTCTCCTCAGAAATCCCCCCTTTCTTAGTCTTTCTGTTACTTTTTCTCTCTTTCTTACTAATCCTCTCTGTCTGTTTCTCTCTCTGTCTGTCTGTCTGTGCACCTCCACCTTACCCTTCCTGTGCTCCTCAGTGAGGAAATCTGGGGATTATCACAGGGCCAATCCCAGTGCTAGAGGGACCAGGACCCCACCCACACTCACACACACCCCCACCCTAGCCTGCCTGCTAGAGGGACCAGGGCCCCCACCCACACACCCCCATCCCCACCCTAGCCTGCCTGCCTGCCTCTGGGCCTAAGCAGAAAGTTGGTTATTATTCCCTGCCCCCCATCCCAAACTTCAACCACTCCACTCCACTCCACTCCGCTGCAGTTGACTCCTCTCCACCACTCCATCGTTCTCCCCGTCCCCTGGAGCGGTGTCGGGGGCAAGACACGGCGGGTTCCCTACCACTCTCAGACTGGGCCGAAGACAAATCTCCTCATCCCTCATTCTGATCTGCAAACATCCCCCGCCTCCACAAATGCCCTCCTCCTCCTGCCCTCTCTCCCTTCCTCTCCTCCCCCCTCCTCTCCCCCCTTCTTCTTCTCCCTTCTCCTCCTCCTTCTCGTCCCCGATGACGCCAATCATCCCATCACCACGGCTCCGTCTCCCCCCCCCGTCTGACCCCTGTGGCTCCCACAGCGGCCCCTTAATAACGGGCTGCCAGGGGGATTGCCGGCGCTCTCTTTACACTTGTCCACAAACAAGGCCCGCTGTTTGACTTGGCAGCGCTGCCCGCCCGCCACATTCAGCCATTCTTTCCCCTGCCTGCCCACTGAAGAGGGGGAGAGACGCGCAGAGAGCAAGACAGAGCAGGACGGAGGGAGGGAGGGAGGGAAGAAGGGACCCAGAGAGGAATAGAAAAGAAACAGTAACAGAAAATAATAAAGTTTTGGTAGACTTGCAACAGCAGTGAAGTTTCATTTGTCTCTTGAACCATGAGAAAGAGAAAAGGCACACTGATGAGAGAGAGAGGGGGAAAGATAAATAGAGAGAGAGGGAAGGAGACAGAAGGACAGAGAGAGAGATAAATAGAGAGAGAGGAGAGAGGGAAGGAGAGAGAGAGAGAAAGCAAAAAGACAGAAAGAAAGGGAGAAAAAGAGAGACAGACAGAAGGAGAGGGAGTGAGAGAGGGAATGACAAAGAGAGAGTGAGAAAGGGAGATTAAAGAGTGTGAGTAAGCGTTAAAGCAGTTGAAAGGAAAGGATAAGAGGTGAGCGTGGGAGTGTGGGTATGAGTGTGTGTGAGTATGAGTGTATAGGCATGTGTGTGTGTGGGTATGAGTGTGTGTGGGTATGAGTGTATAGGCATGTGTGTGTGTGGGTATGAGTGTGTGTGGGTATGAGTGTATAGGCATGTGTGTGTGTGTGTGATGAGGGCAAGAGAAAAAACAGGATGATGACTGTGGGAGAGAGGTAAATAAAAGAGGGTTAAGGAGGAGCTGAAGGATGTGTGTGTGAATGAAAAAGGGGTATGTATGTGTGTGTGTGTGTGTGTGTACGTGTGTGTGTGTGAGAGAGAGAGGGGGAGAGAGGGAAAGACAGATAGAGAGAGAGGGAGAGGAAGAAGGAGAGAAAGAGGGACAGAGGGAGAGATAGACAGTGAGAATGAGAGAAAGACAGAGAGAGACAGAGACAGAGAAAGCAAGAAAGTGAGAGAAAGAAAATGCGACAGGCAGTGCTGTGTGGAGAAGAATAGTGTGTGGCACACTAAAAGCACAGGAGCAAAGCTCAGGGAGAGCAGACAGATACACCTCCAAAACACACACGCACGCACACACACATGCACACACACACACACACACACACACACACACACACACACACACACACACACACACACACACACACACACTTACATGATGCACACA
>CM050212.1:30012068-30019568 GCA_027475355.1 Coilia nasus | reverse complement strand
GAAGAAATACAGAATGCCAGATCCTGAACGCATTAAATAGCAGGATGCTTTTGTAGTGCCAGAGCTTTACAGACAGAACACTGAGAAGAATGGGTTTACAGAGAGAGAAAAAGAGAGACAGAGAGAGAGAGTGAAAGAAAGAGAGAGAGAGAGAGAGTGAGAAAGTGACACAAGATGAAGAAAGAAAGCAGAAGGAGAATGAAAGAATGGAAAGAAAGAAAGGGAGACAGAAACAGAGAAGGAAGAGAGACAGGGATAAAGACAGGAGACAGAGAATCACACACAGAGAAATAAAGAAATAGAGAGAGAGAGTGAGAGTGAGACAGAGAGATAGAACGAGAACGAGGGAAAGCCTGGCAGAGGCTGAGAGACTCCCAGGTTGGGCTGTGGGCTGGTCTTCATTAGGCAATGGCCCTCTCCAAGGCATTCTCTCCCCACATACCCCTCTACCAACTGCCAGACGCGTGTGTGTGTGTGTGTGTGTTTGTGCGTGTGTGTGTGTGTATGTGTGTTTGTGTGTGTAAGTGTGTGTGTGTGTGTGTATGCGAGTGACAGAGACAGTATATGTGCTTCAGTTTTTAAGTAAGTGTGTATGTCTACTGATACTTTATATGTGTGTCTGTAAGTGTGCGCTCCACACACAGCCATTGTGTCAGCACAGCACAGGAAACTCATTGGCATGCGTGTTCATTTCACGGCGTAACAAATACTACAGCTGTGTTTGTTTGTTTGCTTTATTGACTTATTTGTGTGTTTGGGTTTGCATGGCCATCAACACTGGAAAGAGGAGCGGTCCTTTCAAGCAGCTGTGTAATGGCATAGAACCACTACATGTTCCACACATCATAACCTACTCTCACCACTGATACAGATCCATAGGTATGATAGTTCCTAATTCTCCATACCTACAGCAGGGATAAGAACACACACACACACACACACACAAGACACACACACAAACACACACACACACACCCTGTCCTAGTCAGCAACAGTATAACCACCACCCACAGACACATGCATGCACACACACATGCACACACGCACACACACACACACACACCCTCTCCTAGTCAGTATCCCTCCAACCACCAGCAGCACACCACAACAAAAGCAGTGTGGAGAAGAGTCATGGAGATAAATCCAGCTCCACACAAGCCAAAGCAGACTCCCACAACCCCCCCTCGAAAAAGAAATGAAACCAACTGCCGCGCTGTCTCTCTCTCTCTCTCTCTCTCTCTCTCTCTCTCTCTCTCACACCGTCAGGTTTCAATTAAGACAAAGAGCGCTGGTTCATTCAGCAGAGCAGAGCAGTGCTGCAGCTGTGTGCTGTCTGACAGGGCTGCAGGGCTGCGCTGTGCTGCACTAGGCGGTGGGAAGGAGCTAGGGTGTGGCTCTCGCTCCATGCCTTCTGAATGAGAGCAAAGCAAAGCAAAGCAAAGGGAAGCTGGAGCCCGGATCAAAGGTTCCGTCACCTCGCGCTCACTCGCTCCCACCCTCCGTCCCTCTCTCTTAGCTCGCATCGCACTTTAATTATTTCTGAAATCATTACTCAAGATCTTGGCCAGGTCTCTCTCTCTCGCCGAGAGTCCTTTGAAAAAAAGCCCAAACGTTTTCATTTTGGTGCGAGTTATTTACAGCCCGGCTTGATAGGCTTGCATGTTTTTATTTTTTCCTCCAGAAAAGGGTGGGAATGTTTGTGTGTGTTTGTTTATTCTTGTTGTCAGCACAGTAGCAATGTGCTGAGCATTTGCACGGTGTGTATCTGAGTGTGTGTGCATGTGTGTGTGTGGGTTTGTGTGTGTCTGTGTGTGTATCTGTGTGTGTGTTGGATTGTTTGTGTCTGTGTGTGTGTTGGTTTGTTTCTGTCTGTGTGTGTGTCTGTGTGTTTGTTTGTGTTTGCATGTATGTGTGTGTGTGTGTGTGTGTGTGTGTGTGCGTGGGTGCGCACCGGACAGATAGAGGCAGTAAGAGGCAGAGAGAAAAAAAACTAAAAGAGACAGTAAAAAACAACAAAACGGCTACATGTGTGCTCCGTGTAAGATAAAAGAGACATCTTCTTGTATGAGTACGTATTGTATGTACACACACAGACACGCGTCACACAGACACACATACATGTGCATGCATAAAAAGCACACGCATAGGCCTGCGTTTCCATGCCCTGGGATCTGTCAGCTGTATTACAGTATGTACACGGAGCATGCAGCCTAATGCAGGATGCTGTACACACACATGAACAGACACACACACATGCACACACACCCATTGCCACACACACACATGTACTTACCACACACACACAGACAGAGTCTGTGAGACCGTGCTGCCCTGTCTTTGATATGACTTAGAGTGCGGCTGGTGTCTGACTGACTCCCCACAACAAAACCACAGTTTGGTAAATGCTGCCACTGCCTGCCACATTCCCCGAGCCAGACCCCCAGCCTTCCCACCCCCACCCCCACTCCAAACCCCCCGCCTCCACCTCCTTCCCACACTCCCCTTCAAAACCTCATGGAAGATCATGGAAGTCTGCTTGCTTGTCAAGGAAAAGTGCTTAGTATGTAAAAACCCACGACTGTGGCCATGACTGTGATTAGCAAAACGTTTGACTGCTCTGTTCCCACCCCAACACATACACACACACACACACACAGATGTGCGCGCACGCACACGCACACACACACACACACACACACAGACGCAAACACACACACACACACACACACACACACACACACACACACACACACACACACACACATACACAGATGTGCGCACATTCACACACACACATACACACACACACACACACACACACACACACACACACACATAAAGACACAAAGACACACAGAGCGCTTGGTATTTTCATTCCACACACTGACTGTTAAAAAAAAGAAAGAAAATGAAAAAGAAAAAGAAAGTTTGGCTTGGAGCTGGACTGAGCGTCTCTGGCACGTTGTGCTTCATGGGAAACCTTCATACAAGAATAACAGAGTAAATAGGAATCGGAGGGAACGAGCGATCGAGGCCGCCCGCTCACTGGGCCCACCGCGGGAGAGACAGCACTTCTGTCTGATGGTGGTCGCCTTGATTGACAGCTGCTCATCACGAGCATGCAGACGCACACACACACGTGCACGTTAGCGCACACATATGTGACTGACTGATTCAGAGTCAGTGAGCCGACAATGACAACATTTTTTTTCACCCTTCAGCCGCAACTGACCATCAGCATGTCGGCAGAGGCGTTATAGCGTGTGACGTCCGGCCCGCCCCTTGCGGCTCAGAGACAACACATGGCTGAGGGATAATCACAGACTAGAGTGTGGATTTTGTATAATTTAGATAAGTCTAACGAAGAGATGACAGTTGAGGTTTCTGCGGAGCAGAGTGCAAACTGAGTAACACAACTCAGCTGCTTTTGTTTCCATAGCGCGTTTGTTCCTTCCACAAACTCAGCTCGCAGCCCAGCCCAGCCCAGTCCAGAGAGTGAGTGTGAGTGTGAGAGTGAGCGCTATCTGCAGGCCTAGGAGTTCGGAGCTGGAGAGGCTTAGTTAGCCTGGGAGACAGAAGGTTTTTAGCTGGCAGGCAGTGTGGCATCTTTGAGCAATGGCTTGGCCCTGACGCAGGCTAATGAGCTATAGCCCGGCCTTATTAAACACCTAGCGTACACATCTTCATGGGCCGCACTGGTAACATGAGCCTCGTATCCAGGGGAGAGCGCAGGACCCAGCCTCATTCATCATGGTGTCGGGGGGCTCACACAGAGGAGAGAGAAAAAGAGAGAGACAGAGAGAGAAAGAGAGAGTGCGGGAGAGAGACAGACAGAGAGAAAGTGAGAGATGGAATGAGAGGAAGAGAGCCAGGCAGAGAGAGAGAGACAGAGAAAGAGGGATAAAGAAAGAGAGACACAGAAAGAGAAAGAAACAGACGCTCCAGCCTATGAGCATCTCCTGCCAACTCTTCCCTCACTATTTCCTCCTCCTTTTTCATTTCTTTCTGCCTTTATCACTCTTTTCCTCCTCTCTGTGTCTCTTCATTTTGCCATGCCCCTATTTCTCGCATCTCTTGGTCTCACTCACTCTTTTTCTTCTCCTCTCTTTACATTACTTCTCTATTTCCTCCCTTGGCCCTTGTCTCTCCATTTCCCCTCCATTTTGTCATTTCTGCCTCTGTTTCTCTTTCTCACCTTCTTTCCCTCTTCGCATTTTTCATCCCTCTCTGTCAGTCTTTCCCTCACTCAATACTCCCTCATCCCCCTCTTTCTTTGGCTCTCTTTCTGTCTCTCTCTCTCTCTGGCTGTCTTTCTCGCTCTCTCTGTCTCTCTGTCTCTCTCTGGCTCCGATTCTCTCTCTCTCTCTCTCTTTGGCTCTCTTACTCTCTCTCTCTTTGCTTCTCTCTTTCTCTCTCTCTCATCTTGCTCGCTCTTCTCTGGTCTGTATGCTGAGTCTCCCATAGTCCGACTAAGCTCTGCTGATTGGGCTCAATGAGTCGTGTTCTCCCTGCCCAGGGGGGAACTGAGCCACCCTCATGTTTCAAACTCAGCTGCACTAGAGACTCATGGGAATACAGATAGAGCTTACCATCATATTATATGTCTCCCTTTCATTCTCCCTCTCTCTATACTGTGTATATATATATAATCAGAATATATATATAAAAATATATATATCTTTTTTGCTCCTGTTTTTAATACATCCCCCATTTTTTCTTACCTGAAACCTCCCTTGCTTTCTCTCTCTTTCACTGTCTCTCTGTCTTTCTCTCTCCCCCCGTCCTCCCCACCTCTAAGGTTTGCCCTATAAATCTGCTGGAGGCCAAGGCCAATCAGTGGAGAGTTTTACGGGCGCTGGGTGTTCTGGGGGGTTAAGCGGTGGGCTCTGGGCAGGTTGAGGCAGGGGTGACGAGGCGGTGATTGGGGGGTGGTAGTGGGCTGGGTTACATGGAGACCTGCTCCAGCTCCAGTCTCTTTAATGAAGGAGAGTGATTAATAGGGCTAGGGATAGGGGTCACCCCCAGTGCATCTGTGGAATGGGGAGGTGTGTGTGTGGGATGGGAGGGCACTCTCGTAGTCAGACCCAGCTGCAGGCAGGGGCCCGCCAGGTGAGGTGAATGCAGGGCTGCAGGAAGCTCATTTTACCCCAGAGGTTACCCTCTGCACCGCCCAAATACCACTATGCTAAGACTTGGCATTATAGACGCTCAGAATGAGGAATTTGTATCACATATCTCTTGTAAATGGCAACAGTACCTACTCAACAGTAGCTATGTATGTATTCAGAAATTTTTAATTTATTTAGAAAAAAAAAACAAATAGTTATTAGAAAATGTAACATAACAGGCTTGGCCCAAATTGCCTCAAACCAACAATTAGAATGTAGTCCTCTGCTGGAAAGTTCTTGACAAGGAGGTTGTATTAGTTTTGTTTTGTGGATTTGCATTGTGGACGCATGGTGTTTCTACCATACAATTTTCCTGTAGGTGGTAAATGTTCACATTTGGGGTAGGTGCTATGTTTTACATGCTGTCACTTCCTCTATGGCAGGGGTTGGGGTCAGAGCATGTAACCCAGCACTGAGAGTCATGGCAAGGTTGAGGTCATCACCCTTGTCTTGTTTTATTTTGCTTATTTAGTCCTTAAAAGTTTCTGTCGGATAACCCCAACTCTCCCCTCCCTTCCTAATCTCTGCATCCCATGTATCCCATATAGCTCACGCTGTGGCCCTGCAGTGACCTCCCAGCTATCTCCACTAAGGATCACCGTCTCCCTGTCTCTTAAGTCTCTTAGGCACACACACACACACACACATAAACACATAGATACACATGCGTGCAGTGCGCACACACACACACACACACACACACACACACACACACACACACACACACACACACACACACACACACACACACACACACACACAATTACTCTGACCGTCCTTCTCCCTAAAGCCTTTTCCAACTACACAGCAAAAACCAGTAAAGCTCCAGGGATTGACTATGTTGGGGCACACGTTTAAGGGGGCAGGAAAATAGGGGTATGATTTGAACTAGTCAGGAAAACAAAATGTGACAGACTATAGTGCTTATTTGACTGTCTCTATAATTGATGTAAGTCTTGTGTGCATGTCTGTCATCAAGTGTGTGTGTGCATGTGTGGTTGTGTAGACGTGCATCACCAAGTGTTTTGGCCGTGTATGTTTGTGCGTGTGTGGGTGTGTGTGTGGATGTGTGCATGTGTGTATGAGGACACAGTAGGTGTTTTTACAGGCCCTCTCTGACTATGTCACCACCACCCCACCACCCCCCACACGGGACAAATCCCCTCTAAATTAACATTTGCTTTTTATTTAGCTGCTCATGCTTTCATAATATGGGGAGACCACGTTCCCCTCTCTTAACACAACTCTATATCCAGCTCCCAGTTAACTAAGTGCACACAGGATCCACACTTGTTTTCCCATTTACACCAGGAGAACCCTGAGGACTGCTCTTCTGATCTTCACATCCTGTTTGGAGTCATGACTGCAGCGTTTATCATCTACAGCAGGAGTGGCCAAACTGTGGCCCGCCACTTGCTGACAGAGAGACTGTCTGGTTGTTGTAATAATCTAGGAAGTTGTGTCTGCGCCTATGTCTAAATTTTGTGATTCGCCCGGTGTGCAACTTCAAAACAGACAACAGACAATTGGTTCTGATTTTTTCTGCACGGCTTGTGTTGTTTTTCAGCTTATTTATCCAATACAGTTTTTGAAATCTTTCAGCCTCTGTGTGTTCTCTACCTTCCTTGCAAATGTTATAATGACCTACTCATCAATATGAGCCATTAAACTGTCCAGCATCAAATGGAGTATTCTGGACAGCAGAGGGGTTTTGTAGTCCTATAAGTAAATAAGTTTTTCTTTCACTTGTAAGAGATCAAAAAACACTGCTCTTAATTTTGTTTGTGGCCCGCAACCAGTAAAGTTTGTCCACCCCTGATCTACAGTTTACAGTACTATATCAGTTATTATGCTGTGCTATGTTGTGCAACTGTTAGAGTAGACAGTCCCTGTTCAATAGTGCACTGAGATTAGAGGTGGTGAGAGTGTTAAAATTTGCTCTTACTGCTCTGCCAATGACATTACTGAAAACTCACCCACTAATTCAAACATCAGCAGGAACGTTTGCTAGATTGCTGCCTCTTACAAATGCCAGTGGAAGAATTAAGGGGATTAATTATAATTGGCTGCTGTCTACCTGCGTCATCTCGAAGCATAAGCTGCACCTCTCCTGCTGTCTGCTGATGGCTGCTCAGATAGAAAATTAATAACTTCCTGCCCATTTCACGTTCCCGGCACTTCTGGTCTGAACAAGCCATTAGAGCAGACTACAGCATAGTCAGTGGGTTGGGAGGATATAGGAATGCTTGTGGCTTTGAGGGATCTGGCCATTGTGTCAGGACCTTGATTACTAGCACAAGTAATTTAACATCTTTTCCCATGTACGCACTCA
>CM050212.1:29997068-30007068 GCA_027475355.1 Coilia nasus | reverse complement strand
TCTCTCTTTCTTTCTGTCTTTATTGTACTCTCTTTCTCTCTTTTGCCTTCTCTCTCTGTCTCTCTTTCTTTCTTTTATATGCTGTTTATCTGAGAGACAGGGGACAAGCTGTTCAGCTCTTGGCCCGAGTGGGTGTCAGATTTAAGGCTGGGCTGATGTGCGATATTTCTCTGTAAGACGAATGGTCCCCTCAGGTCCACACTTTAGGCCCATTTGGCTGAGGGGGAGAGTGAGCCTTCCCATCATCCCCTCCTTCTCCTCCTCCTCCCTCCTCTTCTCCCTTCTCACTTGACCCTTGTGTAACCGCGTGACGCTCCCTGCCACGGCAACCGACGGCATGACAAATACGCACACCCCTGGAACGACTAGCACACACACACACACACACACACACACACACACACACACACACACACACACACACACACACACACACACACACACACACATTTGTAAAAAACACCTACATGTATGCACAGATACACACACACACACACACACTGACATTCCTGGGGGTCGAGCGCAGCACAAAACCAACAAGCGCTGTGTGTTTTTCTCCCGCTCTCTTGATCCCCATCACAGATGACCTCCCCAGCCGAGGAGGTCGCAGCGCACAGAGAAATGAAGGGTAGAGGGAGAGAGAGAGACAAAGTATAGGAGAGAGACAGAGGAAGATAATGAGAGAGGGAATATGTGTGTGTTAGAGAGAGAGAGAGAGAGAGAGAGAGAGAGAGAGAGAGAGAGAGCAAGAGAGAGAGAGAGAGAGAGAGAGAGAGAGAGAGAGAGAGAGAGAGAGCGAGCAAGAGAGAGAGAGAGAGAGAGAGAGAGAGAGAGAGAGAACACACACTTCCCGTGTGGACAGTAAAGCATGCTCTGGCCGGTAAAGACATTACGACGAGGACGAAAGCACACTAAGGGGAACACCCCCCCCAACCCCTCACCCCCCAACCCCCCCTTGTGGGGCCTGTGGCACTCAAAGCTCCTGCACCTGCTTCACTGAGCACAGGCTGTCCAGTTGGTGCAGCTCTCAAAATCTCACTCTCTTACACACACATACACACACACCACAGCACGGTACACACAATTCTGCACTGAACTACACACACACACACACACACACACATTACAGTGCAGCACAGGACACTGCTACACTACAAGAAGTGTCACAACACAGCTGAGAACACCACTGACCAGTGAATAACACCTTACAGCACTTCATTTCAATAAACAGTATATACAGACAGACAGACAGACACACACACACACACACACACACATGATGCACACAAAACATGACACTAGGTAGCCTCGAAAGAAAACAATGTGCCAATTTAACATGAGACAATGCAGTTTCAAGCAGCACACATTCACACATACTGCGTAAGTGAATTATCACAGTAGGAGTCAGTTGATCCTAAATAAGCTCAGAGTTCCTTCCACAGATGGGATGTGAATACAGTACTGTTTTTGTTCGATTCATCTTACTGTCCACTGGCCATTTGTTGGATGCCATCTAGATTTGTTCATCTCTCTCTCTTTAACCGCCTAGGATGTCTCAAAAAACAAATGATATCCAGCTCCCTAACAACCACACACTGACAAACAAAGATGTCACAGAACACTTGTTGAGAACTGAGAACTCATGGAGCCGTCTCGTCTGCTGGCAGCGGGCGCATCTGGATGGTTTATTCAGACGTCAGCACCCGAGTCATTCAGAACTGTGTACAGCAGGTTTTCATATAAATAAACCTCCATACAACAGATTGGGAGATTTACTGCTGCCATTTTGGGTGCTCGGCTTCTCTGAGAGCAGGGGCGCCACTAGAAGTTTCGGGGCCTACAAAAAAATACAATATTAATATTGATAGTGTCCTCAAAGTGCCTCTTGTTAATGCTGAGCCCTTAGATTGACCCTAACACGCAGGCACACAAACACACACACACACAGAAACAAACACACACACACACACACACACCGACAGACACACAAATACACACAAATATACACACGTACACTCACACACACACAATTCACAATTCGCACAGTTTTTCAAAACATTCTACATTTCATCGTGTCCAAATAAAACTGTTTCAAGTACATTTCCATACAACAGATTGGAGTGGTGCCATTTCAGGCACTGGGCCACTCCAAGGAATCCATGAGAGCTGCTGTGCTTTTGAAACACGGACAATGTTTTTCAAAACACGTTTCACCATCTCCGAATAGAGCGGTTTCTCGTAACAAGGCCCGGAGCAGGAGAGGGTGAGAGAGTCTGAGTTGGAGGCTTTAAGAGGGATGGGGAGTGGGGGGCAGAGCAGGAGACGTTGTGAGGCAAACGGAGAGCGCTAGGACTAGCAGGAGCAGGTAAAAATAGATGGTGGCGATACTGAGAGTGAACCATGGTGAATCTATCATCACTTCACAGTCAGAGTTCCCTCACTACGACTTCAGAAATACTGTGTTTGTGAGGATTTGTGTGAGTGTGTGTGTATGTGGTCATACACAGTACATGTAATTAATGAGCGTGTCTACGGACATGAGTGTGTTGATTATGATTAGTTTTGACATGACCATGTCATCTCTCTCTCTCTCTCTCTCTCTCTCTCTCTCTCTCTTTCTCTCCCTCTCTCTACTTCATGTCTTACTCTCAGTGGTCAGCGGCTGTTCTCACTCTATCACCACCCTCAGCCCATCTCCAGGCTGCTAAATACTCCGGCTGTTAGCAGGCATTAAAAAGCCATTCACGCCCTACTGAAGTGCTTGACTTGGCTTGACTTGACTGGGGCTGCGCTGGGCTGCGGTGCCACCAGAACTGAGCCCCAGTCAGGCCTGGGTGGGCGGGAAGACGGACTATATCTGGGGGATCGAGGGAGGGTTAGATGGAGGGGGGGGCTGGGGGTGGGTGTGAGGTTGGGGGGTGTGGTGGATGGGATGAGGGTGGGGGCACTACTCCTCTCAGTATCTCCTATTTCCTCTCCCATTCCAAATGTTTTGGCAGCGCCGTCAGACGCCTTTAAAAAGTTCCGACGGCTCCACTCCAATGGCTGAATTCCCCCTGAGTCAGAGCAGACTTCCATCGCCAGTAGTCAGTCTGGCCTGCATTGCACTCCCATCGCACTGAGTTTAACCCCCCCCCCCCCCTTCGCCCACCCCTCTACAGTGCTATCAAGGGTTTTACCTGCAGGTTTTACCATGCAGTAACAATCACATGATGATTTAGGTGTTTTAAAAACCAGGGATTTGCTAATGTCCATCCATTAAAAAACCCAGCTTGAGGTCTTGCGGCAGAGCTGGCATTGGCTTAGCGGCAGCCATACTTTTCACATTAAGAAATCTGCAAAGCTGTCCTGTGACATAGAGGGCTGTGGCCACATCTGCTGGCACTGGGTGGATGGGGACTTTTAGGGCCTGAAACGCTGGCAAACTGACCCTCTCCAGTGAGGGGATCAAGCATGTGAAAGCACATAAGATATAGTAAAACTGCACACACACACACACACACACACACATAAACATATACACACCACACACACACTTACACACAAACCGATACACTCATGCACATATACAGTACACTCCACACACTCTCACACAAATACACACATGCATGCTCACAAATGAACACACACACACACACACACACATACACATGTCCAAGGGAAAGAGTAAAAGCCAAGGTTTGATTATGAGCTGACATGGTATGGGGAGAAGAATAGAGTGTTCGGTAGTTACTAGGAGATGTGGTTGTTTAAAGCTATAACCGCACACACACACAGACCCAAAAAATCCCCACACCCCGGACTGGATGCCCCCCTCTCCCCCCTTGCTGTTCCTCCCCAAGGCAGGTGGTCTGGCAGGGAGCGGACAGGGCATCAGAAAGCAATTACCCCGTCTGCTTACACTGGGGCTTTTCTGTGCCAAGGCAAACTCACGCATCTGAATAGCCCTGCCTGCTTAGCCTGCCTTCACTCTCTCTCTCTCTCTCTCTCTCTGACTCCCCATTTCTCCTTCTTGCACCCTCTTTTTCACTGCCCTCCCCCAGAAAAAAGAAAAAAACCCTTTCCATTTCTCAATCACGCTTTCTGCCTTCTCTCCTCTGCCATCCCACGCTTCCCCCTGGCTTCGCATACCTACTCTCCTCTCCTCTCTCCTGGACGCCTGCACCACGCTCCTCATCACTCTGGACCCCAGCACCCACCCACCCACCCACCTACCAACGCCATGGCAGAACGTGCTGCCAGGGGCCTGGCCCCGCACCCTGCCAAAGCCTGAGTCTGCATTTGCCATGCAGGCTTAGTGAACTGAACAGAGACAGAGAGAGAGAGAGTCTTCTTGAACTTGTCTTCCCCCTGTTTAAGTGCACTGCTTCGGTAGAGTAGCCTATGAACTCTTCTGTGTTAAGATGCCGTGAATGCAGTGCTATAAGTAGACAGACTAAATAAATGACTAAAAAATATTAATTATGATTTATTAACAATTCTGTTTATTAAACTATAACTAACAATTTAATATTAAAAACTTTACAAACTGTTTCTACATGCCTATATGAGTGTACATGCGTAGAAAGTGTTTTTCTGATGTTGAAAATACAGTGAAAATGTATATGTTTGTGTGTGCCCATTCAAGGCCTGTGTGAAACTGCAAGGCAATATAAGCTGGACCATCCTAATGCCAGTGAACCTGCCTGTCTGTGGGGAGCGCATTCATTTTGGAGGTCAGCTTGACGCGCGCATTAATTCATCAGGCCATTGCCCTGGCGAGCCAACTTCTGTGGCTCTCACACACACACACACACACACACACACACACACACACACACACACACACACACACACACACACACACACACACACACATATTCAACCCACATCTCTGCCAGGCCCTCAGGTACCCTACCTGGCCAGGGAACACACCAACTTCTTTGGCTCTCGCACACACACACACACACACACACACACACACACACACACACACACACACACACACACACACACACACATATTTAACCCACACCTCTGCCAGCCCTCAGGTACCCTACCTGGCCAGGGAAAACACAGACTTCTGTAGCTCTCAGACACACACACACACACACGCGCAAACACACACACAGACAGACACACACACACATACACACATGCAAACACACACACACACACACACACACACAACGCAAGCCCTCAGGCACCCTACCTGCCCTTGGCTCAGCCACAGGTAATGTGTTTGCACTGCTACTTCAGCAAGACCACAGGCCAGTCACTTCACCACAACATGCTAACAGGAGAAGAGTTTCAAGGAGCTAATGGCAGAAAGTTGAGGAACACTGTCGCTCTTTCTCTCTCTCTCTCATTTATTGGTTATTCACACTAGGAAAGATAACTATTTAATGAGAGTCATGTATTTTTATGAATCATGAAAGCTTTAATGGATGGATAACTGCTCTCACTTTTACAGCAATAATGAACTGACGAACAATAAAAATAAGCAGCCAATCAAACCCATTAGAATTTAATGGACTTTACTTTCCTTAGTGGTTTACACTCTTGGCATTAAAATATTGTTCATTATTGTGGAAGCTCAAATTGTTATCATTAAATGTCTTAGCTCAGCCTTTACACTCTCTTTCTGTCTCTTTCGCTCTCCCTTACAGTCTTTCTTTTTCCCCCCATCTCCCTCTCTTTCTCTCACTCTCTCTGTCTCTATGACCCTCTGTTCTCTTGCCCTTTGGCAGAGATTCCCATTACCCATCTCTTAACATCACCCCACCCGACCACACCCCCCCAAACCCCAAGCCCAACCACCACCACCGTCACGACCACCGCAGTGATCCCTAACTCCACCCCGACAACTGCCCTCCTCCAGGGAGCGCAGCTGGAATCTTTAAGTAAATTTGATTTCTCAACTCATTTGCCTTCTATAAACGCTGCCATGTGTTTGATATTATATTTAAACTGTTCCAGGGAAGCACAGAAGAGGGGTGGGAGTTTGCCCTGGGAGCGCCGGGGAGACACGGAGGAGAGGTGGTTGACGGTGGGGTGGGGAATACACTGAATGGCAGGTGAAATTGACCATGATCTGAGTGAAGGGAAAACAAACCCAGGGGCACAAAGCTAGAGAAAAGGAGACAGTAGGGAAGAAAAGAGAGAGGAGGAGGAAGGAGACAGAGAGAGAGAGAGAGCAAAATTGACATGTCAAAGCTGCATCTCCTTTTGTTTTGGCAATGTCTACAACTGCGGAGAGCTTGAAAGGTTTACTCTGTTTCTCTTTCTGCCATTTCTCTCCTCCTCTTTTCTTCCCCACATCCCAAATAAAGCTGTGCCTGTCTCAGCAGTCCTGTCCGGCTCTGCCCTGGGAAACAGGAACATTCCCCTAAAGAGGTCAGACAGCCACATGAGGGGAGCCAGAAGTCCCCATCATTACAGAGAAGCAGCGGTGCTACTGACTGACCCACACACCAACAAACACATTTTAGCGCCCCTCAGTTTCCCCTGAACTGGGAACAGCTGGGAATGAAAAGACAACTGCGAGAAAGAAAAGAGAGAAAGAAAGAAGGAAAAACTGAGAGAAAGAAAAAAGAAAGAAAGAAAAAAAGAAAGAAAGAAAGAAAGAAAGAGGGAACACAGGAAAGTGCAAAAAAACCAAACAACTAAACCCTGTGATTAGCTATGAGGTGTTGCTCAACAATTTAGCATCCAGTTCGCCCATTCACCTTGTAAATGTGTATGTGGGTGGCTGTGTGGCAAAACAACACCAAACCAGTCACCTCTCACACACACACGCGCGGATAAATGGGCTTTTGCCTGAAAACACACATCCACACATGCACTCTCTCTCCACAACCACTTCGGTGTAGTTAGCAACGGCAGTCCCGTTAGCGGACCATGGCACACAGAAACAGGTGTAACCAATTACATTCTCTTTATCTGCAAGACTTGGAGCAGAAGGGATAGAGGGGAGGAGAGGAGTGGAAATGCTCTGGGCTGAGCCGTGTCAGTAATGGGCTTTGGAGATAACCTCTCTGTGCTATCACCACAACTCTCCCCGTGACCATTCATCACATCCCCCCAGCTGGACGCAAACTGGCGAACAACCCCCCCCTCCCCCCCTTAACCCCCGAACGCCCCAGACTCAGCACCTCCCACCCCCTCTACCCCATCCCCTCCAGACTCAGCACTAAGCATTCGCTTGCTATTTGCTACCAAACCCTTCACTTTAATGTCCACGAGGTGAAGCTGAGTTGGTCAGGTTCAGGCTTAATTGAGCCGTTACGTGACCATGTTGGCGTGCTCTCTCTGGCTATCATTTGCTGCTATCGTTTGCGGCTGCAGCACTCTGACTCAGGGCTTTAAAAAGCGGTAGTGAGCGTGCAGACGGGTGCATGACGGGGGCTGGCTACATTCCTCTGGGATCGCGCGTGAGTCTCTCCCCCACAGGAAAGCATGTGGGCACTGAAGCATCAGTGTCTGTGGCCTTGTTAATGTCACTGAAGCCTATCTCCGTGGCTCTGCTTTTTTACATGCTTTTCTTGGAGGGTGAGGGGGGATTAGGGGGCAAAGGACAAATTTCATGTGCTTATGTGTGTGTCTGTGTGTTTCTTTGTATGTGTATTTTTGTGTAACCCCCGTGTTGCATGTGTGTGTGTATTTGTGTGTAGCTGTGTGTGTGTATTTGTGTGTGTATGTGTGTGTGCGTGTGTGTGTATGTGTGTGTATGTGTGTGTGTGTGTGTGTGTGTGTGCGTGTGTGTGTATTTGTGTGTAGCTGTGTGTGTGCGTGTTTCTTCGTATGTGTATCTTTGTGTAACCCCTGTGTTGCATGTGTGTGTATTTGTGTGTGCATGTGTGTGTATTTGTGTGTGTATGTGTGTGTGCGTGTGTGTGTATGTGTGTGTATGTGTGTGTGTGTGTGTGTGCGTGTGTGTGTATGTGTGTGTATGTGTGTGTGTGTGTGTGCGTGTGTGTGTATGTGTGTGTATGTGTGTGTGTGTGTGTGTGTGTGTGTGCGTGTGTGTATTTGTGTGTAGCTGTGTGTGTGCGTGTTTCTTTGTATGTGTATCTTTGTGTAACCCCTGTGTTGCATGTGTGTGTATTTGTGTGTGCATGTGTGTGTATATGTGTGTGTATGTGTGTGTGTGTGAGTGTGTGTGTGTGTGTGTGTGTGTGTGCGTGCGTGTGTGTGCATGTGTGTGTGTTGTGGTGGCAAAGGGACAGCTGTAATGGCAGGATTTATGTGCTGGGTGGTAAAAGTTTACAAGAGCAGTCGCGTTTCAAGTGTTCCAACCAGTGGCTCTCTCACATCAGTTGTTGCGATTCGTGTAAACTCCACAACTTCTTTGTGAGGGACAGAAGGACAGAAAAACTGAGAAAGAGAGAAACAGGCACAGAGAGATAGAGAGAGAGAGAAATGGGAAAATAAGGGGGGAGAGAACAAATGAGAGAGGGAGTTTTACAAAAAAAACAAATGTATGTTTGTGTTGTCTGGCTGTTGCTAACAGCATTCGGCAAACAGCATCGATCTTAGGCCAGAACAAGCATACCTCAGTCACTTCCTCAGTGAAGTTACTACCTCTGAGAAGGGGAGGCTGTCTGAGCTTACAGTCTGGGGAGGTATTAAAGGTGGGGGTGGGTGGTGAGGTTAAGAGCCTGTGACGGAGAGAGTGGTTGGTCGGGTGGGGGGGGGGGGGGGGGGTGGGGGGGGCACTGATGATGTTACCCTTAGGGTCCTAAGGCAAACGGGAGACATTGCAAAAGGGCAAAGCCCAAAACGTTTGTCATCCAGCTCTGTGTTAAGACTTTATTTTGTTTTTCAGGTTTTGTTTTTTGGCTTTTAATACAAACTGTATAAACATCAGCCTCTGAGTGTGCCTCTTCTTTTTCCCATTTGTTACCCTTAGGGTCCAAACATGCCCAGGCAGAGCCTGAATCAAAGTCCGACGAGCGAGTCGAGTGTTCTGGTGAGCTCTGCACAGCATTGCTTGGGCAGTGCCTGAGGGACACATTACAAGGGCTTGTGCATGGATCATATTAAACACACAGGTCACCGCCAGGTCCTGGCTCCACTGCTCCTGATAAGATCCGTACCAGGCTTGACCCTGTGACCTCTGGACCTCTGCAGCATCTCAGCACTGGAGAACTAATTTTTAGGGGACTTGTGTTGTTTTTGTCTTTCTTTTCCACATTAACTCTATACTGTGCTGTCAGGGGAATCGTCTGCCGATAAAAAGTTCGTCTTGTTTCGTTTTCACCCAAGGAATGCCTCTGCCACTTGTGTTCGAAGAGCAGGAACATCAAAGGAGCAGAAGTGGCGGCGATCAGATGGATTGCCTGGGATTTTGATCTGAGATTTTTATCGCAGGCCTCAACTCCGAAATTCCAGCAGAAGTGTTTCTTGGGGAATATGTTGGAGGCGAATTCCTGTGTGCCATCAATCACCTGCGCTGGCTGCCACAGATAAAACCACCCAGGAACAAAAGCAAGTGTGTGTCCAGGCGAGAACTCTCTATCAATTTCCAGCGCTTTTATGGTCCCTGTTCTGTAACTGTATCATAGGTTACAAAAGCAAAACGGTTTACACTGGAGATACAGAGTGTGAGAGAGAGAGAGAGAGAGAGAGAGAGAGATGGAGAAAGAGAGAGAGAAAGAGAGAGAGAAGGAGAGTGCACCAAAGACAGAGGGTAACAGAGACATTTCTCCTTTGATAGCAACAACAGGAGGAAGACCAGTCTTTTGCCTTCGCGTGACCGTGGGCCATTAAAGCGAAGGTGAAATGACTGTTCCATTCAGGAGAGCCGGAATGCTGAGGGGAAGGGAAAAGAGGTGGAGATCAGCCGTGTGGAATAGTGCTCTACCTCTGCCTTAGTCCTTGGGTCCTCCAGACCAGCCTCTCTCTCCCTCTATCCCTCTTTCTTTCTCCCTCTCTCTCTCTCTGTCTCTATCTGTTTCTCTCTCTCTCTTCCTCTTGACTGTACCTTAGTGGTAGGGCTCAATGTGGGGAAGCCATTACC
>CM050212.1:29887068-29992068 GCA_027475355.1 Coilia nasus | reverse complement strand
ACCACTCCTGCTGCTGCCTGGCCCCCACTGGCCCCACTCTCAGGATATTGTAAGCAGTTACTTTTATTGGGAACAAATAATATGTGGCCAAGCGAGCGGTTTGGACCGCGTCCCGAACCCGATCTCCCTGAGTCGCAAAAGCTTATGTTTCAGATTAAGATCGGCAACGATAATGCGCACAATGGCCCCCGCACTATCTGTCTCTCTCTTTGTCGGTTTGTCTGTCTGACCTCTGTTTTTTGTTTTTTTGTACCCCCCTTTTATGCTTCACATTCCACTGAGCCATGGAGTTCAAATTATGTTGCAGTCTGTAATAATTTCCCTGTCACTTCCATTCATTTGTCAGCATTTTTCAACTGCTCTGAGCACTTAAAACCCATTTGATGTTCCAAACGTCTAACAGAGAAACAGCCACAAAAAAACTGACATGGTCTCCTTATCCTCCAGAAAAACCTCCAGCACATTTGACACACCAAGCAGGGGTACCTTTACCTCATACGGACAGAGCTGACTACAAACGATTTCATGCCGTTTCATCTGTCCAAAACCTGTGCAACTTAGCCATGATACCATATGTGTGTTCGATGCCTCGATATAAACACTAGGGAGTACACACACTACACAAGGTACATTATGAACACAAAGCTTTTGTGCCCATGTAAGTCTATGTGCACCATTCATGTATACATTCACACTGACTGAAATTATTTAGAGGCTTGTGAGTACTATCTGGCATATTAGTGTTGTTTAGGAATGCCTTTTGTAAGCTCCTTGCACAAGCAAAGTTCATCTTCAGACATCCATGGACATTTTCCACAGACACCTCCTCACACCGATCCAGCTGCCGCTTGTGGCGATCGGCCTGGGAAAGGGGTTCTGGCTCTCAACATGCCTCTGATAAGACAGAGGTGGTGGTTGTGTGTGTGCGTGTGTGTGTGTGGGGGGGGGGGGGGTTGGGGTTGGCAGCCACACCAACAGGAAAGAAAGAGAGCGCCATCGTGACGTGCACACTGCTCAGGTCCTGCGGTTCCCACAAGTCCCGCCGCGCTGGGGCCAAGGCCGGGGCCCGGGACCGGGGGTGCGGCGTGCCCGGCAGGCATGTGCACTTTTGACAGCATAGTTAGGAGGTGCTGATGAAAGAGGAGAGGCTGTGTAGTCTCAGAGCCTCTCAAATTAGCACAGGAGCCCCACTGCCTGTCACATGCAGAGCCCAGGCATGCAGATTCAGTTGCAGACGCGCGAGTGTGTGTGTGCATGTGTATGTTCGCTGATACGTGTGTGTATGCGTGTGCTTGCTGATACCTGTGCGTATGTGTGTGCATGTGTGTTTTCGCTGATATGTGTGTGTGAATGCATGTGTATGTGTGTGTGTGTGCGTTTGTGCGTTTGTATGTGTGTGTGTGGGAGGGTGTGTATGCTCATGTATATGTGTATGTGTGTGTGTTTGCACCACTGTATGCCCCTGTGAGTGAATGTCCTTATGGCGTGCAGTTGGTGGTTGTGCTCCAACCTGCACGCAAGAGCATAAATTAAGTTACCAGACACCAACCGCCCGCCCCCAACCCCTACAAGCCATTCTCCTTCAAAGACTCGCTGGGGCCTCCCAGAAATTTTGAAAAATAGACCCTTCATGAGTGATAACTCATAGCCCCGTCCGCCACAGCCACAGCCACAGCCATTCCTGCGCAGGTTTTATTTAGAGTCCCTCGCCTCTCTGGTCCCCCAGGCCGAAAGCCCACTCGCTCCCCCACAGGAGGGGAAATAAAACGCTGATCCTATCCATGTTTATGTCATCAAGTAATTAGGTTATTCGGCCCATCACTCAGTCTAAGGTTACCGGCCCGTATCACAAGCAAGTCATCCGCAGGTTTATGACAGGGCCTGCTGTACACCTCTCAGTAAGGCCTTCCTTTACTTGTAGTGTGTGTGTTGATTTACCTGTAGTGTGTGTGTTGATTTACCTGTAGTGTGTGTGTTGATTTACTTGTAGTGTGTGTGTTGCTTTACTTGTAATGTGTGTGTTTATTTACTTGTAGTGTGTGTGTTGCTTTATTTGTAATGTGTGTGTTTATTTACTTGTAATGTGTGTGTTGATTTACTTGTAGTGTGTGTGTTGCTTTACTTGTAATGTGTGTTGATTTACTTGTAGTGTGTGTGTTGCTTTACTTGTAATGTGTGTTGATTTACTTGTAGTGTGTGTGTTGATTTACTTGTAGTGTGTGTGTTGCTTTACTTGTAATGTGTGTTTATTTACTTGTAGTGTGTGTGTTGCTTTATTTGTAATGTGTGTGTTGCTTTACTTGTGGCAGTGTGTGTGTATCCAGAAAAGTTCTGTGCTGGTGTATGTGGGAGCTCCTACAATTGTGCCTGTTGGGTATTAGTTATCAAGGCATCTTTTGAGGCCTTGATCTCCTATGCACATGCAAACACATTAACACAAATGTGCACACAAAAAGACGCACACATACAAATTCACACTCGCACATAGCAATATTCATACTATAGAACTATACCTGCCTGCCAACACCATTCTGTACATAAGCACATGTAAACATGTTTCACAATGGGTCTCACAGACATACAAACACACACACACACACACACTGCACATTGACATGAGGGCAAACTTATCCACATTCCTACACACAAGCACCTATAAATATGTTTCACAGTGAGAGACACACACACACACACACACACAAACAAACACATGCAAGTTGTCTGACCTGTGAGAAGTTGAGGCCATTGAGGGGGTGACACTGCTCCTCCACACGCTCCACGGCGCCCGTCTGCTTGCCCTGCCGCTCGGCCTCCTGGGCCAGGAAGAGGTCGAGCACGGGGATGCCACGCGAGCGCACGTCCGCCTCGGTCAGCGAGTTCACCATCAGCATGACCCAGACGGGCCGCTTGCGCTCCCAGTTACCGGCGATGGCGTTGAAGAGGTAGTCGGCGTAGAGGCCGCGCCCACGCTGGTCCGCCGTCATCCAATAGGGCATCATGTGCTTCACATAGTCCAGGTGGCGTTTGAGCCGGCGGTAGAGGTCGCGCGGCAACAGGGTCTGCAGGTTCTCGCCGTTGGGCAGCAGCTGGCAGCTGGTCAGCTTGGAGATGGTCAGTGGGTCAGTCAGGTCCAGCTCGAAGAAGACGTTGGAACTGGTCTGGAAGGCCCGCTTGGAGCTCTCGGGGATGAAGTCCCACACACGATTGTACGGCACGTGGATGGTCCCGAAAAGGTAGGAGGGAGGAGACGGGGCGTCACGCTTCACCTTCCACAGGAAGGAGTTCATGTCGCCCTGCTGTGAGTCGGCCATGATGGATACGAGAACAACAGGCGAAAAAAAAAGAAACATGATTGATGGTTAGGGAAATGTGTTTATTTTACATCACCACACTAAATTACACCCTCCAATTACAATAAGCACATCATTAACAGGCTTAACAATAGTAACAGAGTGAGCAGAAACCTTTTTTCCCTAACACTTCAGAAAACTCCCTTGAGTTCTATGTTGAAGGCGAAATAAACTTTAAAACTGGCCTTGTTTTAATGCCCTCATAAAATCAAGAAGTGAGGGACAGTTCTTGAATCACATTTTTGAGCTATATATTTTTATTCAGTGCTACTGAGTTTATGGTCTTTTCTCGTCCAAGTAAAACGAGTCGTGGACATCGTCCGACAGAATGTCTCAGCAGCTACAGGCTATGGTGAGAAACTGCTGAATTGTCTGCGCACTGGTGCTGCTGCCTGCATGCGTGCTCTGGGCCAAATGCTGACGCCTCATCCCTGAAAGCATAGGTGAGTTCCCAAACTCGATCCACTCAACACTAGCGCAGGCTTTCCGCCAGAAAAACTATGGAAGACCATCTATCAACACAATCCCCCGCCAACCTGATATTGTGGGGGGTGATGGGCTGAAAAATGTGCTGTAAGTACCTCTCTCTGTGGATATGGTGTAAACCCCCCCACCCTCCCCCAAACACACACACACACACACACACACACACACACACACACACACACACACAAGGTAGATACAGTAATACACTTATAGTGCGGTTAAAAGTTTGTCATTTGACTGAGGGCCTCCTTTTCATGTAGCTACTACTCACTACTCGGGAAAGCTGAAACACGGACTCTCACTGCTGTCTTTTTATTGGGCAATTACTTCTAACAGAAAACAGACATGCCTTTCCTGACGTAGTCTATTACACATGAAAATGGATGGGTTATATCTCTGAAAATATCACACGTACTCAACATAAATGTAAATGGCTGATTGATTAAGTGATCAAAATAGCATGCGCTTCCGACTAGACACTAGCCTACACGCCCTTTCTATCTCTTGAAGCAAATGTTATTCCTGTTGGTTGCGGTAAAACACTTTAATGGCGACAGAACAGTAAACGTGATGGAAACTGATTCGCCCGAGGCTGTCAAGAATGTAATTTGTGGTGTTTAATAGTATTGCGTGTGACCTCCGGAATTCATCCGTTACTCAGAACTCGAGCGTCCACTCCTGTACTGTGCCGGAAAGTGAATCTGATTAACCCCACAACCATCTCTGTGACTGGCAATAAATACGCAAAGCAACCGACAGAGCGACTGGTACAAGTGGTCGGTCAGATGAGAGGGTGTTTAAATGAAATGCATTTCAGGGCTGGATGGCCTCTGCAAGCACAAGCCAAAACATAATTTGGCAAATAAGGTCGAAACCTTTTTTACGAGTGCTCTATTGAAATGCGATCAGTCAAACGTGAAAAGGTCAGTAAACTTTTTTTTTTCAAGTTAATACATTTGAAGTCAATCCAACCATGGGTATGCCAGGAAGCTCTTATGAGTTGAAGGGCAAATAAACTGCTTTTTCACTTTTTCTAATGTTTAACCACACACACAAAGATATGTCAGGTACCTATGAATAGAATCAGTGCACCTTTGTGCACAGTGCACGCTTCCATAGTACTTTTATACTATACTATAATATAATATAATATAATATAATATAATATAATATAATATAATATAATATAATATAATATGTTAGGATACACAGGGCCTTTACTTTAAAAGTAATTGTTTATGGGGAATAAAAAGTTGATATGCAGTTCCATCTGCATAAAATGTATTTTAGACTATCAGGGTTGGTTAAAATAAGTAATCAAAATGTAGGCACAAAATAGAATTAAATGATTGGTAATAACAACATAATGGTAAAATATAATTTTTTGTGTAATCATTTGAACCATTGCTGCCAACCTCTAACCGCAATTTATGAGCTACCCGTTGCGGTATACAGAATGTAACACGGCGAGTGTAAATTATTTAAAACATTTTTTCAGTAAATTCTCAAGTGAGCCAGACTGGAGGAAGTTGTAACTGCAACTGTTGTCATCCCTCTGACACGGTGTGCCGGCAAAATATCAACCTGAACAGGTAAGTAAGAGATCCACTGAGTTGTACTGTACTCACCGATTTCGGCTTGTCACAATGCCGCGACTTCTCCCGGGTCTCCCGGGGTAAACCCACTTGCAAGACAGCGAATAAGAGTAACCATCGCAGTCCCCGCTGACAGCTCATCTCGAGATGAGGGGAGAGAGTAGACGATATGGTGTCCTCAAGGCGCCCGACTGCTCCACTTTCTTTTTCTCTGACGCTTTTCCGATTCGTTTGTTAAAGAAAAAAGTTAATTAAGCTGGAGCTCTTGTTAAAGTGATTCTACATGTGCCATTTTGTATGTGTGCAGCAATCATGCCTACTCGCCGCCATTCTCGCACCTCAACTCTCGAAGGATCGGTCAGTTCTGTTGGTCTTCTCTCGGTACTATCTCCTGGTAGTTCAACCCTGGCAGGGGAAAAGTTTCGCCGCGCGCTCTTGAAGTTTGTAGTTGACTAGCCTAATGTTTTGCTGTCGGGAGGAGGTGGAACGCCTTAAGTGTTTCCCCCCACCACTAATTTTAAGAGAGGAGGGCAGAGCAGGTTGTCCTGAAAATAGTTGCATACATTCTCTCTCTCTCTCCTTTTCCGTGCGCGCGCGCGTGTGTGTGAAAGAAATTTGGATAGAATTCAGCATCTAGTAATATCATGTATGCTGTATTAGCTTGTAAGGAATGTGGTATAAACTAAATGACCACAGACATATTGACAGGAGATAAATCATTCATTATATCACTGACGCTAACAGTATTTACACGAAAGAAAAGGTTGCTTGATTCCTGTTAACATGGTACCATTCATCACTGTCGTCGTACGACAATGTAATATGGGTAGAAATCAGTTCAGTTCAATTTCGTGATTTTATGTATGGTCAAAACACGAATGATTAATGAATTTCAATATATATATGCGCAAGTATCGCTGCACAACAGGGTTTGATTTATTTAACGTAAATATAAGATAAATAAATCTCTCTTTTGGGCGCAGAACAATTTGCGGAATGTGTTATGATAAATGAAGGCAATGAAAGTATGTTATTGTCAGCCTCCTTTGGCTAGGCTGCACTGCCAATGGCCCATGTTATTGTCCGAGTGGCAGGCTGAATGACAGCCTCAAGTAGTAACCGATTAATCATCTGAATCCTTCAAAGAAGTGCCACACAGTCCCCCAGCCCCAGCTATCAAAAGTGACAGCAGGACTGACAAGGGACAAGTGTTCCTTTGTGCACCAGCTTGTTCCATTCTCACTACTTTCTTTCTCCCTCTGTGTGTGCGTGTGTGGAGGGAGGGGGTGGGCGTATGGCCTTGTCCTTCCACAGCCACGAACTGAGTTCTCAGTCTTTGTTAATGTGTTATTTTAAACCCAGTATCCTGTCTGCTTTCAACCTTGGCCTGTGTCTCCTCTATCCCTCTCTACACATCCACCTCTGCAAAACCGTATGCCCGTTTTCTCTTCCACGTTTGTCACTGAGGAAAATATTTTGTCATATTAGTTGGATTATTGTCCGGCCTCTGGATCAGCTTTCACATTTTTCACACATTCCACAGATGGCTACAGATATGAGAGCGATTTTGGGAGAGCGGGCGCTGGCAGCCCCGGTCAGTGCCGTCAGTGGTGGGCTGCCTTCACAGCTCACCCCCTCTGTGCTCGCTGAAGCTCCGCGTGTGCCAAGCCCTGTTTGACTTTCCATGTCAGCTGGATTAATAAGAGCACCTGCGGACACAGTTACCTGTTTTAGACACACCTTGCAGAGAGCTGTCGGTGGGGACCAGCCGCTTTTCACATTCTTGGCCCGCTGAGAATGTGGGCTTATAGCTGTGGCTGCTGGAGGTTCTTGGACCGAGGCCAGGTGTTTTGGTACATATGGTACAATGAGGGCTAGACAAGGGAGAGAGAGAGAAAGGGCTTAAAACTTAATGTCCTGTTTGCAAACCACAGAAAACACTTTCCACCGAATGGGGCTCTTGGGATGTGTAAGTTTGGACAGTGTGTGAGTCTGAGTCGAAGAGAAAGAAGGCATGAAAAAAATGACAGTCAACGTGCATGCGGTCAAACAGACACAGATCAAAGCAGTCCTCTCATACTGATCCATTTATTTGTGGCTGTGTGTGAGGACGTCTGATGGCTGTAAAATGGTACTGAGTATGTCTTCTATTTTTCCGTCTGTTCCTGTTGGCCTCTTCCATATTTCACAGAGGACAGCATGTGCTCAGACAAATTTAATATGGATGAGTTAAGCCGACTTCAACCAGAACCAATGCCTACTCAGAGCTTGGGAATCTTGTCTTGAGCCAAAGCCTCACCTGACAGATTCAGAATTAGGTCATTTAAAGATACTCACAGTGAAGCCAAGACAACTTAAAGATGTCCCGGCCTATTCCTATTCCATATGTTGCTGTTTACCTAATGTTCAGATCTTCCAGACAGATAAAATCTGCTTGCTTCTTTACAGTAATGTACAGGGAATTCTGGCCATGACCATATCTCCACACAAATTACACGTTGCCACTGTGCAGTGGTTATGGTTGCAATTGTAGCAACACTAACTATGTTTGGAGGGACCCCTACTGGTCATATTTGCAGCATTTTTGGCTGGCAAGAAGTGTTGTGCTGCAAATGAGACAATTTGACAGCACATCAAAGGAAAAGGAGAGCGGACGCAAATGCCGGGAAGATCACAGCAAAGCCGCAGAAGCAAAGTGAAAATATCAAGGGAGCCCGATTGATTCATCTTTTGTGAGTTAGAAAAAGCTCACTGCTGGCAGGCTTCTGGAGGCCAAACTACAAAGACAACGTAAAGCGAGATGAACCATAGCACCCGTCCTGCACACACATACACACACACACACACACACTCCTAAAGGCCTCATCTTGACTGCAGTCTCCTTCTGCTCCTTCGGCTCTGAATCACACTGATCTGGAGTCAGTGCAGCAAAAAAATATGGTTGAGGTTGCTCTGTTCTGGACATCCTGAGATAGCGGGGGGTCAGGGGCTGATTTGGGTTGGGTGTCACAAGTGTGGAGGTGGGGTTGGAGGGGGGTCGTGGGTAGTGGTGTGTCTTTGTGGGGCCATCCTCACCAGAAGGACTCCTCTGTCTCTGAGTTCACCACTTGGACATGCGCAGTGCTCTCCTCATAGCACACCAGATAAGAAAAGATAAGAACGCTGTCCTAGTCTGAGCCATTTTTATTTTTACCAGCAGTCCTGTCCCGCTGGCTTTTTTCTGTGTATGTCTGGCTGTTTAAAATAGGTGGCACTGAGGAGAAACAGGGCGAGGAGAGGAGATGAGAAGAGAGGAGGAAAGGAAAGGAGAGGAGATGAAAAGAAAGGAAAGACAAGGAGAGGAGAGACAGAGAAGAGGAAGAGAGGAGATGAGATGAAAGGAAAAGAAAGAAAAGAAAAGGAGAGGAGAAGAGAGGACAGGAAAGAGGAGAAGAGATGAAAGGAGAGGAGCGGAAAGGAGGGGTGTTTGGGGACAACAGCAAAAGAAGGCCTGCACCATTGCACTGCCTGTTTCATACGTCATCAGTGAGCTTGTGCAGGACAAAGCCCTCAGTGGCATGTAAACACAGGCCGTCTCCAATGCACTGGCTATCTCTGAGCCATCACGACACAGCCAAGAGCAAGATGGAGGAAGGCAGCAGGAGAGGGGGATTAGCAGGCAGGAGTGGGTAGCATGGTGGGGCTGTGTGTGGTGGTAAACAATTTTGTTAACAATTGAGGAGAAGAAGTCAGTTTGCAATTGTATGAGGTGGATTGCATTAAGGGATCATAATGTGTGTGTTAAAAATTGTATTTGGTTTATGGTTATCCATTTGTGTATGAGCACATTTGAGTGTACCATGAAGGGCACATCTGTAAAGCTGTGTGTGTGTGTGTGTGTGTGTGTGTGTGTCTAAAAGAGAGTGCGTGAGCGGTAGGCCACATACCTAATATTGCCACACACAAACAGCACAATCACATCAAAGCTTTGGCTCACAGAGTCATCCCCCTGATGCCGTTGTGACCTCCTCCTTGATCAGAGGCCCCTATGAATAATTCTGTCCCGCTTCACAGGGGACCCCTGCTATCAAGTCCCCCCCTTCAGCCCCCCCCCCCCCCATCCTCAGGCCTCCTTTGTGACAGAGGGGGAAATGACCACGGCCGGTCCTGCTGCTAAGTAAATCTGGACGCATTAGAATTGTAAAAAAGAATCGGAAAATGAAAAGTGTATGCACTCCACGCTTCACCCTGGTGGGAGGACTGCCCGCCATGTCTATTGTATCCTGTCTGGAAGGCCTTGGTGCTGAACAAAGAGGTTTCGGTGTGGACATAATAATAACTTAGTATTGTTGGCGAAAAGCAAAACAGCGGCAACATTGTTTGCAGTCAACAGTTTTTTGTTTGCTTGGACACGCTCGTCCATCTCCTCCGCTCCGAAGAGCTTCCAGCTCATTGCTTACGATGATGGCAAAGCCAGTCCAGCTAAGATAAACCTCAGCCAAATAGACATTTCCACTCGACAGCGAGAGAGAGAGAGAGAGACAGAGAAAGAGAAAGAGAGAGAAGGAGAGAAAGAGATTCTATCTGTACTCAGCCCCCTTTTATTCCCCCCGCGTCAATGCATCCAACACATGCTGGCTTTCGCCCGAACACTTCCTACCTAGAAAGATGATGAAATATAGCTCAGTTCTACCAAAGCACAATGGCAAAGTCAAGAAACATTCTCCACACTTGTCATGCTGTTCGGTCATGCCGTGTGTGTCATTTTGTTTGTTTTGTCTCCCTAATAAAGTCCAGAGGCTGCACGGGGAGGAAGGGGCCGCCGACCAGACAAAGGCCAGCCTGTGCCTCGCCGGCCTGGGACCGGATCGGGGCTCCGGGAAGAATTCTTTTGCCCTGGCTGTGTTCGTTCAGGGTTAATTGATTGTGCTCATGAGCTCCCACACACTTGTTTCTGCCACCACTCCATCATCTCACTGCGATTGGCATTGGCAGGCAGGCAGTCTGCCTTCTTGTTCATCTAGTTTTCTTTCTTTTTTCTGTTTTTTTGAACATTTCAGCCTTTCAAGAGGTCATGGTTTGTGCATTGTTCATGCATGTGAGAACAACCATGACTGAATGACTGAAAGCTTGCTTGCAAGGGCCAAGAAAAAAAGAAAACAGAAAGAACTAGTGGGGGTGGGGTGGGGTCATGTGCGGTAGGGTAGGGTGGGAGGATGACAACAGAGTTCAGCATCCATGATGTCTGCATTCCCTAGGTCAACTCAGGTCCCCCCCTCTCTGGCCCCCCCAACAAGGAATGGGGTAGGATGCGGGGGTTGTCATGCCACCAGCGCGTAACCCGATCCCTAACTCTGACATCGCACACAGAGATAGGAGCAAGAGGGCAAACTTGTTAACTCGGACGCCTTGTCTGATAGCGTGGGATAGGGGCCCGATGAGGAGGAGACGGTGCTGCTCTGATCCACCGTGATTAATGGAGGCTGCTAGAAAAATGCTCTAGCGAATCCTGAGGCTATGGGGAGGCCAACGACTTCTCTCAAGAGTTCAGAGTTGCTGTGGGGCTCATCAGAGCGTGGGCTTTTTGAAGTGACGTGAAGATGTGAAGAGCTCGGACCATGACCCATTGCCTGATTGTGTCATCATCCTCTTGTTATCTATGATTCTTTTTTGTTATGTTGTTTTGCACTCCAAGTCTGAACGGTACGTGAGGATGGCTAAGGATTAGGATCTCACAGCCTGTAGAACTCCAAATCCTTAATCATAAACATAAATTCAGCATTTTTCTTTTTTTCTCACTTTTATTTTTCTGAGTTTGGTCAGGCCATATTCAGCAGTACAGTAATTGAAGAGGTTCAAGCAAAGCATGCAATGTGTTTGTATGTACACATCCACATATGTTAATTTATATAACATAATAATATGATAGTTTGTATTTGTATGCATTCGAATACACTGTTATATACTTTGTAATATACTGGTATACATTGTGAATTCATATAAGTGTATAAGTGTGTATGCTTCTAACAACTCTCAGAACTTCTCTCCTATTTGTTGACCGATAGGGTTTGGAGCCTTAAAACACTGATGCTGTTTCCTGAGGAAGCTAATTTCTGAGGAAGATGTTAGATGTACCTCAAGGAAACAAAATTTCCATTCAGACACACACACATGTAGGCACAAGTAATTCCATTGAGTTCCCCAAAAAACGGCGTGTGACCCTGTGGCGCTCAACTGCAGTTTGTCCGCTCCCTCTTGACTCTAAGCAGAAGGGCCAGGGGGCTGTGCACTGGGGCTGTCAGGAAGCCCTTGGCGTCCCCCACCCGCCAACGCACATGGGAGAGCATGAAATGGGCCTTTATGAACGCATACGGGCCAACCTCGCTCTCATACGTCTATGCAGACTCTTTCTTTCTGTCTGTCTTTCTTTGTTTGTTTGTTGGTTTCTTTGTTTCTTTCTTTCTAACGATGAAGTGTTTTTTACAGACCAAAATAGACTTGGCTAACAAACCCAACAATAGTGTGATGGACTTGGGAAGGAGGAAATAATAGAATAACAATAAACCTAAAGATCTAAGTGTTCTCCCAAATAATAGTACAGTATGTTATAATAAGGTTTGATGTCAGGAAAGATTTATTGTTTCTCCCAAAGGTACTCTTCATAGGTGCACAAGTAACTAACTCAAACTTTCTTTTGATTTTTCTTTACATTACTCATACAAAACTCCACACTCTTTGATGTGGGCACACACAAATATTGATACACTCAAGCACAGACAGAAGAAGACACACATATGTGTAAGATGCACATATGGCAAGGCTGGCAAACACATACCTCAGTCACATATGCACACAAACTTACATACACACATCAACACCAACACACACACACACACACACACACACACACACACACACACACACACACACACACACACACACACAAACACACACACACATGCCTGTGTGCAAGCACTCATGCATGCACATGCACACACACACAGACACGCACACACACACACACACACACACTTCAACAGAGGCGTTCTTGGAAAAATAGCAGAGGCAATTTTCTACCTCTGCTGCTGATCTTCAACATGTGTCAGTGGTGCGAACTGTGATCTACTGTATGCTGCGAAAGAAGAAAAACAAGGTACACCATCTCCTTTCATTTTTCCATTTATTTATTGGCCAGCGAGGGGTAACTACCTGCATATATCCCCATACACTAGCTTGATATGTAAATAGGTAGACATATGAATGAATCTTTGTGCCTGTGCCTTGTTTCACTGCAGACGTTTTGTTCCTGATGTATGTGAGTGTCACAAGCTTTTTATGTCTGAGAGATATTTATTGCAGCACTTAAGGACGCTACATATATATTGTTCATGTGTGTGTCTGGGTCATAAGATTGATACTGCTGTGGAATGTGTTCGAATGGTTCATGCTGAAAAGGCTTGCTGTTTCCAATGTCCACGCTCATCCTGGGGAGGGGGGGGAGCTGATGGGTCTATAAGAGCACCCCCCAACCAAACACCCACCCCCACCCCTAGCGCCCAGTGTCTACAGGCCAGCACATCAATAACAGCAGTGATGACAGTCATTGGTCCCTGAGCTGTGGCCACACCCGAGGAGACTGTGGTGCTGCTGCTGCCTCTCCCTCTCCCTCTCTCCATCTCCCTCACTCTCTCTCCCTCCCTCTCCATCTACCTCTCCCTCTCCATCTACATCTTCCTCTCCCTTTTCCTCTCCCTCTCCATCCCCGTCTCCCTCTTCCTCTACCTCTCCCTGTACCTCTCCCTCCTCCTCTCCCTCTACCTCTCCCTCTCCTGCTTTCTCTCCATCTCCCTTTCCCTCTCCCTCTCCCTCTTCTTCTCCTGCTCCCGCTCCCTGTCCCTCTTCCTCTACCTCTATCTCCCTCTCTCCCAAACCTGGTTCTCCCCATACAGAGCAGGCCTGGGCCCCTGTAGCAGTGCGCACAGCAGTGAGGTGTCAGGCAGGAATGTTGTGGAATAGGCCCTGAGCCGTTAGCCAGGCTCCTGATAGGCACCAGTCCATCTCGTCAATGGCTCCTTATGAGAAAGGCATCTGCACTGCTGTGAGGTGAGAGTCTCTCGCCAGCGGGCATCTGTCTGCCTGAAGTGCCCAAGGTGATGCGAACAGGCTCTGTTTTAACGGCGCCGGTTGGCCTGAAGGACCACGGAGGGTTAAAACACACACTTCACACCAGGAGGTTAAAAACACTGCAAATATCAGCAGGCTGGCAGCTTGATTTATGGCATAAGGACGGCCTGTTCTGAAACCACTGCGGTCTGAGAATGGCACTCCGATCGCTGAGCTTATTTTTTAACACAATTTTTCCCCAACTTCATATTTTCTACTTTATATCAGGAGAATGTTTTCGAGCTCAGCATCACTGCACTGATTTCCCCCTCAGCCCTCAAGTCAATGCCTTACCACCCCCCAACCCACCCCAATGTGCCCCATCCCACCGCCACCCGCACCCCTACCCCTAGCGCCGCTCATAACTGCGGTGTAGGATTTCATTTGGATGTGTCCTTGGAGCGCAGACATAATAAACACGCTTCTCGCCAGCTCAGCCATCTCTCAACCATCTCGCTCTTTCCGTCCAATGCAGCGGACATGTCGCAACCAGTGCCAGAGATGGCTTCGCGGCTTATCAGCCATCGACAGGCTTCAAATGGGCCATGGCTCACTGCCGTGCATGCAGGTCCGGCCTGTGTCTGTGTGTGTGTGTGTGTGTGTGTGTGTGTATGCGATGATGGGATTTGGCGATGAAAAATAGTCCATGACACAGGCATAGCCGCAGGGGGAGAAACTTACTGTCATGGGCTGTTGGCGAAGACAATGAGCCTTGCTTTATTATTGTATCAGGCCCGGAGCTGTGCATCATGCGAGTGGGCGCAGTAGGGCCTCATGGGAATTGAAGTTTATGTGAAACAGAACAGCATAAAGTGGATGAGTGAGTGGTGTATTACAGAACATGAGAGAGATATGAGCCATAAGATATGTTTTGCTTCATGTTTAATCTTCCTTCTGTTCCATTTCTCCCCTTTACTGGCCTGACCGGCTCTCTAAATAAAGATATATTGAGGATACAACACTAGATAAAGGAAAAGGTCAGATGAATAAATAAAACCAGTTTCCTTGTATTCAGCAGTTATGGAGTGGCAATACACTGTAGACAGACAGGCCAATTATTATGCAGATTTTTTATTTTTTATTTTTTGAACAGCACAGGCAGTTATTTAGGTCTGCATGGAGCCTTCGGCCTCCATGTAACAACTGCTGTTTTCTGATAAAGTAGTTTGTTCATTTCTTTTTACAGTGTCAGCTCCACATGCTACACATACCTTTATGTTTTTTCGTGAGACTGACTGACTGACTGGGCTCGTCACTTAAATGAGGTAGAGCATTTGTAATTTACTATAAGAGATAATCCTCCTCTGAGCTGTTGGCTGAGTTCTGCTCTTTAGTGGAAAAAATTCCCTGTCAAACCACTAACCTCTAGCCAATGTGTGTGGGTGAGAGAGAGAGAGCGAGAAAGAAAGAGAGAGAGAAAGAGAGAGGGAGAGAAAGAGAGAGAGAAGATGATGATGACCAAAATGGACAAAAGCCAACCCCATAGCGTTTCTGGTATGCGTTTGTTGCATTGGACTCTAACTGTGCGTCAGTCCTGAAAGAGAGAGCACTTGGGGGTTGACAGAGAGAAACCTTTTCAGGTGTGTAAAGAGAACAGTTTAATGAATGGAAACATCTGAACCAACAGGCAACCTGCAATTGTGAGGACGGCAGGAATGATTTATTCGAGCCAGCAATGTGCAAAATGTTATTCTAACGGTGAGGAGCTCCAGAAACATCGGACGCAATCTCTTGAATGTACAATGTGTCAGCAGACCACTGAAAGCATTAAAAGCTACACACATTGAGGAGTTTTGGGTTCACTGTGGACTGGGTTAAATGAAAATTACAAATGGTCTGTTTCTATTTTGGCACACATGGCCCATATCCTTACATGCCTTCTACTGATGAAGTAGCTTGGACTCATACCAGAGTGATACTGTGCATCCAAAATGGACGACCGTGCCCTTTTTCCTGTGAGATATGCATCATCTGGACCTTTTGTTTGACTGCGATGATGTACAGGATTATTTTCGGGAGTCGAGTCAAGTTCAGCGAGCTGCTCTATCTGCGCTAGGATGCAGCGGAAATCTTTTAATCAGACGACTCTGTGGGGAAACAACGCGCCTCAGCAGAGGACCACTCCACCATGAATCAAGCCCAAGTCAAGAGGCTTCATGGCCTCCAGATGGATTTTTAATGAAATTACAATAACAACAACAGACAAGACAGAGAGAAGGAGTGAGATAGAGAGAGAAAGAGAGAGGCAGACACACATACTGTAGAGAGAAAGAAACAGATAGAGAGAGAGAGGAATACACACATAGAGAGAAAGAAACAGACAGAGAGAGCGGTACATGAGAGAGAGACATAACAGACCAACAGAAAGAGAGAGGGGTGAGAGGGAGGAAAAGCTGTAAAGGGGACTCGTGCTGTCTAATATGAGACGGCGAGTGTTTTCCACAGTGCAGGGGCTCCCTGAAGGGGTCTTCAACCCTCACCAACATTCATGTCTGGTGTCTGTTCCCCACTCTCACCCCGCCAATATTCATGTTTACTTGACCACATCACACCCTCACCCTCACCCTTGCCCTAAACCCCCCCAATCCCTCTCATCCCCTCTCCCTCCAGCCCCCCCAAATCTCCCTCACCGCTCCACCCCTGCACTCCCCTCATCTGCCGTCTCTAACCCCGCCAATATTCATGTCTACTTATCCACCAGTCATCCTCACCCCCCATACTCCCCACCCCAAATCTCCCTCACCCACCCCTCTCCCCCCACCCATTTCTGTTCCCCCCTCCACCCACCCCAAATCTCCCTCAACCTCTACCCCTCTCCACCCCCTGTCTGTGATTTATCACCCAGCAGCCCGTCTCGCCTCGTCCCGCCCTGCCTAGTGCCCAACTGGCCCAGGAGGCCATTCAGCGCTCCGTCAGCAGAGTTATTATGCGGTTAACCGTTCCTCCTTAAAACAAATCTAGTAATGGTCCAGACCTGAGCCGACTGCATGGCCTCTGCTCCACTCCGCTCCGCTCTTTTCCACTTTGCGTTGTTCTCCTTCAGTGAAGTGGCCTTCCAGCTCTTCTTTAAATCTGTCTGCAAACGTGGCCTTAGCTATAATACCTCAATCGCTCTCTTTCTCTCTCTCTCTCTCTCTCTCCCTCTCTCTCTCTTTCTCTCTCTCTCTCTCCCTCTCTTTCTGCCTCTCTCTCTCTCACACGCACACACACACACACACACGTATAAATACATAAAAACATGGTTTGTTGCATGCATACCTTAAAAAATTCTTAATGAAACTGCATCCAGTTACAGTACAGTCAACCAATACTAGCACTCATAAATCAGGACTCCAACACTCATGCACAGTGTGTCTGTGTTATTTGGCTGATGTGACCTGCACTGAAGGGGGTCTATGGGCAATGTTTGATATATATGTGTGTGTATAGTTAAGGTGTACATTAGATATACGGTAGGCTTGCGTTTATGAGCAAGTGTGTGAAAGAGTTATGTGCCGTTTGAGAGTGCCACAAGGCAAGAACTCTCTTCTTGTAGTCTGAGGTCAGTGAACGTCCGGTACAGCTCTGGGGTTGTTCAGTCAGTTGGAACAATTTTGACAGTTGTTTTATATTATTTATTAATTTAGTTATTTTTGCTGTGTAGATACTGTTTCATGAATCATTGTTGTCCTGATGCATGTATAGTATGTTGGAGTAATGAGATTTTGATGAGATTTTTGATTTATGTTTCCTGCTTTAGCCTTGTCCAGAAATGTTTTTTTTCTGATGCACGGATAGTATTTATTACTAAATGATTGTTTTTAACTTTTTTGTGATTCCTGCATGAACCTTGTCACACAAATGACTGTTTTCTGATGTGAGTATAGTATTTATTAAATAGTTGTTATTTTGTGGTTCGCGGTTCTCGCTTGGGCCTTGTCACATGAGTCACTGGTTTCCTGACACATGCCTCACCACACCAGACAGCCATGACTATTGACTGGAGCGCCTTGGAGGAGGGACAGCACTAACAGCAAGATGGACATCCAAGATGCAGCCATTCGCACAGCCTTGTGGGGAGGTCAGGAACAGGGAATCACGGCCAACACAAATGACGTGTTAAGCCCTGATCAAAAGCACATATCTAAAAATCTGACAGAGAACACATGCAAGACGGGGCTTATGAGAAAGTGTGGTTGGCCGAGGGATGCGTGGATGAAGAAACAGAGGATACAATGGAAAGCCCGATGACTTGTCGGCACGCAATGTCTGTTGTGTGTACTCCTGCACGCGCCTATTTTTCCTCAGTGTTGGATCACACTGTGTAACGGGAAATGAACTCTGTTTTCATTTGAGAGCAGCAAAACCTGGTATTTGTAAAACACAGATACATTATCAATGTGATGTTTCCAATGTGGCAAAAGTGGGAGTCGTTCAAATGATGACTTGTTTGTGTTTCTCCCTTGTAAAACAAGAAAAAGCCAGCGCTGTGAAAATATTCATGTGAGCAACCCAGGATTAATGAGCTGACTGCAGCACTTTTTTCATAGGTCAGTAAGCAGAAGATCTTCATTGTTTATACTGCAGGAGAACGGTTGGAGAGAAGCTGCTGGCAGTCCCTGGAGAGTGTCTGTGCTCCATATAGTTGTATACAGTTTTATTGTACAGATATGCCTTGCACAAAAAACTGTACACAAATGTGAAACTGCTTTGAGAAGGGAACATGAAAAGCAAAATTTACTCATGTGAAATTTTATATGTATACAGTATGTGGGTACATATTGGGACTGTGCCAATGTGTGTTTGTTTGAATGTGTGGAAATGTTAAAGGCATGTCTGTTTGTGTGTGTATTTTTTTGGTAGATGTGTCTGTCTGTGAATCTGTGTGTATATTTATATATCTATATGTTTGTGTGTGTCTGTGTGTTTTTCTTACATGTGTATTTGTGTGTGTGTGGGTTTGTGTGTCTGTGTCTGTGTGCTTGCATGTGTGTGTGTCTGTGTGTATGTGTGTGCACGCATGTGTGTGTGTGTGTGTGTGTGTGTGTGTGTGTGCTCTTGTGTGTTGGTATGTGTGAGTATAGGTGCTGGCAGGCAGGTCCCTGGCCAAGGACAACAGGAAGTCCTCCAATACAGAGGAGCCAGTCATTAATCAGGTGTGATACCTGTGGCCTGCCGCCGGCGGGCCAAGACAAACACAGGTGAGGGTGGGCCGCCGGCACCGGGCCATGAATGTGCAACTCTAATTAATTTCTCTGCTGACTGTCACAGGGAAGTAATTAGGGGGTGTTGAAGCTGTCATGTTTCCCCTCCACTTAAAGAACACATCTATTCTGTCCTGGAAACAGTAACTCGGACTGTATTGATGTGCTGCTTTGCCTGAGTGTGGCATTCACCGTAAGACTGACCAGCCTTAAAAATTCTATACCCCTCTTAATATGCTCCCTGGCTCCAGTCAAATGTCATTTTGAAATTATTTTGCAGTTGAAATGAGAGCTTTGAAGTTTTTTGGGGGAAAAAAAGTAGACACACAGACACACACACACACGCATGTATGCCCACATACTTCAGTAAAAACTTTAGACTGTGTCTTGGTTTTACCAGACGCGTGTATGTTTAAAACCGGATGGTTCCTCCGTGAGGTCAGTTACAAAAACACATTACACCGTATTACCTGCCGGAGTTGGGTTACAGGAACAGTCGAACGTGTGTCATATGAGCTATGGTAATTTCACTTCTGAACCAGCACAGCGACGCTAACCAGGCAAGGAAGGGGCACCAGTGTGTGTGTGGTGGAAATGCCATATCATAGCTTGTGTTGTGGTTGGCCACAAATCGTTCTTTTATACTCACAAATTAATCATGACTTTGTTTGACAAGTGGTTTCTATTTTCACTTTAATAGCATTCACACGGCGGCGTAGCCAATAATTGTCAACAGCGTTTTGCGTCTGTAGTCGGCTCAGCAAAGGACGTTTTTGTTCCACGGTCAATCCCGCTTACCAGCCAGGGTTTAATATATGTTAAAACATATTTTCTCACAGATCAGTGAAACCCCGATTTGCACACATGGCACAACTGGCTTCTTTGTCTGTGGATAGATCTTATGTCTTCCCTGACCTCTTCACATCACCTTGTGTCTTGTTTCCTCCCAGTTTTTATTGGCTGTTTCATTTTAACCATGCACACGTTTTTGGAAACCATACCTCCATAGGTCAGGTCATGAGTTTCAGTGTGTGTGTGTCTGTGTGTGTGTATATATATATGTGTGTGTGTGTATGTGTGCTCGAGTGTGAGTGTGTACGTGTATGTGTGTGTGTGCAAATGTCTGTGTGTGTGTGTGAGTTTGTATGTGTGTGTGTGTGTGTGTGTGTGTGTATGGGTGTGTGCACACACTCGCACATGTGTGTGGGCAGTTGAGCTGATAAACTTGGCAGTCAGGGCCTCAGCCCAGTTGGACAGTTATTGGTCCGTGTGGTGGTTCTGATAGGTCACGCTCTCTCAGCCTGCCAGCAGGGACCCCTCTCTCTGGCTCCATGACCCGCGACGGGACTATATCTGTCGGGGTACTCCACCGCTCCGCAGGGCGACAGAGGGGCCACGGGCAGTTTAGAAGCAGAGTAGAGTTTCGTTGTTACACTGAGGCACCTCTCAGTGCTGCGCACAACCCACCCCGACCCCCACCCCCCCATTGCTCCACCTAACCCCCCCGCACCCCCCAAAAGCCCCTCTGCACTGATATCCATGCACCAGTGCACACACACAGGCTTCTCTTACCCCCTTACTCAGCTGTAAATGCCACCTGGGTTCTATTGCCCCTCCACACACAAGCCCCCACAGATGGCCCATTATTTCATGGGTCCTGTTTTAATTCCTGTGAAAACTCAAATTTCATACTTTCACAGATCAGCATCAAAATAGTTGGCTTCACCCGTCTCTGCTAACCCCCCCATCCTCTTTCTCCCTCTCTACAGCCAACAGCTTGGGATTCTCTTGTTTGCTATTTTCCCTGCTCTCTGGCTGCATCTCAATTAGTGTAGCAGACTACAGTGTCCCTCAGCAGCCATAAAACCCAGCTCACGGCCTACATTTTGACAGGATTAGTGTCGGAGCTTAAAATGCCTGCACTGTCTGCAGAGCAGGAACCTTTACATTAGAGGAGGCTTTGCAATTATGTGAGCAGAGGGGTTGTAAACAGAGGCAAAGGCCCAGGCCAGACCCACACGGCAGTGTTGTGACAACGGCTTGTTGTACCTCAGTGTGGGTTAGCCAGAGCATTCCTTGTTTCAAAGTGGTAGTAACAATATGATTTACCCTCCCGCACCTTCCTCTCGTCTGTTTAGACATTGTTTTCTCTTCTCCCCTGGCAGTGATGTGCTCTGTGCAATGCCTAGCAACCCTGAGAAGGATTGGGAGAATTAAACTTTCTTCAGCAACGTCTCGTCAAGAGGTGATCAGGTCATATCACCACCAAAAAAGTCCTTGTGAGTGGCTTGAGTGACAGCTGTGTTAGTGGTTCTGCAACAGCATTTGGACAGAGCTGGGTAACCTGGCTCCAGAGAGTGAAAGTCCATAACCCATAATGGTTCCAGCTGGTCGCTAAAACCAGCTGATTCAATTTAGCACAACTTTTAGGCCAAGCAATTGAGCTAAGATGAGTGAAATCATCTGTGTTGACAGCTCAAATAGAACCAAGGTATTGCTCGGCTTTTCTGCTCTGTAGCCTTGGTTAACCACTTCTGGATTTAAAGTTGTGCTGTGGAAGGTATTTACAAAACTGTGTGATTGGTATGTAGGAGAAAGCGATGCCTAAGCCTGTTTATAGTGTGGGGCCAGTCTTTTGTATTGCAGCTGGAGTTTAAAAACTTAATGTGCCACAATAATTCCAACTTTACAAAATGTGTATACTTGATGGATGTGCTCATAGTTAAAAGAAAACGCACATTCCTGTACGCTGTGAAATAGTTTAGGAGAGCCTTATTTGATCAGAAGTTCATTTGAAGTTCTAATGTTTTTTGCAGAGCTTTCAAAATATTTGTCGATGTTCGCCACACTTCTACAGGTTTACTGCGCCTTGCGCTACAGCCAGGCAAGCAGCAAGCAGAAACACTTGCAGGTGTTTGGCCTCAGTTCATGAAATCAGAAAAAAATAACATGTTCCGACAATCGTTTGGGAAGGATTTCAGTTTATTCCAGCATGGCGAGGATACAATAGCTCACACTTAAATGTCTTGGGCTCATTAAATGTGTTTAATCAAAACACCTGCAGGCCTTTCCTGATTGCCGTGGTGTGCACATTTGGCCACGTCTCCGCCAGCCCGAAATTTGTCGGCCAGACTAGATAATTGAAAGGGCAGAGGCAAATTGCCCCTAATTCCTGCTGTCATCTTGACGGGGCGGTTATCCCAGCGCCGGAGACCCCGCCTGGCCCAGCGGATTACATGTCACCGAGCGCCAGAGCGCCAGAGCAAGCTGTCAGGGCCGTACAGCAGGCCTGTGATCCACAGCAGCTGGAATGCGTGGCGGGCTTACTGGGCCAAGTGGACAAGCGAGCCATGCAAGCAGAAGACTGACGCCTGACGGCAATCTAGTTGTCATAGCATCAATGCTATTATTTCTTTCTTTTTCTCTCTTTCGCTCGTAAAATGTAGAATTGAGTGTGGTAGCAGAAACAGTATGTGCTGAAGAAGTAGTGGTAGCAGCAGCAGCAGTAGCTAAGAAGGGATGAGTAGGAATGAGTACCCCATATTCATGAGTACCAGATGTCCTTTTTCACCACATTTTTAAGTTTTTCAACACTGGTCCACTATTAGGCTGGTCCTATATCTACTAAACCACTATGGGCTAAAGTGACCCTGGTCAATGGTACCAGTAATAAAATAAAGGAAAAAATTGTATTTTTTATTGTTGTGGAGGTCTTTATTTTATGTGTTGATTAGTATGCTGTCTTACAAACCATAGGCGTGCAGAAATTCCTAATGGATTAAACAATGTGTATTTGCATTCCTTATGTAGCAAGCTGTTTGTCTTGTGAATTGAAGTATTTTGCTTTTGAGTGCAATGTACAGTAATGTATCACAAAAAGTGAGCATGATTACAACTAAAAAAGACTTACTACAGAATACAATTTTCACCCTTATCAGTGAGTACTAAAAATACATAAACGAAGAAAAGGGCTTTCTTCCTGTTACAAAAGCAGCATAGTTGAGCAAGGTGGAGCAAGGTGGTTTGTCTAGTGAATTAAAGTATCTTATTTTTTTATAGTGCCAAGTATAAAAACTTTAAATCATTATACAACTATCAGTGAGTATTGATGAGTATTGATATACATTAAACCATCTTTCCACTGACAAACACAGCACAGTGTTAATTACTTAGGAATGCTGCCTTATCAACCATACAGAATCTCCTAATGGTTTTAGCAATGAATATTCTTCTATCTAATGTCTGGTGAATTAAACTATCTTGTTTTTTTTACAGTGGCAAGTATCATAAAAAGTATGAATTACTACAACTATCAGTGTGTATTAAAAAAGAAGAAGAAATAAAGCGCTTTATTTACAGTGTTATTTGGTCAGGAACAGCCTCCCGTGGCACACCTTGCAGTAGGGTTTCCCATCCTGCTCCTGGAACACGCCCTGGCTGAGCTGCCGGAGGCAGAAGGCGCAGACGAAGTGCTCGGGGTGGAACTTGTGGCCCAGAGCGGTGATGCAGCGGCCCATGATGGGAGCGCCACAGCCCCCGCACAGAGTGCCTTGCCGCTTGTGGAAGTGCAGAGAGCACAGGGGCCGCCCGTCCAGCTCGTGGAAAGACCCGTCAGAGAAGGGCTGCAGGCAGTCCTGGTGAAATGTTACATTGCGTGTCATTTAGCTGACCTTAGGTCAAGGTCACGGTCAAGGTATTGTTAATGTCCCCAGGGGGCAATTTGTTATGCAGCCAGCAGAGGAATACACACACCAACAATAAATACAACATTACAATCACAAATTAAAAATAGACATAAGAACTTAATAATACATAATACATAATACTGACAGGCACTTAAAAACACTTAACAGGAAGTATTTTAAAGGATGGTTGAATCAAGTAGATGTTCCTATCCAGAGAGACATACAGTGAATTAGGCAGAGACAACACCGCCGGAGTAGTGTTGGCTTGGATGCCTTGTTTAAGGCATGAGAGTGTTTAAGTGAATGAGAGTAAAGAAGAGTGTCCCCACATTGTTCCTATTGATAAAGGGACCTGCAACCCTTTAATTCCAAGACAACCCCCTTCACATTTAGGTCACAGCTGCCATTACATGGCAATATAACAATACTATATTGGGAGGTGACAGTAGAAGGGGGAAGAATGCATTATCAAGTCCAGCACAGTAAGGAAATAACTACTTTTAGAACAACTGGGAAGCCTCTGACACATGCTGTCAATGTTTTTTTCAATGTGTGAATATGATATGAAAGTAACAATGACAACATTAAAAGATGTTGTAAATGCCTGAATTTAGTCAAACAGTACAAAACTGACAGCTATTTAGCACAGCCACTTGGGCAGTTCTTCTATGATTTGGACCGAACTACTTACAGCACAAACGAAACAGTCGTTGTGCCACACGCCATTGGCAGCAGTCAGGTAGTTCTCTTTCACCGGCAGGTTGCAGCCAGCGCACTTGGGTGCGAAGAGCTGGTAGAAGTCTTTGCTGCAATACGGCTTCCCCTCCCTCTCCATAAACCCTGCAGAGTTTACACACACAGAGTCAGTCACACTAACACAACTGTCTGGTCACTGAGTGCTGTGACCACAGCTTTGCAAGCAAGTCACACTTTCACCTTCAGCACAAGCTAAACTGTCAGCCACAGAATATTAAAATAGCATGCATGTCATATTTGGTGGGGAGGTCTGATGACTGACAGGTCCAGAATAAAAAATGTTCAATTTGCTGTTCTAAAATAAGGTGTTATTCATTTATTCCATTTAGTTGGTGAATCTGAGAAGCATAAATATTAATACCAGTACACAAATGTCTTATCAGAAGTATCTGACTTTACTCAAAGTATCTATCATCAGGATTCTGTTTCAAGTTCTGTCAGGGCTTTTGTAGTAAGTTTTTCGTAACTGAAGATATCAAGTCTATCTGTATGGAAACTAAAAGGTATCAATTAAAAAATGGACTCACCACAAAACACATCACAAACTGCTATGACCTCAAAAATGAATTAATACACATTCTAGAAATTCTGCTACAGTCCCCAATATTTGCATCTTTAGAGTCGAGTCAAACCCCTTGTATTTACATAGCACATTTAAAACCAACAGGAATTCACTAACAACAGAGATCAATATTTTAAGATAGCAGACTATTCAACAGATATATCAGATAACAGATAACAAATATTTTAACATAACAGAAATAAAACAATATTTTAAGATTCCCGGCCTGGAACTGTAACTAGACCCAAAAACAGTCCTTGGAGTAAGTGAATCTCAAATACAGTATGGCAGTTCTGTACTGTGGGTACGTTACCCTCTGGTCCAAACAGCTCTCCGCAGTGACTACAGAAGAAGTGTTCTGGGTGCCAGGTACGGTCCATGGCAGTCAGGATGTTCTGGGTTAAATATAGAAAAGCAAACACTGCAAATGTTGGCTCATCTAACTGAACAAAAAGGCAATTAATCTCCATTTAATTTAAAGTGGCAGTGTTTATATGTATGTACTATCAGGCCCTAAGGTTACCGTGATTAAATGAATGCTAAAATTGTTGTAGTGCAAATACACATTGGCCCAGTACAGTTTGTGATTTTCATCTAATACTTTTTTTTGTACAATTCAGATCACACATCCTTTCATATACACTCATACGTTATAAATCATCCATGGTCCTGGGTTAATACTGCACATTACAAGCAGGCCCTTTTATCCAAAATGATTTTTTAATAAGGAACAATCAATGCATCAAACATAGGAAATCACTGTGTGTATGAAAGGATGTGTGATCTGAACTTGTCCACTTTTGTAAAATGTTATTTGTCATGGGGATTTTTATTTGTGTATTTATTGCCATGGGGATCTGTGGGTATTTTATTAGGTGTGGCTGTCAAAAGGATCTATATTAGTGCATCCATATGCACTTTTTGTGAATGTGTATAATGTGGTATGTCATGACATGTTATATGTTACATGTGCTTGTGCGTAAGAAAATGTATTTTCTTGTCCTAAATAAGCAACTCGGGCATGCACGAAGAATTTCAGACCTGACCGCTTGACCAAAAAGTTGTTCATGTCATTGTAACACGACGTGATGTAAAGTTGAATATGTTCAGGGTGCAGCTTTACATGCAGGATGGGTCCTTTGCAGTATGCACACTTGGGGGAGTAGAGCTCCTGGTAGTCCTTTTCACAGTAGGGTTTCCCGTCTCTCTCGAAGAAGCCCTTGGTGCCCAGCTCTTCCTTGCACTCGAAGCACACAAAGTGCTCAGGGTGCCAGAACTGCCCCAGGGCCGTGATCATCTACATGGGGACCAGCAAGGAAGAAGAGCATCAGAGGCTGATTAAGAAATGTGGGTTACACTTTATGCCACTGTCCCTGTTACTTTACATTACACTGATGCTCTTATCCAGAGCAACTTGCAGTTATTTAGATACAGTCACTGGAACAATTTGGGGTTAGATGCCTTGCCCAAGGGCACTTCAGCCATGGAAGTGTATGCAGGAGAGACTTAGGTATTTACTCCCCCACCCACATTCCTCCTACTGGTAAGGGATTTGAACCTGCAAACCTCCAATCCCAAGATCAACTCCCTAACCATTAGACCACAGCTGCCCCTGTTATATCCATTAGGTACAGTGTAACAAAGTGTGTAACAATATGTAACATTATGTGCTTACACTGTACCATAGGGTTAGGGTTAGTGTTAGGTATGTACAGAGTAAGTGCATAATGTAAGTAATATTACATGTTGTTACATGTAGATACACAAAAAAGAACCATAAAATAAAGTGTTGCCGAACTTGGATATGTCTGCACGAAAAGCAATATTAAAGGCACTATTGAGTTTTCACAGTTTTCAGGTTCTCCAGACTATCTGCTTGCAGATTCATGGATGACCGTGACAGTCTTTACCTTTCCCACAATGCACTTGCCACAGGAAGCACAATGGCCCTTGGCGGTGGTGCGAACCCCCATCTTCTCCATGTCTGAGCTGAGGCCCCCCAGAAGGTCATCAATAGCATCCGTCTTCTTTGGCTTTGCCACGCATGTGTATTGCCCTGATAATGATGAGCTGTCAACAGCCGCCCCTTCCTCACTCCTCCCTGTCTTCTCCTTCATACTCTGCCTTTCTTTTTTCTGGACCAGAGGTGGTGGAGCTGAGGCAGGTGCTGGTTCTGGAACCTAACAGAAAACAATTAAAAAGCCAATCCACAGAAGATATTATGACCTATGAGTTAACTGAACTTAATTTTTGGAGTCAGTTGCCAGCGGATTGCACATCAACTCATTGACATCCATGGACACCAGGAGCAGCTATTAAGGGGGAATGTACTGCCCCCTGATGACAGATTATTGGAACTACCAGAGAAAGCTAGAGAGACAGAGAGTTGATACGAAATGGAAGCAAGGGAGGGTGAGCTGCAGCTCGTACCTCCAGGTCTAACCCCAGCAGTTCTTTCATGATGGAGTCCAGCTCACGGGTGGCTGTAGCAGGACTCATCGGCTCACTGGCCCGTGTGGGTGGTTTGCTAATGAGGAGCGTAAGAAGTATTAATTCATCCCAATTAGACTAAATTTCCCCAACACACAGACACAGAGAATCTAATAATTAAAAAATGTATGAATCCACTTTGTTAAGATGCTTTGTAGAAACATAAAACAATGTGTGACATTAAATAAATAAGAAAACAAATTACAAAGAAAACTGTTTGATATACCTGTAAACATTATTGTCAGATGGCTGTCCTGTTCTTGTGAGATCTGATGTTGGAATCTGTTATAAACCAATAATAAGACTGCTGATTAGATGCCCACAGTATGAGTTTAAATGTTTTTATTACAATCAATGTAAAAAGACAAATATAAAGTTTTTAAGCTCCTACCCCATATCCACTGTAAGCTGTTTCTCTGTTTGTGGTCGTCCTAAGGTCTGGTGCAGTGGTGCCAGCACTTCTGTTGGGGGTGTTGGCCAATTCTTCAAGGAGTATATCTTTTTATGAAAAAGAAGTACAATCACATTTCTTTGGCAGTGGACTCATCTAACCCATCTTAGAATTGGGGCACATTTTTTTATCATGCACTGATATTTATCAAAGTGACATCCCACGTTAAAGTGTTACTAACAAAGTCACACCTCAGCGTCAATGTCACAACTCCAATGTCACTTAATACTTTAAACATTAAGAAGGAATAACACCTGGACTATTTTTAGAACATAGACAATGTAAATGCTATATTACATACTACTTTTTCTGCAAAGTTTTTTTCTGAAAATACACATTTCTGTTGCATTTGTGAGCTTTAAGATCAGCAGAAAGTAGTGGGTCCATGTTTCTCTGTATTTACATCAGACTGCAAAATATATGATTAAAAGAGATGTTCAATAATGCTAAATAATTATATTTGTTATGACCTATTTTAATTTGGCCCATCTCTCTCATCTAGTAGATGCAGCTATATATACACCAATAAAGCTGCTGTATTCAGCAATAAAAACACATATTTATGTTTTTTAAAAACAGTTTAACTGCTTTGATATGGCAATGCATATAAATCACATTGCCAAATTCAGTATATGTTTGTGGTTTACAAGGTGAAAACAGCCGTGTGCTGCTAACATCGCTTCCTCAGGAAGTGAGTCAGTTATTACACCTACGGAAGCGAAAGAGTGAAATGTGGATGACAAACAAGCTAACTCTAAGATTCAACTTTTCAGAATTACCCACCCAGTACATAGATGCTGACTGATGTTGAGTAATAATTTGAGCCGCCAAAGGCTGTGACTCAAAGACAGGAAAATGACTTAAAAAGTGTTAACAAACAATAACGTTGTTAAGTCCCATGTACTGTATTTTGCTGCAACAATAAAGCCAGAGACACCACTGACATCAAACCAATTTGTGGTCTGAAAAAAACTTCAGTAAAATAAACTAGGAACTTGTGAGATAGAGTCTTTTATTAAAAAATAAGATAAAATGTATAAAACCTCACGTGTGGTAATAGCACCGCCCCACAAAAATGAACTAAAATACGTTGTCCCACTAATTGTTAAAGGGAACAGAAACAACTGAGTTGGTTAAGGACCTGAGGTGTCGACGAAAAGACTTGGTGATTTACTGTATACACCTACACTTATCAATATACTGTTTTATTCAAAGTGAGATTCAAAACAGCACAGATTTATACACCTACATTATCGATATATTGAGACATTTCTGTAGTTTAGAAATAACCTAACGACCCCTCACATTTGCTGTTAATGTTGCTGTGTGTCTTTTACACCTGACGCTTGGAACATGATATAAAATGTGTGAAAAAGATTATCCTTGTGGGACAATAAAGACTCTATCTCCATGTCATGCTCCCAACCATCACATCAGAAACCATGTTGACTGTTTGACTGTCCTAAGCGTAACTTTTTCCACACATTTTTTTTTACGACTGTTCCATATATCCATCTTTACAAGTAAAGTTTCTAACAGTAAAAGAAGACTATGTATTGGCACACTCACCCAACTCATCCATGTTCACAGATTACTTGAGGGTTGTTTGAGGGTTGCTAAGGCGTAGGCTGTGCCACAAGTGTCTGCACTTTGCAGCTGTGATGATGCGATTTTCATTTGCTAACGGAGGCCACATGACAAGAGCGAGCAGATCTCATCGCAGCGCTGGCTTCCTGTCACACACCAGCCCAGCGCGTTTGCATCACTCCTCATATCATCTGCCATGCCATAGTTCCTCTTTTTGAGTTTTGTGTAGGAGCATTCCCATGGAAATACAGCAGTAAGACACTCATTGCCACTGAGGGGCCAGTATGTAGCCGTTGTTGTGATAGGTGATGTTCATTAGATTGGTCTTATTTGGTCTTCATGGTCTTATTTGAAAGATCAGCTCATATCATTCTCACAAGTGTAGGCATATTTAACAAATATCTAAGCATTTTGCCATCATGTACTGCTACTCACTGTTGAAATGTTGAAATCTTTGCCAAAGGTAGTTCAGTAGTAGATTGTATGTATGTATGTATGTATGAATGTATGTATGTGTGTGAGTGTTTATGTATGTATGTAGGTATGCAGGCCTGCCGACAGTCTTGGCTAGGCCCGGGACAAGATAATCTGATGCATCCACCCCATTTCCCCGTCGGCGGCCCATTGAACATGAATGCAGCAGTGGTCCAAATACTATGACGCTAAGTTAAATAGGCGGTAACAATGTCTACCGTCCAATAGTGGCATAGCTTGAACCCAAACTCCCACCTCTTTAAGGAAGTTGTGGTATTACGTCAAAGTGGCGCGCTTCCTTGTCCTGTTTTGGAACTTTACATGAAGTGAATTAGTGTTTATGTGTACATTATCTCGTTAATTATGTCCACTTTTGTTAGAAGAGTCTCTAAAATATCAGATAAAGATCTTTCAGACCTGTCGGAAATTGATTTAACACGATGGGGGCTGACAGGTGCGTGCAATTGCAGTTAAAAGCCAGCTAAGTAGCCAGCTAGCTAGCTAACTATGTAGCTCTGATAAAGTTGTGTATCATCAGCTTCTATGGCTTCGATCTATTTTTGTAGTTACCAAGTCTCAGCACATGTTGCACACATTACGTCACTCTAAAAAAATATTTTAAATTGAAGCCTCTCATCTAGGAAATAGCCAGCACATGTTTCTAGCTAAAGCGGAGCCTTGCAACGACCATAACTTGTTCTGGGCATGCTGGAACATGTCCCAGACTATTTACCATCACCAAGCGCATTTATTATGATGAAGCTTGAATTATGGTTAATTTCTAAGCACAAATCATTAATAATTGTTAGTTTATTACGTTCTCACATATTTGTAGCAGTCTGACAGACATCAATTGTTTCTTTTTTCTTCACACAGGCGGTTTTGGATTATTTATTAATCCATGTAAAGACTGACAATGTAATTTGTTTCTGTTTGACAGGTATTCAGCTGAGGTCCTATCAGCTGGATGGCGTGAGGTGGCTGACACAGTGTCTGAAGCATCAGGAAGGGTGTATTTTAGGAGATGAGATGGGTCTTGGGAAGACGTGTCAGGTTAGTTCTTTTTTTGCGACATCAGTCTGTAAATTAAGATAGAACACGGTGCATTATGGTGTCGAATAATATGTGTGGGCATAGTTTATAGATTTTGCATAGATATAATTATATCCAACCAATGAGTTGTAGTGACAAATACTTTACTTATTAGTCCTTTATACATTTCGTCAGTGTCATTAGTCATGGTACCCAGTGTATATTTTAGGGTGTTGACAAATGGACTAATAGCTCTAAAACCGCACCGTCGTTTTTATGTTTCTCCGTCAGACGATATGCTTGCTGCTTTATGCCAAAGGGGCTTTGGGGAAGGCGGGGCCTTTCCTGGTGCTGAGTCCGCTGTCTGTGATGGACAACTGGAGACAGGAGATGCAGCGGTAGGGAGGCGAACACTGATCTCTCTCTCTCTGAGAAGTTTCACCACTCTCCTTAGGGGTGGACCAGCAGCATCTTTTGTGTACACACAGATATCATATCGTAGCATATAAACTTCATCTTGTTTGATATGTTTTTGAGACATATGGTAAGGTAGAGATGTCAACTTTGTAGTAGTTTTTTTTATAATTTTCACCTGATTATTTCATTTTGCCAGGTTATCTACGTATCTAATATGTATTCGTCCACCATTTAATTTCAGAAGTTAAGGGAGTTCTGTTCAGTGTTAAAATAAAATAAATAAACACAGTTGTGTTTTTACTGGTGATATACACAGTATCCTCAGACCTCAGATCACCTTTACCTTTGGGAGGCTGCTACTGTCTATTTATATCTTAAGTGGCGTCTGCCTCTCTCACTTCCCCTCTCACTTCTCCTTCATGTCCTGTACAAAGAATACTGGGCTGGTTCACCAGTTCTAGTCATATTTTTATGTGTGAGAGTGTTAGGAGTCAAAAGTTCAGGAGGAAATGATGTGCGGGTTTCTTTGGAAGGCAAGATTTTTGCTGAGATGTTGAAACATGTCATGTGTCACACTGTGTAAAGTGTGACGAGAGGCTGGTGAAATGTCTAGGCCTTGTAGGTCAGATCACCGTTTTAGCTGTCTTTACATTGGTAATCATTGGATTACCAAGCATCAGTTCACCACTAGGGGGCGGCTATGGCCCAACACAAGTTTACGGAGGCATTGCCTTTGTCGCTATGAATTATTATGGTGACGGAATAGACTTTTAATAATAGATGTTTACAGTCAATTGAACACACTAGCACACTGTGTAGACTACGGTTTTGGGTTGGTTAGAAGGGCTACACAGTTTAACTCAGTTTAATGAACACTCTTCAGTTCACTTTTCCTGTGACTAACCAGCATCTCAGCCAGAGGCTGTGATGGAAACTCAACTGTTTTCATGTAGATGTGTTTGCTCCCCTCAGCTTCGCCCCCAGCCTCACTGTGGTGTGTTACACTGGAGACAAGGAGAAGAGGGCGGAGCTACAGGCAGAACTGCTGGCTGACAGACGCTTTGATGTCCTCCTCACCACCTATGAGGTGAAAGCTTACAATCATGTACAGTTTTAAAGTCCTGCTCACCACCAATGATGTGAAAGCTTACATTATGTACAGTTTTAAAGTCCTGCTTACCACCAATGACATGAAAGCGTACAATCATGTACAATTTTAGAGTCCTGCTTACCATCTATGAATGAGGTGAAAGCTTACATTGTGTAGTTTTAGTGAGAACCTGAGGTGTCTGGCAGGCCCCATAGGTGTTAGCACGGTGGCCTGTATTGGTTTATAATGTAGGGTAGTTTAACTGGGGACTATTTCAGACAGTAGGTATAGTTACTTACCTGGGTATGTTAATTCAGAGCTTGTGGTAAACTTTGCAAAAGGAGAGCCCTGTGGCTTCCCTCTGCTAGAAGAATTAACACATAAGGAGGTTTACAACTCATTCAGTTAACCTATCTGGGTTAATCACCGGGTTGGTCACATACTTGGAGTGGCCTCCCTGGTGATACCTGGCAGTGAAACTATTGTCCCATTGTTAATAGAGAGGAGAAGTGGTGCACACATCCAAAAAAGTAAACATAGGTGCTAAACAAGCACGTCAGACAGTAAGAGGGTAAAGGTCTGCCTAGTGATGGGCAATAAAGCCCCAAACAAAGCTCCAAACCAACTTCCTTATTGTGCCGAATCATGGGTCGCAGCCTCGAACCACGAGAGACCGGAAAAAAAGCAAAATCTGTGTTTTTGCATTCTTTATTCAAGTGTCAATAAGCTGTCATTGCTGCGTGTTGACTTCCAAATTTCTTGAATTAAAGGTGATACAATAAATGTACATTTTTTGCGTCTTAGTTCACTATATTATGCCTAAAATGGGTCTCACTTTAGCAAACACGTTAGAAGGAAAGGTCGCACAGTAGGGAGCTTCTTAGACACGTGGTTCTGGCGCAACTTGTCTCCCATCCAAATATCAACCACACCTGTCGCTGCTTAGCTAGAATATCGTCAGTAGCCAGCCTATGCACCTATTCTACAGGCAGTTGTGGTCAGCACCTGATTAAGTTGCCACTTAAACCACATTCCTTTGTAAGCTTAATGATTTATAAATTTAGGTTTAATAACATTATATCAAGACTGCCAACTTTAGACTTATTTAAGAAATTAGCCACACCGTTTTGAAAATGCTTTGCTGAAATAATGACAAGTTTGCAACACAAACACATGTGGTAGCCTACTATTTTATTTAAAGATTTACTTCGTGGTCAGAGTGTAATTATTATTAGGCTATTATTATTATTATTATTATTATTATAAATTTCTTATTTTTGTGCATTTGTGACATCATGCTAAATGCAAATATGGTGATCTCCTGATTAGAAATCGCTATTAGAAGAAGCATCCCATCAGAAAACGCACGTTTCAGACAGTTTTGCAAGGCTACAACAACCCATAAAGCGCCGCTGAGTTGAATCAGGTTCCAACGCAGTCACGTGGTATGTTCAAAAATGAAGCTTCATTTGTCATCAGTCACGTGATTTTATTGTAACAACACAAGCCCCAACACCGTGGCTTCATCTGGCACGCCCTCTTTGCTCGACGCAAGCTCCGACGCCTTACTTCAGATGTCCCACCACTAGGTCTGCCCACTGTTGTACCCAAAACTGCTTTACAGATGAGGATAACAACATGAGGAAAAATACATACAATTCCACAAAATATACAATTAAGTCTAAACAGGTGACATTTTGATCCATTTTGGTAGCATTGGGATTCTTTTTTTTTGTAATAACATGGAAATACAGAGAGGAGAGTGACAGATTTTGTTGTTAAGTTGTTGGCACATATATAAAACTACATGTTTATTATACGTATGTTTACGCGTTTGTTTGACAGATGTGCCTAAAAGATGCTTCATTTTTAAAAAGGTAAGTGTCTGGTTTGATGTAACCAAAGATAATGTACAATCCCTTTACAGATGCATAATAGTGAAACACAGACACTGCGTTGACACCCACAGTCAGCGTGTTTATGTTGCAGGTGGAAGTGGAAGATCTTGGTAGTGGATGAAGCCCACAGGTTGAAGAACCAGAACTCTTTGCTACACCAGACGTTACATGTGGTGTGTACACTTTTACTTTTTAGATCACCAATGTACTTATTTCCTGTCAGGCTGTTTTTGCTGCATTTGTGCTCCAATAATAATAATAATAACATTAATAATAACATTAATAATAATCTTTACTTGTATAGCACATTTCATATAAAGGGTGTAGCTCAAGGTGCTTCAACAGTTTGGCAAAGGAGCACAGGACAGAGAGATATGGCTTTGTTATAATCCAGTAGCACCAGAGAAATCTGCCAGGGTGCTGTGGAGAGTTCCACTGATGTCCCTTGTGGTTCCCAGGGGAGCTCAACGGCCAGGCTGGTAGAGGGAAAGTCTCTGAGTGTTCAAGAAGGGGAGTCCCCCTGTTGGGGTTGGTATGTTGGAACATCTCTGTGTTTTTGAGCAGGTCAGTTAAAGGAGAAATACGGTGTAAAATGAAAATTGGCATGTTAAAATATCATACCAAGTTGGTATGTTTGCTGAGAAGCAAAATTAAGTTAGCCTGTTGCATTCAGAACTTAACTATTTTTTACCGTTTGTCCCAGAAGGCTAACAATGGAAGTGATCAGTAGCACAACAAAGGCCACAACATTCAAAACGAGGCACTGACAACTTTGTATGTGTGCACAACATTTATTAATAAAACAGTTTTGACAGGCAGTACCTTGCGGTAGTTTCTCGTCGCCGCCATGATAAAAGTCCGCACGAGTCGATTGACGAACACGAACCAGCAGGAAGAATAGAAGGAGAGGTAGTACAATCGACTTGTTTGGACTTTCATCACGGCGGCGATGAGAAACAACTGCAAGGTACTGCATGTAAGAACAGTTTTTTTCAATATACGTTGTGTACATTTACAAAGTTCTCAGTGCCTTGTTTTGAATGCCAGGGCCTTTGTTGTACTACCGATGGAGTGTGGAGTTTCTTAGAGCTGTTTTAACGGTTTAATGATAGCTTAATCTTCATGCTTCGTCAAGGGCACCTACCACTTCCATTGTTAGCCTTCTGGGACAAACGGTAAAAAATAGTTCTGAATGCAACAGGCTAACTCATTTTTGCTCTTCAGCAAACATACCAACTCGGTATGATGTTTTAACGTGCCAATTTTCATTTTACACAGAATTTATCCTTTAAGTGTAAGCGATGTTGAATAGGTAACTCTTCAGTTGGGCTGTAGTATGAGAAGGATGCTTCTCCGATCCTTTTAAATGGTGCCTGTGGAATCCTCATGAGGCTGGCCTCAGCTCATCTAAGGGCTTGTGCAGGAATGTAAAAGGACCAGGACCAACTTTGAATACTAGTAATGCACTTTAAAGTCAGTTCTGTGGGACAAGGACAGCCAGTGCAGTTCGGCTAGTATTGGAGTAATGTGGTCTCCTTCTTGTGTTTGTTAACAGTTTTTGGCTGAGTTCTGAATAAGCTGTAGTTTTTCAATTTACTTTTTTGGGAGACCTGTAAATAGGGCATTACAGTAGTCTAATCTACTTGAGATAGACAAGTTTTTCATCATCCTGTGGGGTCAGGAAGGGGTGAACTTTTGCAATGTTTCTTACATGGAAATATGCTGTTTTAGATACTTTATAGATGTAAAGTTTGAAGCTTAAGTCAGAGTCAAGAATCACTCCTAGGCTTGTTACCTCTCTAACATGTTGGCTTAGGTTTCCCAGACCCAGACCAGAGTAGAGAGCCTCTCGTTTATCTTTGGGGGCAATAAGTAATAGCTCATTTTTGCCTTGATTTAGTTTTAGGAAGTTATTACTCATCCATCGCGTGATAGCTGACAAGCAAGAGGTTAATGAGTGAAGTGCAGTGGTTTCGTTTGGCTCAACTGAAATATAGAGTTGAGTATCGTCGGCATAGCTATGGAAGTCTGTTTTATGTTCTTTGAGGCTGTTGCCCAGTGGGAGGGGGCCAAGACAACATGCTCTTGTGCCCCTACATAAAAAAATATCAATTTATAGCTCTAGAGTAATGTTTCTTAAACTTTTTCAGACCGTGGACCACTCCCCCCTTAAAAAACCTTAAGGAGCTGCTAGTTAAATGTTTGACGTTAGATGTTTGGGCATTGAAAGTTTTGGTTCCTGTCCAAAGGAACAGGTAGCAGTGTATCTGCTTAAATGCATTTGTGCAGTGTCCCGCCACTGATTTAGTTGCACCCCATGTGTATAAATGTTGTTGCACTATGTATCTTTTAATACAGCTGTAGTATCTACTGTAATGTACCATAATTGGTTAATTTGTGATCTGCGGGCAAGCAAAAAAAAAAAAGAATTCTCTCCTCTTGGCCATATACCAGAGATGGCTCAGAGTGTTATATTGTGCCAAAATCACCATGCCTTTTCTTTGCTTGTTTAAAAAAACTGATTCATTCAATTTGTCATGTTTCACTCTGCTTCATCCCCCCCCCCCCCCCCCCCCCCCACACACAAACACACACACACACCCTAGTTCTCAGTGGGTTTTAGGGTACTGCTCACTGGCACACCCATCCAGAATAACCTGCAGGAGGTGTACTCCCTGCTCAGCTTCATCCAGCCCAGCCTGTTCCCTGCCAGTGATGCAGACCACTTTGTGAGCACCTATGCAGATGTCCAGACATGCCCAGCCCTAGGTACAGTATCTCTCTCTCTGTCTTTCTATCTCTCTCTCACACGCATACACACACACACACACACACACACACAGTTTGTTAATTGCTTAGTTGGTTTTTTACTGTCCTGTAGGATTTCTTCAGATACTTTCAAGTCAAGCTGAGTCAATTCCAGCTGAGTAGCTGATATTCAAATCTGCATTATTTGCATGTTAAAATGGTGCGTGTCATTAATAAGGTCAAATCCCAGAGCTTTTGTGTGACAGATAGTTATTATGACTAACATTTTTTCCTCGTTATCCTTATGTCATGACTGATACTTGTGCAAGCACAAAAAATAAAAAATATTCACACCAAGTGTCATGTGGGCACATTGGAGACCTGGGGGAAAGCACTACTGTTTAACTTCATAGTAAGATATTGCGGTGGGGTATTTAGGCAAGCAGAATATTGTAGGTTTACCATTTTTATTAGAGTAAACAGGTTATTTAGAAAGATAATACAGCAAAAGTGAACTATCAAAACGGAGACCAAGAAATTAGGTTGTATATTTGCAAGCCACTGAATGGCACAAACATTAGCATTTAAGGTTGCACATCTTATTCAACTTGTCTTTTTCTCTGATTCTCTTCCTGTGTACAGCAATCATGTTGCACGCTACTTGGCACTGTGTTAGGGGTCATTATTCCGGCCGCATTTAGTTAACAAGAAGCCAAAGAGTACACGCCCTTAGCCAGGGGTGTCAAACAACAGCGTCAGATTGCATACCGCAGTTATGTGATATGACTAGCTTTGGTTAAGCACAGACTTAAGCAGACATTCACACCAGGCTCTTTAGTGCAGACCTAATGTCAAAGCAGGCTTAAGGTAGTGTGGTGGGAGCCTCAGGTATTTATGATCCTGCAGAAGGACTCCTGTTTCCATGCACCGCTGCACTTGTGAGCACCTGTTAGCGGAAGTGATCCTAATGTTAGCATGGTGCCTGTTATCGTCCATCTCTCTTTCTGTTTCACTCACAATGAGCTTTTACCTGGTGAAAAAGAAGTTATTTCCATGAAAATAAAGAAATTCAGCTCCTATAAATCTTTACTGATTTTGCATTGAAATGTGTCTCAACACTCAGCCGGGGTAGTCATGGGCTAGTGGTTAACCTCCATCCTCCCCCATGGCTGAGGTGTCCAGAGCATGACACCGTCCCCACACACTGCTCGCCGGGCGTCGTTGTCATGGCTGCCCCTTGCTCAGATGTGATAGGTTAAATGCAGAGGTTGAATTTTGTTGTGTGCCCTGTGTGCTGTGATGTACTGTACTGTATCATCACAATGACCAATGGGGCTGACTTTCACCTAATAGACTTGTTGACGCTAGCTGTTTTGTGGTCCCCAGCGACGGAGCTCCACGGCGTCCTGCAGCCCTTCCTGCTGCGGAGGGTGAAGGCCGAGGTGGCGGCTGAGCTACCCAAGAAGACGGAGCTGCTGGTGTTCCACGGCATGTCGGCCCTGCAGAAGAAATACTACAAGGCCATCCTGATGAAGGACCTGGGTGAGGGAGGGGCAGTCTCTGCATTACACTTTACTGTAGGCATTTTTAGAAATGGCTACTGTGTGTGTGTGTGTGTGTGTGTGTGTGTGTGTGTGTGTGTGTGTGTGTGTGTGTGTGTGTGTGTGTGTGTGTATGTGTGTGTGTGCAGGCCCGCCGATAGGGGGGGACAAACGGACCTCTTGTCCCACGCCCATCCAAGACAGCGTGCCTGTGTGTGTGTGTGTGTGTGTGTGTGTGTGTGTATGTGAGAGTGTGTGTTGTGTGTACTAGGTGGTGGTCAGAGGTTGGATTGTGTACAGGTACATAGGGTGCATATGTGCATAACTGTATTGGAGTGTGTTTATTTACTGTGTGTGTGTGTGTGTGTGTGTGTGTGTGTGTGTGTGTGTGTGTGAGACAAATGGTGCCACCATAGCTCTGACTGACTGTCCTCCTGTGTTGGCAGATGCCTTTGGGGTGGAGCAGGGCAGCAGGACCAGGCTCCTCAACACCCTCATGCAGCTGCGGAAGTGTGTGGATCACCCCTACCTTTTTGATGGTAAGACCCCTATAATAACATGAGTAACTCCGTGATTAATAGCGCTAGTCAACCGTCTGATCAACTGTGTCTCAGATAAACACGAGAAACTCGTGACTTTTCATAGATGGCAGATGTAATAGTAGAAGCTCCTCATAACAGTTTTCAGCTTTCCAATGATTTTACTGATGTGATATTTGTATTTCATTTAAATAAAATTAAATTATTAAAAGTGTACATCAATGACAGTTTGTTTACATATACAGTATACCACATATCTTGCTGTCAATAGGAAACCATAAAGTAAAAACATGTTGAGAGGAGTTAACTAAATCATTTTCTCTACGTCATTCTTTTAATCCTTTTCCTTGTGGTAGGCGTGGAACCTGAACCCTTTGAGATGGGAGAGCATCTGGTTGAGGCCAGTGGGAAACTTTTGCTACTGGACAGCATTTTAGCATACCTGTACAAAGAGTAAGTCACAGCATTTTAGCACACCTGTGAAAAGAGTAGTAAGTCACAGCATTTTTACATATCTGAGCGAAGAGAGAGATGTTTGATTTGTGATGCAGGAAAAACGTTTTAAATTGGTCTGACTTTAAACTGCATGTGCGTGTCTTTGTGTGTGTGTGTGTGTGTGTGTGTGTGTGTGTATGTGTGCGTGCATTGGTGTGTCTTTGCGTGTATGTGAATACATCCAGGGGCCACCGTGTTCTGCTATTTTCCCAGATGACCAGAATGTTGGACATATTGCAGGACTACTTGGAGTACAGAGGTACGGAGCACTGCTGCTGTCTGAGTGCATCTGCCTCTGCTGAAGCATTCCTCTCACAGCATGGCTCTCAGCAACCATCTAACATCCAACATGCAAGTGCTTACCAAAACCCCAAACGACTTTTTTTAGAGTTCTTTAGGTGTTTACACCTCAAATGTAATCAGAGCATACTGTCACAGAGGATTAGAGACCAAAAAAAAATTTAAATTTAAGAAACAGAAATTAGATCATTTTAATGTTTGTTTTACCAAAACTTAAACATTAATTGATTGATTTATCAGTTTACAAGTGATCAGTATTCACTGCAGCTCAGAACTGAACCATTATTTTCCATGAACTGACTAAAAACAGATAAGAACGTCATTTCATTTTGTGTTAACGTGGTGTAGCTGCAGCCTGTCATGTTTGCAAGTTTAGCTGTGTTAGTGTAGTGAGCAGAGCTGAGATCTTTCCTGTTAATGCGCTTGTGGTGATGGCGGGGGTTTTGACCTCGATGTCTCTGTGTGTGTGGGAGACGCACGTCTTTCACCCACTGAACACTGTTCTTCCCCTTCCGCCGCCTCGCTCACCTGCCTCTCCTTTCCTGTGTTTCCTGTTTACACACACGTGTGTGTTCATATGCCTGTTGTGCTGTGCTGTGCTGTGCTGTGTCTCAGGCTACAGCTATGAGCGTCTCGATGGCTCCGTGCGTGGCGAGGAACGCAACTTGGCCATCAAGAACTTCAGCACCAAGGATGTGTTTGTCTTCCTCCTCAGCACGAAGGCTGGTGAGTTTCCCCGTATCCCAACCATGTACACCCCACTTGGCCCATATCGTTTGTCAGTGGGTCCCTGAGTGGGGGATCATTGGGGGTCCAGGGAGGGTTTGAATTTACAGCAAGAAAGACACAAGCACAAGGTAAAAAAAAATAAAGCAGAGAAAAAGGCCTCAATGAATTAAGCATGACTGCTATATGATGAAGAATTCATAACCCCCTTTGGAAATACATATTATGGTCAGTGTCCACTGTTAACTCTGTGTGTTTATAGCAGTGTTTCTTAAAGTGTGGTCCACACAAAATCCCAAGTGGTCCGCGTTGTGCTCATTTTTTTTTTTTTTTTTTCGTGTTTCTTAAGCCACCTATGCTATGCACAATAAACGACATGTATATCATCTTTATGCTATTGCCTAGTTAGGGATGTGTGATGCTGCACCAATTTGTGCATTTGCATAGCCTTGTTAGCCGCAGATGGGGGGAGTGGCCCTTGAGGTTTTTTAAGGGGGGGAAAATGGTCCTCTGCCTTTGAGAAACACTGGTTTACAGGGACAGTTAGGCTTATTATTATGACAGTCATGCCCCTAACCTAAACCAGTCCAAAAAACAGAATGGTAAATAACCTGGCATAATCACATTTGTTCTGGTCAGAGTTATTGTGTTACAAATATTTAACTGACCAAAAATGTAACTGATTGATAACAAAGCTATCATATTGTTCATTGTGCTCAAACATAAAAAGTGTCTCTACTGTGATCTTCTTTCTAGGTTGTACGGTAATGACAGGCCTTAACTTTATTTTTGTTGTCTGTCAAAAAGATTTGTGTGCAAAGTAAACACTAACAGATCCATGAAAGAGACCTCATTAATTTAATTAATTTGGGGAAGTTTGAAGACAGCATTAAAGATGTACAGTACTGTGCAAAGGTTTTAGGCAGGTGTGAAAAAATGCTGTCAACTAGGAATGCCTTCAAAAATGGAAGTGTTAATCATTTATGTTCATCAATTAACAAAATGCAGTGACTGAACAAAAGAGAAACCTAAATCAAATAAATATTTGGTGTGACCACCCTTTGCCTTCAAAAGAGCATCAATTATTCTAGACAGCTGAGAACAGCTGGCCCTAAACTGGTCTTTTGGAGCTGACAGAGAGGGCTTGTTGGCATTTCAATTAACAACCAAGTTATTTTTTCTGTTATATTTATTCTTTACTGGGCTTTGCTAATCCCTGACAGATGCTGTTTACAAATTGTTCTGTGAGAGATAACATGGTGTTACAGTGAGGTACAGTTTTAAAACAAACATCAACATAAGTGGACCAGTACTGGTTGGTTCAGTGTAGAAACAGTGTTATGTTAAGATTCAACAGCTAATCTGTGTGTGTGTTTTAATTTAACATTTAACAGATTGATAAGGTACGCTAAAGAGGTCAACTGCAGATCTAAAATACTGACATAAAAAACTATTAACTGGCTGATAGACATCTGTTTATTATTATTAGAAATATGTAATGGGCCGTATGACTGCCTGAGTCTGTGTATAGCCTGTCAGAGAGCTGTGCCTAGCCATCCTAGAAGGCCTGGTGTAAGAAGAGTGAATATATTCCGCCGAATATTGCAAAAAACAGGCATATTCGGCCTTCGGTGGAGTGAGTTAAAAGCAAGGCCAAATAGCCGACATGTTGCCCAATACCGGTGATTCTTACCTTTTTACAGTCTCATCTGGAAGAGGGCCTTGCACCCTCCACCATCAAGGTCTGTATAGCCGTAATGCATAACAGAGTGGATGGGCTGACTGTGGGATCCCACACACTGGTCAGCCACTTTGTTAAAGGTGCTCAGTGCATAAGACCTCCTCAATGCAGTCCAAGCCAATCTTTGGACTTGCCTCTTGTATTGACAGCACTGTGTCAACCCCCATTTGAACCCCTGCAGGGGTGAGAGCTCAAATAGCTGTCTTTAAAAACTGCATTTCTTTTGGCCATGGCGTCGGCTAAGAGATCGGGTGAACTACACGCTCTGTCTATCAGTCAGGAGTGCTTACGATGGAACCCTGATGGCACAGGTGTAACATTGTGGCTTAACCCTTCATTTCTGACCAAGAACTTCTCCTCTTCATACAACAATCAGCCCCTCAACCTGAAAACTTTCAGATGACTGCCTGAGGACAATGGGCAGGGGCAAAGTAATGTCCCACTGTGCCCAGTTTGAGCACTGAGGGCATACATTGAAGCAACTGCTGCATTTTGGCAGTCGGATGCACTGTTTGTGTGTCACACTGGACATAGGCGGGGCCACCCTCCCAGCCTCATGGGTCTTGACTTGCACGTTTGCAAGGTTTTATAGGGTTAATAACTGCTCTATCCACTGGCCACAGCCACCCTTTCCAACTGTTCATAGGGTAAGTAGGTCTTCCTCGTGACCCTGTTGGTATTAGTCATCCAGGTGCTTTAAGCACCGCCTGTGGCGGTCAGGAGAAATGAAATAGAACGATGGTTACGTATGTAACCGCAGATCTATGAATTTCGGATGACCTCCAGAGCTTGGCTGTTACTCGGAAGGCTGATGAGAAGACTGCCAAGAGAACACTTCCGGGGCAGTGGCATACGTCACCCCTGTCGCAAGCGACTTTGTTGGTATATACACTCGAACTGCATGTGCATGTGATGAACATCCAGGTGCTTTAAGCACCGCCTCTGGCGGTCTTCCGAAATTCATAGAACCGCGTAACATACGTAACCATCGTTTAGCATAGTTAACCAGTCATGACTGAATGTGTAACAAGCATACTGTAGAATTCGGGGCAGTAATCAAGGAGCTATTTGCTAAGATAGATTAATATAGCTTCTAATGACAGACATTTGGCATGTAAGGGCATATTTAAAATTGCAATTTCTGGATGTTTTGTATAAGAGTTTTTGTAGCCTACAGTATTTTGATGTTAATTTCAATTGCAATTCAATTGCAATTTCAGGGGCTCTTCTAAAATATTTCGGAGCATCTTCTGCCACTATATTATTTGTTGTATTTATATATCTGATTGTGTATATTTTTGCAACTATGTTTATAGAGTAGTTCATTGTATTTTTTGCTCATGATAACTTATACTTTTTTTGAAAGTTGTGATAATGAGAATCACTATATGTCTATCTCTCTCTCTCTCTCTCTCTCTCTCTCTCTCTCTCTCTCTCTCTCTCTCTCTCTCTGCGACAGGTGGTGTGGGCATGAACCTCACTGCTGCTGATACGGTCATATTTGTGGACAGTGACTTTAACCCGCAGAATGACCTTCAGGCTGCAGCCCGAGCCCATCGGATTGGCCAGACTAGGTACACACACACACACACACACACACACACACACACACACACACACACACAAACTTAGCCTCTGAACTACAGAAAAAAATCAACTAACTGAAGCTCTCTTTTCACAGCATCCCAAGGCTATGAAAGTAGTTCATTACAACTTCTGTTTGGATTTCTGGCTGGTTTAAGTAGGATGCTTTCATGCCAGAAAACCAAAGGGTGGTAAACCTTGCCAGGACTGTGGTCTTTAAGTTTGAAGCTGTTATGTCACTCATTTCGCCGTCGCGTGCGGCGTGTGCAGGGCAGTCAAGGTGGTGCGGCTGGTGGCTCGGGACACGGTGGAGGAGATTGTCTACCGGCGCGCCGTCAGCAAGCTGCAGCTCACCGACACCGTCATCGAGCACGGACGCTTCTCACTGCTGGACCAGGCCCAGTCTGCTGCCGCTGGGCTTCAGGTAACAGGCCTGTGTGTGTGTATGTGTGTGTGTGTGCACACGTTCTGATTTTGACAAGATTTTATTACCGATTACGGTTGTAAATGGGTGGAACATTTCTAGAAACTTTTAATGGAAACTTTAGTAATGGAATTTTGGTAATTGGAAAACTTTCCACAGGAATTTCACATGAATTTTGGGAATTAACGGGAGTTAACGGGAATTAAATGGAAATGTGGGATGGTTTAACATATATAGTATAAAACATATATGAGTCATATACCAGCATGAATATAAATAATTGATTTGTCATAAGCAGACATTGTTGTGAAAGGATGCAGTTAAAACAAAATTATTTGTAAGTAGAATTTTATGGATTCTTAATTCTTTCATTGAAAAATCAGTTCTTCCACTGAACAACAAAAACATTGACTAGTATTTGTGTTGTGGGCTTGGAAAAGTAGCTTTGGTAGTTAAGAATTCTACAAATCATTGCGCATGTGATGGAGGAATGCACAATGCATGCAGGGTGTGTGGCCTCAGTAGCTCTGCAGGAAATAGCGTACTGTGTCCCTGAGATTGAGGAATAGCATATTATACTCAACTGTATTCACAGTAAATCTGATTGTTTAAGCCAAGATTATGCAACAATATTTTTTCTATCAACTATATGTAACTAACCTTCAACTTTGATAATTCCCAGTTTATTCCCGTTCATTTATTAGAATAACCTAAGTCTGCTTCAGGACTCACACCAGTATACCATCAGAATGAAACCAAACATGACATATAAATCTCATAGCAGTATCCACAATATAATATACCCTTAATTCTCCTGCCCTTGTCCTACGGATGACCTGAGTAGAACTCCACACCATATGTTGGCAGGACACAGATAAGGACACAATGGGGTGTGACACCTATCTAAAATCAAAATAAAAAAAGCAATAGCATTTTTGTGCTGCCACTGTAGCGCTTTTTTACACTGTGAGGCCATACACCCTAATGGGCTTAGGTGGTCATGTTACGGAAGCTTATTGTAAACTCTTGACAGATAACAGCATCATCCATCTTATCATCCATTCCTGCCCCTGTTCCCAACCTTTCCTTACTCCTTTGCCCCCTCAAATCACTCTCTCCGTCTCTCTTTGGCTGTCTGCTGCAGCTCAGTGACATCCTGAAGTTTGGGGTGGACAAGCTGCTGGCATCGGAGGAGAGCTCCGTGCAGGATGTGGACCTGCAGCTGATCCTGGGTCAGTCTCACGACGGCCAGTGGCTCACGGAGGACGATCCTGCCATCCCGGTGGAGGAGGATGAAGGCTCAGAATCAGACACAGAGGGCCAAAGTGAGATTCAGACCTCCCTCACAGCAGGAGACATCGATAACACTCACTGATAATAACAAATTATAATAAATAGTTTATTTATGTGTTAATGATTGACAGAGCATCCTGTAGGCTTGGGTGATTAGTTTTGTCTTTTAGCTGACTGGTCATGGGTTTGAGTCCTATGTAGGGCAGGAGACATACAGGAGAAAATGGCAGAGGTTACACCAATTACACTTACTATTAGGTAATGGTTGCTTTGCTATCTATTGTCGTCTGATGTAAAGTTGTAACTGAGACATATCAACATGTGAAATGTAGCTTATAAACAAGGTGATTTCAGATGTAGATGGCCATTAGAAATATATCTATCATAAACTAAAATTGAAGCAGTTTTACGGAAAGATTGTTCATATTACTGGCTGTTTCTGCTACAGTCTGTGCGTGGTTTGAGTACATACATTTAGATACAAGCTCTACTTCATTAATGAACTGTTATAAAGTGAGACTACTATGTGGTTGAGAAGAGTGCCCTGACTGTTGCTGTGCTGCCCAGACCACATGTACTACTTTGAGGGGAAGGACTACTCGCGAGACCCCAGTGCTGAGGACCAGGAGGCCTTCCAGGCACTCATGCAGGAGCAGCTGGCACAGCTGCACAAGGCTGGGGAAGAGGGGCGCGCACTCCGCTGCAAAACTGGAGTGAGGACTTTGCAACACAGACGCACGCGCACACAAACACAGAAGAACACAAACTTGTACACATCTATTCATGCACACACACACGCGATCATGTACACATCTATTCATACACACACACACACACACACACACACACACACTAGCACGAACATGTACACATCTGTCCATGTACACACCCACGCACACGCATACTCGAACATGTACACGTTTAAGGTTGTACATATACACACATACCCCTTAAAGGAGAACTTCGGTGTAAAATGAAAATTGGCATGTTAAAACATCATACCGAGTTGGTATGTGTACTGAGGAGCAAAATTGATTTAGCCTGTTGCATTCAGAGTTTAACTATTTTTTATAGTTTGACCCAGAAGGCTAACAATGGAAGTGGTAGGTGCCCTTAGACGAAGCATGACGACTACGCTATTTTTAAACCATTAAAACAGCTCGAAGACACTCCACACTCCATCGGTAGTACAACAAAGGCCCTGACATTAAAAACGAGGCACTGAGAACGTGTACACAACATTTATTAATAAAACCGTTTTGACAAGCAGTACCTTGCTGTAGTTTCTCGTTGCCGCCATGATGAAAGTCCGCACCAGTCCATTGACGAACACAAACCAGCAGGAAGAATAGGAGGAGAGGTGGTACAATCGACTTGTTTGGACTTTCATCATGGCGGTGATGAGAAACTACAGCAAGGTACTGCTTGTCAAAACTGTTTAATAAATGTTGTGTACATTTACAACGTTCTCAGTGCCTCGTTTTTAATGTCAGGGCCTTTGTTGTACTACCGATGGAGTGTGGAGTTTCTTCGAGCTGTTTTAATGGTTTAAAAATAGCGTAGTCGTCATGCTTCGTCTGAGGGCACCTACCACTTCCATTGTTAGCCTTCTGGGTCAAACTATAAAAAATAGTTAAACTCTGAACGCAACAGACTAAATCAATTTTGCTCAGTGCCTCGTTTTTAATGTCAGGGCCTTTGTTGTACTACCGATGGAGTGTGGAGTTTCTTCGAGCTGTTTTAATGGTTTAAAAATAGCGTAGTCGTCATGCTTCATCTGAGGGCACCTACCACTTCCATGGTTAGCCTTCTGGGACAAACGATAAAAAATAGTTAAACTCCGAATGCAACAGGCTAAATCAATTTTGCTCCTCAGTACACATACCAACTCGGTAAGATGTTTTAACATGCCAATTTTCATTTTACACCGAAGTTCTCCTTTAATTACCTTAATTATAGGCTTAGGATGGCATGCTAAATATTTTGAACAGTATTCCAGTTTCTGAACACACCTTGTAGAACAAAAACATTTCTTGTCATTTGGGTGTCACCTATTGGGTTGTCTTTTCTCTGCTCACACAACGCATAGTTGGTGTAGTAGCATTATGTGCACGTCACAGCCTCGGGAGTGAGTGTATCGTGCTGCTGTCCTGTTTCATTCTCACTCTTCTAGCATTAAAGTATAATTATTACATTACATTACACTTTTGTCCAAAGTGACTTACAACAAGGAGGATGCAGCAAGCTAAGGGAACACAGAATAAATAAAGGCATGTCAAACACCCCTCCCCCCACCCCATATCTACACACACACACAAACACACTTCTACAAGCACGAGGCACCTGCATACATACTTTTGGGTGGCTGAACAAGTTTTTAAATGCTTTTTTGTATGTGTGTTGTGTAACTGTACATGTGTTTTTTTCTATTTTGTGCATGTATATGTGTGTGTGTGTGTTTTTTGTGTGTTGCGTGTGCATGTGTATGCGTGCACTCCCTCATCAGGCGTCTCTAGCGGGGCCCTTGCGGAGCCCCTTGAGGCTGAAGCGGCCCCTGAGCGCAGAGGAGCTGGAGCAGCGGAGGCAGCGGAGGCAGGAGGCCGCGGCCAAGAGGGCCAAGCTGGTGGAGGATCACAGGAGGAGGCAGGAGGAGCAGAGGCAGCGCAAGAAGTGAGATCAGCACTCAGCATCCACGCACCACACTATACTATACCACACTACACCGCACTACACTATACTACAACACACTACACTCTTCTTTACCACACTATACTATACCACACTACACCATACTACACTACACTACACTATACTACACTACACTATACTACTCTATACCACTCTACACCACACTACACTATACTATACCACACTACACCATACTACCCTATACTATACCACACTACACTACACTATACTATACCACACTACACTATACTATACTATGCTACCACACTACACTACACTATACCACACTACACTATACTATACCACACTACACCACACTACACTATACTATACCACACTACACTATACTACACTATACCACACTACACCACACTACACTATACTATACCACACTACACCATACTACACTACACTATACCACACTTCACTACACTATACTATACCACACTACACTATACTATACTATGCTACCACACTACACTACACTATACTATGCTACCACACTACACTACACTATACTATACCACACTACACTATACTATACCACACTATACTATACCACACTACACTATACTAAACCACACTACACCACACTAAACTATACTATACCACACTACACTATACTATACTATGCTACCACACTACACTACACCACACTACACTATACTATACCACACTACACCACACTAAACTATACTATACCACACTACACTATACTATACTATGCTACCACACTACACTACACTATACCACACTACACTATACCACACTACACCACACTACACTACACTATACCACACTACACTATACTATACCACACTACACCACACTACACTATACTATACCACACTACACTATACCACACTATACTATACTATACCACACTACACTATACTATACCAGAGTACACTATACCAGTGCTTAATTTGTAAAGTGGGAGGTCCCGGAGCGCAGGGGATGAGTGGCTCCGACAGGGAAAAAGAAGAAGAAGAAGAAGAAGGGGGAAGGGCGCTTGCGAACAAACGCACCAAAACTAAACTGTATTGTAATAATACTAGTAACATAAAATCAGGACAAATCCAGTACAAATTCATATATTTAATGCCGTATTTAGTCAACAAAGCAAGACAGTATAACTCACGCCAGTGTCAGGTCACCAGATTCACTATAAATAGCTGCCGGAGCCAACGTCGGAGGTTCCGGAGCGTGCTCCGGCTCGCTCCCCCTCAAATTAAGCCCTGCACTATACTATACCACACTGCACCATACTACCCTATACTATACCACACTACACTATATCACACTACACTACACTACACTATACCACACTACACTACACCACACTACACTACACTATACTATACCACACTAGACTATACTATACCACACTACACTACATTACACCACACTACACTATACTATACCACACTAGACTATACTATACCACACTACACTACATTACACCACACTACACTATACTATACCACACTACACTATACTATACCACACTACACTACACTACACTACACTATACTATACCACACTACACTACACTATACCACACTACACTATACTATACCACATTACACTATACCACACTATACTGTACTATACCACACTACACTATACTATACCACACTACACTATAATATACCACACTACACTACACCATACCACACTATACTATACCACACTACATACCACACCACACTACACCACACTATATCACACCACACTACACCACACTACTTTATACCACACCACACTATATCACACCACACTACACTATACCACACTACTTTATACCACACCACACTATATCACACCACACTACACTATACCACACTACTTTATACCACACCACACCACACTACACCACACTATATCACACCACACCACACTACACCACACTACTTTATACCACACCACACTATATCACACCACACTACACTATACCACACTACTTTATACCACACCACACTATACCACACCACACTACACCACACTACTTTATACCACACCACACTATACTACACCACACTACACCACACCATACCACACTATACTACACCACACTAGCCTATACTACACCACACTACTCTATACCACACCACACTACTCCACACCACACCTGACCACACAAGACCAAACCACACCACACTGCCATCACTACACCCCCATACCCCATATCATACTGCATCGCACCACACAAATGCATTGGCCTTAAAATTTGCCCTAATCTGTGTGCCTCTGTGGTGTGTTTCTGTGTGCGGTGTGTGTCTGCACGCGTGCTTTGAGCAGGATGGCCTGGTGGGAATCATGCGGCTACACATCCAGGTGTTTGCCTGCTCTGGACTCGGAGGGTGAGGAGGATGAGGAGGAAGATGAGGATGATGGCAGTGCCTGCTCCACGGACTCTGAGCACATGTCCATACGCTACACACTGGGTGATGTCACCCACCCGCACGCAGCCAAAGAGGACGCCATCATTGTGCACTGCGTCGGTAGGCCTTTCACCTCTCGACACACACACATGTGCATGTGAACTGAACATGGATAGAGATTACATGTGTCCACTCAGATACTACACCACCTATGTACCTGGATAGGTAAAGTTAGCATCATTTCTTTGTGTGTGTGTGTGTGTGTGTGTGTGTGTGTGTGTGTGTGCGTGCATCATATGGAGTGTTCTGGCATGGTCATGACATGTGCATGTATATTTTTGGGTTTCTACACATAGGTTGTATGACTCATCCTAGTTCATATCTGCTAATTTATGTTGTGTGTGTTTATATTTGTGTGTGTGTTTATGTTTATGTGTTTGTGTGTGTTTACATGTTTATAGACGACTCTGGTCGCTGGGGTAGAGGGGGTCTGTTCACTGCACTGGAGGTTCGGTCTGATGAGCCTCGCAAACAGTACGAGCTGGCTGGGAAGATGAAAGGTACTACTACTAGAACCAGCATTACTACTGCTACTACTACTACTAGTACTGCTGATACTACTACTACTAATATTAATAATAATAATAATAATAATAATAATAATACATGAGTTTTTGTAGCACTTTTCTAAGTACCCAGAGACGCTTTAAAGCTGCAACCCTGCTTAGATCTCTCGCCCCTTATCTATCTAAGTGTCCCAACCTCACTCACAGTCTCACATAATCTCCAGTCACACCACACTCTTAGTGAAGCTTGTGTGTAAAATGCAGCATGTTTATTACCACAAAGTGGGGCAGCTGTGGCCTAATAATTGTAAGTCACTCTGGATAAGAGCATCATCTAAATGTAATGTAATGTAATGTAACAGAGACTTCTTTAGTATTCATGTTGTTGCATACGTGAGTCTTTGGATATTACTGTCACTACTCACTCTCTCCTGATCTTTACCCACCCAAACGTGTGTGTGTGTATGTCTGTGTGTGTGTTTGTGTTTAAGTGAGTATGTGTGCTTTAAGGCCCATAAATACAAAAAACTTGTAGACACTAACTATGCCTATGCCTACATGGGCGTCTATTCTGAAGGACATTTTCACAAGCTTCTTGATGTGACCGTAAATGACAATGACACGGTAACAATGATAACGTTCAGCCCTGTCATTGATGTTATAGGTGGGGTGTGAACTTAGACAGACTCTAAATTTTGAACAGTTTATAAAAGATACAAAATTATGGTTACTGTTACAGGTAAAAAAAAACAACCCTTTACTGTGTCCCCAAAAACCCTGTGTCCCCCAACTTTTGCACTGAACTGCAGCTAATGGTTTTCTGTACTGATGGATTGCATTGTATTCCTGCTCATTTCAGACCTGGAGTTGGGACACGTGCTGTATTTCCCCATTGATGATAAGCAGGCCAGGCTGGATGGAAAAGACCACGTGAGTTCTGGTGTCGGAGACAGGTGTCCGAGAGAGCCTGTGCTCTGCAGTAATGGAGGAAATCCCAGAAGTGTGTGAATGCCATTTTAACAACATTAGAGAGAGAAAGAGAAAAAACGAGAGAGAGTTTTTCCCCCTGAAATGAAGTAAATAGTAAATCAAGTAAGTAAGTAAGCATTCTGCCGTGAGGTCTGGGAACACAACAGGTCTGAAATGTGTTTTTCTAGTTGGACAGGCCAGAACGAATTGGAGATAATTGCTCCCTGACGGGAATGTTGTAATGTGTCCCGACTGACGAGCGGGCGTGTCTCGGGATGATGCAATGGTGCCAGTGATGCCTGTCGGCTCTCTTTTGAAGCTGGCACTGATCGTGGCGCAGACGCGAGATAAAGGGAACAACCTCTCCGGCATCCTGCTCAGCGCCCTGGAGGACGGCCTGAGGAAGATCTCCAGAGTGGCTAAGGAGTCCAGAGGTACACACACACGTACACACACACACGCACACACACACACACACACACCACCTATATGTTACAGTGACAGGGCTGAATGTTATCGTTGTTAGTCATATACAGTCACGCCGAGAATCATGTCATTAAAATGTCTTTTTTCAGAATGGACACAAACACACACACACACACACAGAAACACACCCCACCTATATTTTACAGTAACAGGGCTAAACGTAATCGTTGCTAGTCATCTACCGTCATATCGAGAATCATGTCATTAAAATGTCCTTCTTCAGAATAGACACACACAGACTCAGAGTAAAAAGTCAGTCAGGTAAAACTTGCAAAAGTCTTGCAACTCACCACCCCTAGCAAAAACTGCCTTTAAAATAATCGTCTGAATTTACACATCTATCTATCTATCTATCTATCTATCTATCTATCTATCTATCTATCTATCTATCTATCTATCTATCTATCTATCTATCTATCTATCTATCTGTCTGTCTGTCTGTCTGTCTGTCTGTCTGTCTGTCTGTCTGTCTGTCTGTCTGTCTGGCTGGCTGGCTGGCTGGCTGGCTGGCTATCTGGCTGGCTATCTGGCTGGCTGGCTGGCTACCTGGCTGGCTATCTGGCTGGCTATCTGTCTAGCTACTGCATATGTCTACCTGTCTATCTAGCTATCTGTCTGTCTGTCTGGTCCTGCACCCATCCATCTATCCATCCGTCTTATTTTTTGTATCTTTTTAGTCATCTTATCTGCCTCTTGGTAGTAACCAAATAAGACTGAATTCAGATATACTCTACTCTGCCATGTTTGTCTGTCCCAGCAAGTGTCCACCTTCCCCGAATTGGACACGCCACAAAAGCCTTCAACTGGTACGGCACAGAAAGGCTAATTCGCAAACACCTGGTCACGAGAGGCATCCCCACAACCATGTATCCATCCTGCTCTTTTAAGAAAATACTTTCTCTGCACAGTCATGCATTTGTCTGGCTTGTACATGTTACTCTCACTGATGTAAAACATTGTAGATCTGTGGTTACTCTGCAGCATAAGTAGAAGACATCATCATGTGTCTGTGTGGGAATCACATTATCTGAGTGATGGAATGTTAACTGCACAGAAAGACACTGACTTAAAACTGTCAGTTACACATTATTTACAGTTTAAAGTCCTTAATCTGGTCTAGATACTACTACCGCAGGGCATCCTCTGTCAGTTCCACAGCAGCCAAAGCTGGGCTGTCAACCTCTGCACACCTGCCAGCCGGCGATCAAAGCAGCTCACCGGGGGCCCAGAGAGAGTCGCAGCTAGGGGTGGGTATTGGCAAGGACTTAACGATATGATACATATCACGATACATTTGCCACGATACGATTCTATCACGATACATTGCGATAGTGGGTATATTGCAATATATTGCAATATTCTACAGAGTTCAGTGTAAATGTAAAAATAGAGCTGAGTTATTTACGATCTAGATAGATTTAATCAACATAACTCAGAGTTAGTGAACTCAGCATAACTCAAAAACATAAAGTGCATAGGATAGGAGTCAGAAATTAAAAATGAGTATCACGATATTGATGTTTAAATCGATATAGTGTATTACGATACGATATATTACGATATTTTGCACACCCCTACCTAGTCGCAGCCATCATTGCCTGACTCGCCTGACTCCTGCCGCTCCTCGAGTCCCGAGGCAGTGTGTATGGGTACGGGAGACGACCCAGAGGAACCGGTCCAGAGGCCCAGCCACAGCTCAGCCACGTTCAGCCTGTCTGACTTCATGGCCGGCGTTCATGTCTTCTTCTACAACATGGCCGCCTCGGACAGAAAGAGGCTGTCCCGCTACCTCATCACATATCCTTCCACATGCTAAGCCAAACAAACCAGATGGGCAAATACTGCAAAGGTCTGGTCATGAGGAGTGGTCTATGTGTAGGACAAAGACTTAAAAGAATTAGTAGTAAGGTCCATATTTTCATTGTGAAATTGTCATCGCATAATTTTTTCATTAATTTTGCGGTGGTCTCTAGTGTAGTGCTTTAGTGCTCCTGTTCAGGCTGTTTTAGTTTGGTGGAGGAGATGGAACGGGCAGAACGACAGGTTCTCGGCTATGCTAGCCACAGGCTACAATCATTTAATAATAGCCCATTTGTGCATAGCACACCGAATAGAAAACTTAAATGTTCTAAACAAACACCTACTTACCTATATTTTGCTAGGTGAATGTGTGCTGCAATGAGACTCCTCCGCTAATGACAACTATGGCATGTTTTTTTCTAATTAACAAACTTACGCCACTTCGTTTGCCCTTTTCTTATTCGTTTGTTTTTCCACCTATTTTCTTTCATTGACTAATGGAGGCAATTAGGGTAGAAGAACATTTTCACGTGCAGCATGCATATGCAACTCGGAGTGACCTGTCATATTTTAGAAAGAGCTAATACTAAATGGTTTCTCTGGGAAAGACACCTTTAATAGTTTAATGTTTTTTGGATGACCAAGAAAGAGGTCACAGAGCACAGAAGTACTTTGTATTTTACAGTTAAGCAAAACATTACCATTGACAGCAACTGTGCTATGGAAAACTGCAAACTGGTGAAACAATACACACAAGGACACCAGACAGTTGCGATTAATATCTTTCAAAACACATTTATTGCAAATCGTTATGCATTTCAAAAAATGATTATGTATAATCGCTGTCTGCCATTATGAGTTTCATAATTGTTTCATGAATAATATCATAGATTATTCCTTTGATATCCCACAAGGTCCTCAGGGACTATGGAATCACTTTGTGGTTCAGTATAAGGAAAAACACTGACATTAACGTCAAGTGCAGATGTTGTTGCTACTCAGTCCTGGCTATGTTTTGAAATGACTGTCCTTAGTAGATAAAAGGAAGGACTGTGTTACACACTCTGTGGATGTTGCATGTATAAAGATCTAAGCTCTAAACCACTATACAACACCACACAGGCACTATAACACCACACAGGCACTATAACACCACACAGGCACTATAACACCACACAGGCACAAACAAGACTCCTTACTGGCAGCAACTGTCATTCTTTCTGAAATTACTTAAGGCGTGTTTTGTATTTGAAATGACTAGGTGCATTTTTCTGAAGAGCTTGCTACTACATGACATTAAGAACGTTGTAATTAATTGTTCTGAATTACCTGTGTTTGGAAAGTGTTAAAAGGCTTCTTGCTCTTAACGTGAACCTGTTGGCCTTAACCATAACTGCACTTATGACGGTGATGAAGAGGACATCATGAGCTCACACGTCACTCATATTGTGGCTGAGGTGGAGAGCCCTGCGCACACACAGGTAGGAATGTTTTTGTTGGTCAAGCCTCAAAGTGAAATTAGCGATGAGAATGAAATGACGCATTTAAAATAGGTGTGCGGTAGGTGGTCCTTATCCCACTCAAGCAGCCTTGGCCTTTTCCAAAGGAGATTGCACAGATTGCTGCCAACCAGTTCTCACTGAATGTTTTTGTCAATTGTTAAACTTGACATTAAACAACATTTAGTTTGACCTTAACCGATGCCAATTGTCATTGGCAAGAAATCAAATTGGCAGATGTGACAAATTGGCAATGTGGCATAGAGTGCCGTTGCCTCATCTGGAGCACGCCCAGGTGTGCCTGTAGGTGTGTGCTGTGCCTCCTGCCAGGGCACATGTAATGTCAGGGGCCACATTACGCTTAGCCGACACTCTTATCCAAACCGACTTAGTTATTATGACCGCCGCTAGCAAAGCTAGCGATAGCGGTCATTATAGTGTTGCCGCGACTTTTTTCCCTTTTTTTTTTTTTTTTTTTTTTTTGAGCGACTACAAGCTTTTTGCCCCCAAGGGCCACCCCCCCGCTGTGCCAGTGTCCGTCAAAGAGGGGGAGAACGGCAAAAGGTTTTGCTGAATAACTCAATGAACGTTTCACCCAATGACATGAAATTTTTGTGATATGTCGGTGTTACAGAGACGTATCAACTCAGCCCATAAACACTCATTTGAAGCATAGCGCCACCTAGTGATATGGGTAAATGCAAAAATTGGTATTTTGAGTTGCCAATATCTTGGACCGAGAAGGTGGAAACACAAAATACGTCATGCATGATCACCACAAAGACCTCTAACATCACAGCACATGCCATAAAATTTGGTCCATAGGGGGCGCTGTAATTGTAAAAAAAATCATTTTGCCTATTATCTAGAGAATGCTAATGTTTACAACAACTTTTTTTTTATCGTGAAATCTATTGACCCTCACGCATTGAAAGCACTGGTCGACGCCCACTTCCAACGAAAACAATTTCTGTGAAATTTTAACATTGCGAAAACGAATTTGAACGAACTCGTCATAGGCCGTTCATGTGAATCTCACCAAATTTGGTACATGTCATCTACAGACAATGCTGACAAAAAGTTATCAAAGGAATTTTCTTGAGATAAACCGTTTCAAAGTTACACGTCAATGAACATTTAACACGTAGCTTAAAATTCTTCTAATTCTTTTAATACCTCAAATTTGGTCAAATTTGACATGCCAACTCTAAACAGCCTTCTTTTGATGTGTATTAAATTTTGTGACATTTCATCGTAGGGGGGCGATGTTTTTCGCCGAAGCAATTTTGCCCAAGACAACAATTTTGCCCAAGACAACGATTTTGCGTTAGTATGTCGGTGTTACAGAGGCATATCGACCCAGCCCAAACACTCACTTGAAGCATAGCGCCACCTAGTGACATGGGTAAATGCAAAAATTGGGATTTTGAATTGCCAATATTTTGGACTAAGAAGGTAGGAACTGCATAAAATATCTCATGCACGATCAACACAAAGACCTCTAAAAGCACAGCACATTCCATAAAATTGGGCCTATAGGGGCCGCTGTAATTGTAGAAAATCTCATTTTGCCTATTCCCTTCAGAAATCACTCCTACACACTATACAAACACACACAATGTCATTCATTGAAAACCCACATTCATGCCCACTTCCAGGAAATCATTTCCACACAACACTGCTCTACCACACACTCATCATACCAACAGTTCCCAAATTCCAATACACTGCGGCGGTCATACCATGTACCGCTATGCGGTACATCTAGTTTAGGCACAGGGTTTCTGTTACAGTCCTTGGAGCAATGTGGGGTTGGATGCCTTGCTCAAGGGCACTTCAGCCATAGATGAGGGTGCAGGAGAGCACTAGTTGTTCATTTCCCCACCCCTATTCTTCCACTACTGACACATTACTTGGTTGTAGTGACACTTCTTTTGTTAAATGCTTGACATCAGGCTGTTCAAAGGTTTGCTATAGTGGAAGGACAACTTCCATACAATAGCTTCCTCACTGAACTAGATTGTGCCTGTCTTAGGTACAGTGTACAGTCCCTGGAGCAATGTGGGGTTAGAGGCTTTGCTCAAGGGCATTTCAGCCATGCATGAGGGTGCAGGAGAGCACTAGTTGGTTGCTCCACCACCCCCATTCTTCCTACTGGAATGGGATTCAAACCTGCGACCCTCCGATCCCAAGACCAGGTGTGTCTGTGTGCCATGGTGTGTCTGTGTTAGTATGGTGCGCTTCCTAATAGGACAAGATGCGATGCGACAGACAGACAGACAGACTATCATGGTGTGTCTGTGTGTGTATGGTGCGCTTCCTAATGGGACGCGACTGACAGACAGACAGAGCCTATCCTGGTGTGCCTGTGATGCGCTTGCTAATAGGACAGATGTGATTAGATAGATAGGTAGATAGATAGCGATGCCATGTGTTTTATTGTGATGTGATGTGTTGTGATGTGATGTGTTGTGTGGTGATATGTTTGTGATGTGTTGTGATGTGTAATGTGATGTGTTGTGATGGGATGTAATGTGATGTGTTGTGTGTTGTGTTGTGTGATGTGATGTGATGTGATGTGTTGTGTGATGTGTTGTGATATGTGATGTGATGTGATGTGTTGTCGATGTGTTGTGTGATGTGTTGTCGACCGGTCAGTCGAGCCCAGAACGGTTCAAATGCACTACGAACGGTCCGATGGTCCGGTCCGACGGTCCGGTCCGACGGCCCCAAATCGGTTTCCAGCACATATACATTCAACTACATTGTTGTATTACACATACATAAGGCCGGATTAAGATGACAACGCCCCCCCCCCCCAATCTAACCATAAATAATAATAATATAATCATAAAGGTAATAATATAATCAAAAGATCACCAGAGTATTGTTTCTGGAGTTCACAGGCTTCCCTACGGAGATCTTGTAAGGGCATGGATAAGATATTATTCAAAAATCCAAATGTTTCATTATTTTTTTTATAGGAGTCATATCTCCGAAACTAAGAAACACTGTTGCTCTAAATGAGTCTCAGCCAGATCGCTCGTTGTCTGCTTCTGTCGATTCATCGTCTCGTCTTTTTCTTTTTCTATGCCGCCAGGTCAGACAGGTTAGCATCACTAGAGCTTACGGTCCCTTCTGAAACAGTGGGTATTGCTAGCTCTAGATTTTAAATGTTGCAGGACACTGGAAGAAAACTCTCATAGCAAGAGCTATCATCTGTTAACTCAGTGTTTGTGGGACTAGTTGCAGCACATTCATTCACACATAGGCCTACTGTAGTTCTTTCAAGGTCAAGGTCCTTCGCTCTCCCCAGAGCCAAAACTGGCTGTAGATTCAGCTAACATAACGTTAGTGGTGCTATCGATATTATTGGCAACAGTTTCAGGACTTGTCAGTGGGGATTCAGCAGGCTTAAAAAAGCCTGTTAACTTGGGCATGTTATACAGATTTTTGTCTGTACTGTACTTTTGCTTGTTGAGCAGGGGCATCACTAGACCTATTACTGTACTGGGGCACAGTCAATTAATGCGAGCGTGCAAAGCAAAAAAAAAAAAAGAGCACTTATTTATCATAAAAAACATACATAGTGCTTCAAACCAAACAATTATATCAGATTATATTGATATGCTCATCAAACATCGTAGATGTAAGATCTCGTGAAATCGTGCTTCAACCACAGACAGTAGAAGAGAATGGACTGTGGGATGGCGTCGTTTTCAATGGGAGCCGTTGAAGCACGATTTTGAGATTTTTAATTGGTCACCAGGCAACTGCGCAAGTGCGGGGTGACGTACGGTCACGTCGGCCAGCGAACCCAAATACTATAAATTGAGTGGTAGATGCTCAATCACAAATCATACAGCGTACAATAATTTTCTTAATAAGTATTCTTCTACCGTTATAGCTGCAATCACTTAGTGGAATGAGAGGCTAATATTGTACGAGGGGACTTGATTCTTCGTCAACTAACTTTGGTTCCAGGCAGTCTTGCAAGCCAGCATGTCAAGGGAGCTAGCTTGTTAGCATGTAACCTACAAGCTATAGCGTGTAGCTTAGCTTAGCCATCTTTCTCAATTCACTTGCATCGAATAGTAAAATCCATAAAGATAGCGATTCTGCTTGCAAACAAATACCAAGTTTTAAGCTTATTTTTCGAGAAATACTGATGTAAATGTTTCCCCAACATGAATAGAAAAGTAAACGGGCATGACTGTGGCTACAGCTTGTTATTCAAACAGTACGGTAAATTTTCTCCTGTGCGTCAGAAACTCACTAGCCGTCGCATGATTTATGGCATCATTTTTTAGCATAATTTCAGATAAACGTTTCTTACAAGGCAATAACATGACAGATTTCCGATCGAAGCAAAAATGTTTTGCTGTGTCCTCTCCGGTTTACAACAATGCCAATATCAAGGTACAGATGGCTTCTCATGTAAAGTTATTTGATTTCAAAGTGACGCTAAAATGAATGGAAGTCAACGGAATGCTAAAGGCTATTGTGCCCTTTCCGGGTTGAGATTTCCCCATGGGTGCTTCAACTTCCGGATATATTCCTACCCCCTTGGCTTCAACGGCTCCCATCATAGAGTTAAAACTAGAGAGACAGCGCTGGTGACCATGGAGACTCGCCACCAGGATCAAAACGGGAATGTGTCGTCCATTGATCACATAGAAATCAATGGTGTCGCCTTCCTCAAATACAGCATGCCTGAGTCCTGTGCCTGTTACAACTGCACCAGTAATCGCAAAAAGCATCTGGAATATCCTTCCAGGTAGGTAGGTAACCCTCTGAATCACCAAATGCATGTTAATAACTGCTGACGCATGTAATTAGGTGCAGTAAGTAATAAGGTGCACTGTTGTAATGTAAAAAGCTAATAAAATATTAAAATGGACTGAAAATGCATAGTAGCTACAGGACTCAAAATTAGCACCTGCCAAGTGCCAATGGCATGTAGATTTTTGTTTTGGTGGCTGCTGTTCATCAACGAAATAGATTACAGTTTCAGTTACTGAACATCTTTTAAATTCACAGGGCATTAAACCATTTGATAAGCATAACAGTTTTGAAGCCTTCCTTTCAAGTAACTGATTGATTTATGTACATTAGCAGCCAAACTTGCAGGCTAACTAACTTATTTTCTAAAATATAGCGTTGGCTCCGGTTAGCTTCCTAGCAGGCAAATTGGGTGTATCAGTGTAGCACAGCTAAGTGGCTGACCTTATTTGTTTAAAATAAGCTCGTATGAATATATTTTCTAACATTAAATGATGCAATCACGACTTACAGTCCTGTGTATGTTGATAATCGTCTGTCAGTACACTGTAAAATCGTTAGTTTCCCTGCTGGCCTCTGGCTCTTCACTGGCATGTCTTCTGATTGACGCGCATTGTGTTTGTTGACATCGCTCCCGTTTAGGCGGCCATTTTGGATCCCCCACGAAGTCACAAAGTCTGCGTAGATAATGATACGGAGTCATCTCTCTCTAGTTTTAACTCTATTGCTCCCATTGAAAACAACACCATCCCACAGTCCATTCTCTTCTACTGTCTGTGGTGTCTCCACTACAACAGAACGTTAACGTAAACAAAGGAAAACTTTGGTGTCTCAGAGCAGCGAACATGACTGATTGCAGGTCTGCATATGTGTTGATTTATGGATTAAACTGGATTAAACTAAATCCTAAAAGTTTGTGGTTAGTGTTCCTATTTATTTCCAGCAGTATTAGCCCATTTATATCTAATATGTTTCATAAGATAAGATGTGAGTGACGTTAGGACAACAGGATTAGCAGGCTAAAGTTAGCCAAGTAAACATGTTTTAAGAATGTAATTAATTGTCTGAGGAAATAGTTGTGCCCCACATAGCAAGTAGTTAAATGCTTTATCATGGAAGCAGCCAAAACAAGCTCTCCTACAACTCTGAGTTTGACAGACTGTAAGTTTTCCTCTAGCAGGCATATTACTCCACCATGGAATATATATTAGTCTGCTAGCATGCTAAATTTGTTTGCTAATCTAAAGAATACGAGTCTCTCTTCAAACTAACCTAAAGAAAGCAACTGTTTTTGTAATGAACATGGTCAGTCGATTCATTCCAGAGGGGGGAGAGGGAAAAAAATAGGAGAGAAGATATCAATGCGTTGTCGTAGTGCTCCCAAGGTGTTACTACGCCTTTCATTGTAGTGCCATTTTCTATCTACATACAAAAAAAGTCAAGTTTCATTTTGAGTAACTACACATGGGTTGTGTAACAAGTCAGGTAAGCGTATTTAAATGGGGAAAACAGGGAAGAACACGGACACTTCTAACTTCAGCCCTGGTTTTTACTCAATGCCATGCTACATGCTAACAAATTATTGCAGCGTGTCTGACTGCCTGGTGAAATGCATAAAGGCCTGACGCCCCGTGTCCACTAGCAAGCGAAGCGAATTCCGTCTCTCCGCACCCCCCCCTCCCCTTCGGACGCTTGGGGGTGTGTAGTTCTGATCAGGTCCGCGAATCTCATGGAAGGGCGGGAATATTTCTTGTATGTTATTTACACATACATGTGCAAAGACCAGAAATATTAATCTAATGTAAGGGTGCGGTCATACAAGCAGGGGTGAGAAAAACGACAGTAATCAACCTCTCGTCATTCATTTTGACAGTGAGTTGACCGTGAAATGTACTGTAATCATTGTCCTACGTCATACCTGCTTTATACACTGTTGATCTGCTATTGGCAAGCCGCCCCATGTTGGACGCGTTCATTTGCATAAAGTTCGGCATGGCTGAACTTTTGGTCGCGCCGCACCCCTTGAGTTGGCCGCGCCGCCTTCCCACAATTGTTTGCAGAAGCGGAATTAACGGTTGGTCGCGTCCCATAGAAATGAATAGGGGTTCTGCGGTGCGGAGTTCGCTTCGCTTGCTAGTGGACACCCGGCGTGAGAGGTAGATATCAACTCGTCTCAGAACAGAGAACGCAGTTCATTATGGAAACATGGTGGACTCTTCCTTTAAGTTATATGTTGTACTTGTGTTTCAGTTGGTAACACTAACTTGTTTTTCAGTTGGTAACTAAAACTAATAACTTAGATTTTTGCCAATGAATGGCACTTATTTGTTTAATAATGTCATTTTTTTCATTTTTGATACCTGGTAACCTTATTGGTTTTTGTTTTGTGTTGTATTTTAAGTACATACAGATTGTGAACTTAAGGCAGGCATCTGGTTACCAGTTTTTGTGTTTTTATTCTGTGGGATACAAAATAAACAAAAGAATGCTGTTTTAAAATGTTATTTTGGTTTTTTTCTCTTTTTCTTAGTAAAAAAGGGCTTTGGCGTTGTCAATATGTATCGAATCGAACCAAACTGAACCAGATCGAATCATACCGAATCGGTGACTATTTTTTATTAATCATCCCTGAATCGGATCATAGCCTGTGAATCGAGATTGAATCGGACCATTTTGTGGGTAAAAGATGCACACCCCTAGTTGTGATGTGTGATGTGATGTGTTGTGTGATGTGATGTGATGTGATATGTTGATGTGTCTCTGCTGTCGCTCAGGAGCTGCGGGAGCTTGTGCAGCAGTACCCCAGGGCCTTGGCTGTGCCGAAGACCTGGCTGGAGTCCTGCTTCTCCAAACAGGCTAAAGTCAGCCCCTCCTCTTTCCTGCTCAAGCTACACTAATGCTCTACTCCTTTAGTCACGAGTGACCCCACCACCACAATCACCTTATTTATGGCTGTCAAAACACTGTCAAGAATGGATTAAGACTCAATGGAATCAATTTGTTTTTTTAACAAACCCTCACTGAGCTTAACTGTTATTTAAAGTGTTTGACAGTGTGTCAAAAGCTTTATTGTAGTAAAAATGCTCAATAATGTCAGTTGTCGGCCACTTGCCAACATGTATTTAAAGTATGCACTTGCATAAGGCACAAAGAAAAATACTCCATCTGAAGGTAAATAAATGGCTGAGTTGTGTACAAACAAATATGTAGTGTTGTGTTGCATCTGTGTTGTCTTCTTCAAGGCTGGTGAACTAACACATTGCAATGCATTGTCCATCATGGGCGATTATAGATAGGGCTCCTGATTGCAATCCTAGGAGCAGATAAGGGCTCACAACACAAGCGAAATGTGTTGAGGACCCTGGGACAAGCATGGACGTGAATGGGTCCTCTGATGGGTGTAGAGCCTCCTAGAAGAATTTTCTGAAGCTGTCACATTTAGGTCTGTTCTTAGGTGCTGAAATGAAATGCTTCATGTCATTCTTAAATAGAAATATTTCACATTTACTCGAAGGGTGAACACCATAGTCTTTGGAAATGTGGAAAGCAGGTAAAGTTGATATTTGATTAATGTAAATACAAATGGCAAGAAGCGTTGTGGCATGGTTTCTTGTTATTTTTTGGCATATCACCAAAGATCAAAGCAGTAATTAAACCTAGCCTACATGTAGTGCACTCTCATGCCCTAAAAAAAGCCTTAATGTCGGAACCCCTGACCTGCCATTGCCTTAAACTATTGGTCCCTGGCAGTAACAATCTTCAGTATTAACCGAAACGTCACAGTGTAGGAACATATCAGAAATGTATGTAGGGGAGACCGGGGACAGTTGCAACATTTTTTGCTTTTGGCTCTGTTACTCAGCGACAGTTTAGATTAGACAAATACAAGTTTTATACAATAAACTTACATCTGTCTGTTAATTGTCAAAACAATTTAAAGATGAATACAGAAAGTACATTCTTTACAATTTGCATGTGAATATAAGGAGTCAGATGTTGCAACTGACCCCAGCCCTGGGGACAGTTGCAACATTGCTTGGGGATGGTTGCAACATGTTACAAATACAATATTTCAGTGTTAATAAACAGATTATTTTTGAAAAAGTAAGCACTATACCATTGCAGTGTTATTTATGTATCAAGCTTTGATCAGATGGCAATTATAGATTTGCATGGATAACCTTATGTGCATATGTCAAAGACTCAAATTGATGTAAATACAGAAGGCTTTCAGTGACAGGAAGAATGGAGCGATATATATATATATATAATTGCATCGTTTACTTTTTTATGAAGCTTTTTTATCCATTAATTTTTAACAATGTGTCTGGTCATAACAATTGAACCATTTTTAAAAATCTATATCTTATCATTTTCATTTTAGCACTCTGGGCATACTGAAAAAAGAGAGAAATATATGTATATTTTGTATATATATATATGACTCACTGTGTCGTCCTCTGCACATAAACACACAGTTGCATAAACGTATTGGCACAGACAAGTGCACACACACACACACACACACACAATAAGTAAAAACTAATAAAAAATGTTAAAAAATATTGTTATGTTGTCTGTTTTTATAATTAATGCATTGTATGGGGACAGTTGCAACAGTTGTTGCAACCGTCCCCCTTACTGTCAGCCATGATAAAACTTTATGTGCTAGCTAAACAAGGTGATCTTGATTCATGCTAACCATAGTAGCTAAAAGTTAACATATTACTGGTTTAAACCATATAAGTTTGAGCTGAATCACAAAAACAGTAACAACAGTATAACAAAAACAATGCTGAAGAAAAAAATTACTTTCATGCCTTAAAAACCGTTTTTTTTCGACTAAATCCTGAAGCCGCTCTCAAGTCTGCCGATTTTACCTCTGCAAGGTGGAGCATCAAACTGAGCATGTGCAGTGTGAGTGTCATCACTCTAGCTCATTTCTGATCGGAGAAAAGTAACACGGTGCAACCATCCCCTGTTGCAACTGTCCCCGGTCTCCCCTAAGGTAGGAACAACGCAATTTAAGAAAGGCAGAAGAAATTTGCCAAACGGAGGAATAATGAGCAATTAAGTCAGACTGCGAATATAGGCAATGACGAGTACCACCGCCGGAAGTCAAAGTCGTCAAAACATCTGTCAGAGCAGTGCTCATGTTCATAGTGAGACGGTTGAGTAGAGAGTAGATGTGTTGATTTGCTCTAGTGGAACAATTGTACACTAAACAAAACAAAGGATTACTCATAATTTAGGACGAGTTCTCGTGGAATGTTTGAACTGATTCATTGTCGACCGAAGAGTTATATACAGAATGAGGTAGGCTGTTGAATGAATTTCATTCGTTTTCTCTGTTTTTTTTTTATGCAGTTGTCTAATTTTTCTGCTCTCAACCTTATTAACATAATTTCACTGGGTTCTTCATCGTAAATGTTTGTGACAGTTCAGTGCGGTGTATCTTTACAACAATGAATCATGTTGCCAGCGTTTGTAATAGTAACGACATAACGACGTCACACACCGCTAATTAAGTTAGATTTTTTTTCACACGTAAATTGAAATGGCCTGTAGTTGCAAGCAGGTGAAGCGTTTTACGTTTGTGAAATACATAAAAATAAATTTCAGTTAATAACTTTCATTGTGAGGATGTTTTGTAAGACATCAAAGTAAAGTAGAAACAATCTAAACATCTTCTGTAGCTTACTGATAATATCTGTGCGGTGCGGGTTGACAGGAAGATGCGCAGTTCTCGGTCTTACACGTCGTATGATCTTGATGAAAGATATGCTTGAAACTGGACAAACTGCACTCCTATCCGTGTCGTAGCAAGGACAAGGAAGGTTTGACTCTTTTCCGTCAAACCTTCAGAGTCAACACTTTTCTTTACAACATGATTTCAGGGCATTTTGGTGATGTGTGTGATGGCTTTTCTATATAGGCTAAAAACATTATTCGGTTATGAATGTATGCTATACAGCTTCTCTCTCTCGCTCTCTGTCTCACACACACAGAAAGACATGTAAATTGTATATATTTACATATATAGTACAAAGTATCAATCTGAAGTCAAGTCATATTATTCATAACCTTTATTCATTGTTCATAACAACTTTATTTGTTAACTTAGGATCATAATTCATAACATAGCCTACTTCATTGTCAAACGTCCCTTGCCAACTTTCTGAATGTCTACAGACTAAGTTGTTTACTTCATAAGGCTGCCTGTGCAGAATCTCTTCTCACACCTCTATCTGGGTAATTTCTTGGTTGATTTGCTCAAGCGTCACCCACTCTGTGGTCTGTTGACCTTATTCATGTTGCCATTGCGTAATTTCTCTGACAGAGAAGTCGCTACCCCAGTTGTTTTCAGGGAAAAATAAAAGAACCACATTAATGAATATCAAACACGATGTCCCGTAAGTAACATTCAGTAAAGTCAGGTAAATTATCCAGTGCCATGCTTCCCCTTCTGTAGGGTATAATATTGAAGTACTCTTCATGTTGTATAATTATATCTGTAACAATAGTTAAACTTATTACCATTATCATCATTGTGCGTTGATGACAGTATAGTGTTATTTCAAAGGAAATAAAGATTTATTAGTACCTGTTTTTCCCTAGCTTTTTTGGAGCTTACAATCCATACGTAAACGAGTCTGTAACTGGTTATAATAGCACGTTTATAACCACTGTGGTTTGGTGGCTCACTTTAGGACTTCACTAACCTTAAGGTGGTAATTTTAAAAGTTACAGGCATTTCCAAGTAGTCAGGATAATGTCTGTTTGTAGTAGATTATTTACTCTCACACCATAGCACACCTTCGACCCATGTGCCATGTGGAACACAAACTAGTTAGTTAAGCCTTAGACATGGGATGTTTTTCCAGTGTATGGTGAAGTGACAAACCTACCTGTATAGGTTTAGGTAGGTCACTCTAAGTAGAGGGAAAACATCCTAATTGAAGAGTCCTATTGCTTTGTTTTGATAGGAGAATACAGCCATATGAGGTTTATGACTTACTTTGACTTCACTTACTCAAGATTGTCTCAAAGCTATGTTCTTGAACTAAGGCCCTGGCCTTGCAACACACTATCGCTATTTATTGTGTCATTTGTTTGTTTGTCTGTTAAAATGTGAATAGGCTGTGATGCATTGATAGGGTTTTTGAGGTTATTGTGCATCCTGTGTGCCCATTCTTTTAGCTGCAGTCTTTGGCCCCAGTCTGTTAACTGCCCCCAGGAGGACGATGAGACTCTGAGCAAGAATGGTGCAGTGGATAGCGCCTTCGCCTGCCCTGAGCTGAATGAGCACAGTCCATCCTCTCACTTGAACGGCTTCCTCTTCGAATTCTCAAATGCCAAAATGCAGCCCTCCAGGACACAATGTCTTGCCTCCAACCTTTCAGCAAACAGTGACTGCAGCAAAAACTGCTGCAGCGTCCAGTCCAGCTATGCCCCGTACCAGAGGCCACTTGGTCTTCCGGCTGGCTACGTCCAGCCAACGCCTTTTCCGAGCCGGACAGCGTCATTGTCCCTGAGCACATCCCACCAACACGGAGACTCCTCATGGTGCCACGTAGCGCCTTCTGACAACAGCTCACTGGACGGCTACTCCGCAGAGCCACTGCTGTCCTCCATGGTGTCCAGAGGCTCCTCTGACTACTCGTCGACAGAGAGCAGCTTGTCCCAGGCCCACTGCGGCTCTCTGCCTCTCCCAGGCAGGTGCAGCCCTGACCAGGCCAGCCTGGAGCAGCCACGCTCCCTCCACTCGCTCCCCATGCCACCCGCCCCACACAACCACTACCACCCCCACCCCCACCTGCTGCCCAGGATGGCCTGCTGTCCGCGCTGCCCCATGGAGGTGCTGAGAATAGACCCCATACCCCACCCAGCTCCTGGGAACCACCGGCCCCACGGACCCTCCTGTAAGTTTGATTAGAAACTAATCCAGAGTGACATGTAAACATCAATGTCTTTGAAAATGCATTGTGTGTTCTGTGGGAATTTATGAATAAAATTCAGGATTATTATTTGAAAATCTCAGTCAAAGGGTCATGAGGACCTATTCTGATTACACTAGGAAGTCCTTTGCATAGCTGAAGGAAACCAGTTAACTGAGGTGGTTAATTCTCGAGGTGTTAGGGGCTTTCTTCGGGTTTTCCCTGCATAAAATACTAAATTGCAGATGTGTGGGAGAAAGGGGGCCCCTAACCTTTTTTTGTAGTGGCCCACCCACATCTGTGACTAACATTAAGGAAGAATTACTCGAAAACACAGAACTGAAGTCATTCACACAGTAAACAACTGATTTGGGTAGTTCTGTGAGTGAGACTCTGAATTTGTCACCTCTCCCAATCTTTGTGGGTGTGTGATGTTTGAATGCGGTTTTAAGGATGTGATATTTAATTCAAGATTCAAAATTATGTAACACAACGCAGGGAGCAGAAAAGCACCTGTTTCCTATAAATAAAAGCACGTATTTTAGAAAAAGCAGAACTTCTGGGACTTTCCAATGCTTTACAACCAAAATTGGTATTCCACCCTGGCGGGCGCTGATTGAGCAAAGCAGCAGTTAGGAACACGTGGGTGTTGACTGCCCTAAAGGTAACCTACAAAACGAAAAAACAGTCTACCCAGAGACTGGTGATAGTTGAAACAAATGCAGAAATTAGCACATATAAAAGCGACATGGCCAGACTAGTAGCTCGGAGCTTATTTCGACTTGGGCCTCTGCACAAATACTCTCGACTCTCTATGTGGCGGTAAGGACATCACTGGCTGCTTAGAAACATAGTTAAATGGTAGTTGGCGTGTACTTATGATAGCATATGAAATAAAAGCTCAACAGTGACCAACATCATCTGGACTCGGCTCGTCTCCTGGGTTGTTCAAGCGAAATTAGACCAACAGAACTGGGAAATTCCATGACAGGTGTTAAGGATAAACTAGAAGTGGTGTGTTCAATGCAAACACAAGATGACAACGCTGACTATGTAGCTCTTCCCTCTGACATGATCCCAGCTAGCTGAATAATAAGAATCCATTTTTAGGAAATCACTGGTATCACATTTGTGTCTTGTGTGTGTAATGCTTTCAACGTTGCATGCAATACCTCAATGTGACCAAGGCCATTGCATTGTAGAGCTGCTTTGCGGCAGATCATTTTTGTAATTGTTTTTCATTGCACAACACCTGACCAGTATACCGTATATTACATGCTATGGCAAATAATGGCACCGCATGGTACAATTTCCCTGTTCAAATGCTGACATATTTTGTCAACTCAAGTTAAAACTATTATTCCACTAGGGAAAATTATGATGCAACCAGGTATTTTTAAACACATAAGCAACAACACAACAGATCAATAAACAATGCAGATACATGCATTATAAAACAGATACATCAATAAAGGCAAAGACACATGTAGACAATACCACAACATGTAGACTAATACCACAACATGTAGACAATATAGCATGTAAACATTTGCAAGATAATTATTATAATAGATTTTTGATGGACAACTCTGTTGTGCCTCTTATCTTAACACCTACAGCAGGAGGCAGCTGTGGCCTAATGGTTAGGGAGTTGGTCTTGGGATCAGAGGGTGGCAGGTTCAAATTATGCACCAGTCGGAAGAATGTGGGTGAGGTTACTAAAAACTGGTGCTCTCCTGCACCTTCACCCATGGCTGAAGTGCCCTTGAGCAAGGCATCTAACCCCAAATTGCTCCAGGGGCTGTACCCTGTACCTAAGACAGGCACAATCTGTTTCAGTGATGAAGCTATTGTATGAAAGTTGTCCTTCCACTATAGTAAACCTGTATACCACCTGATGTGAAGCATTTAACAAAAGAAGCGTCACTACAACCAAGTAATGTGTCATTAATGTCTATCCCGTCCCCGTTCCACTCTCTTTCTGTCTCTCTCTCTCTCACACACACACATACATACATACTCACACACACTTAGGATTATTCAATTACTTATATGAAGTACTAATATAAAGCATTAAATCATATTATGTAGTGTGTTATGATTGCATAATCTCTCTCTGTTTCTCTCAGGCCCTAACGGATTCTGGCCTTTACCCAGAACCTGCTTTAATAGGTAATTTTAATATTTTGGATCTATCTACTTGCTATTTTTTCCACCTCTCGTATTCTTAACTTCAGGGTTCTGCAAACAAACATATTGTTATATACTTTTGCATGTATAACCAGATCTCAATTTTTTCAGACACTGTAGTTGCGTTCGATCATAGCAATGTCTGCTTTTGACTTTCCTGTAGGGGCCAAACTCCTGCGATCCCTGGACCAAAGTCAGACGCAGCACAGCTCTCCATAGAACAGAGTGTGTATGCAATACATCAGACAATTATAACTGAAGAATGTATATGTTTATGTTTTTACCACAATACAAAGACGAGTTCATACAAGTGATTATTAAAACCTGTTTTCGACCTGTATAGCTGCCTGGTGCCACACATAGCATAGTAAAAGATTGATCAGCAGTTGAAATGTTGAAATCGTACCATTAAACCTTTTAGGGTTGTACTGTAGTTAACCACCATGGTGTTGTAGTAACACCCTAAATGACACGTATAAAAACATTGCTGCATCTGTAAATGAACTCAGTCAGTAATTGCACCTTGTAGAATATCATGCACTAACTTAGTGAGTCGCAGATTGACTCACAGGCATTAAAAGTCTGCTTCTTTTCTTCTTGCACCTCCTAAATATAGGAAAGGTCTTTGTCACGTATGAGACAGATAATGACGAGCATGTGAAGGAGGTCATTAATTTTGTGGCATTGCTGAGGCACAATGGCTTCTTCACGCACGTAAGACAATAACCCATAAAAGGGCCAACATTAATTTTGTTAATCTGGCATAATGCAGTACTATATATTAAATACATACTCAGCAATTACTGTCATGAGCATCTCTTTAGTATACCACCACAGTGTTTTTCTTCTGACTTACTGAATGTGTGTTCATTTATCAGTTGACATTTCTGACAAAGAACTGCAGTGTGTACTAGAGGGCATTATTGTCTTACACTCCCGTGATGTCATTGTGTGATCTTACACAGATTGACATGTTTGAGCAACAGTACCGAAGCATCAACAAGATCGATTTCATGGAGCGATACATCAGTGAGGTAAAGCTAACCATTCCATGCATCCTTGTGTCTTGAACAGCAGGCTTGTGTCCATGGACTCTTCTAATGGCAAAGCCTTCTTAACTGGGAGGAACATGGCTTTATAATTGTGCCTATTCGATAAAGAACTCTATAAACAGATTCCCTCACGGGTGGTATTAAGCGAACATAATAAAAGTAGAGCTAAGGACAACTGTCACCTTACTTTGAACTATGACTGTTTTATAACAATAAGAACATCTGACATTTCTGCTCATCTGTGTTCACATGTTCCATAGCTCTCTCTGTTGAAGAGACTCTGTGGAAATTACAACTTGGCAAGTAGAGAAAAGGTTTGAAATCAGGCCTTAGAGAGTAAAATTCCATTACCAATTTGTTCCTACCATTGACTAACACAACTGACCTTAATGAACACAATTTATCAGCCAGGTAGCCATCTGTGTGAATAAGTGCACAGGTACAACCAGGAAATGACAGGGAGTTTACTTTTGGAAGCTAAAGTGTTGCTTTTGGAAGCTAGTGTTGTGAATGTAAGCTTTTGGGTCACCTCAAGTGTGAAACATCTTATACATTTATTTGAGAGTGTGTGTCACTGTTTACTAACCCCTATCTAATCCCTTTCTGTTTTTATGTCTTCTAGAAAGACTACTTGATCATTTTTGTTATCAGTCCAAAGTACTACCAGACGGTGACAAACACAGCACCCTACATGGAGGATGATGAAACCCTGAACACTGTTTACATTCATAAACAGGTGGGGTACAATATATGTTTATTCCTGTCGTTGTTTTTTTACATTGCCTCATCTAAAGGTGTATTTTTGTTTGCTTATTTCTGTTTTGTTTGCTTTTCTTTCAAAACTCTGTTACTTTAGTATAATTTAGTTAAGTATAATTAGTATAATTAAACATTTCTTCGCACTAATTTGTCATGAGTAAACGTTTTTATTTCAGAATACTATGAAGCTCCAATGTAATTCTGATCCTTTTTTCTGTAGTTTTTAAACTCTTTTGTTTTTTTTTCCTAGCTTCAGAATGAATTCATTCAGAATGGCTGCAAGAATTTCAGGTTTATACCTATTCTCTTTCCAGGAGCTAGAAAGGTGAGCTTCTATCATTTACCTCTCAAACAAGTTACCAATAAAGGCATATTTCATTGTTTATTGACCTCTATTCAATTAATGTTTTTTTTTAATGTGTGGTCATGATTGTGCTTCTGACTGTTTCCATATTGTAATATATAATATATATTATATATATTGTAATATATAACAGGTCAGTGAAATTGTTTGCATTATAAATAAATAAGTTTGTTTCCTGATTTTTATATGGCCTACATTGTTTCAGCATCTTAACCAAATACAGATTTATGAAACTATTTAACTTTTACATGCAATCTCTTCCTTCCTTGCATTTGTGCAATTACCATTCCATACGCTGATGTATCAACCTGTTTCAACATGTTACATGCAGCAGTCACATCTTACTGTCATACTCTCCATACATTAAACATAAAGGCCATAATTTATTTGAGTGAGCCAACGATATGTGTGTGTGTGTGTGTGTGTGTGTGTGTGTGTGTGTGTGTGTGTGTGTGTGTGTGTGTGTGTGTGTGTGTGTGTGTGTGTGTGTGTGTGTGTGTGTGTGTGTGTGTGTTTACAGTGCCACGTCCCCAGATGGCTCCAGAACACCCACATCTACAGCTGGCCCAGGGACCGCGATGACATCCTGCGGAGACTCATGCGCATGGAGAAATATAACCCCCCACCCATTGGCCCCCTCCCCACCATCGTCTCCGTGCCCATCTAGAACCCCCCCCCAACCTCCCCACCATAAAAAGCACTGGAGTTATTGGGGGGGACTCTAGCTACAGCAGGGTATGGCTATGCCAATGACAGTGGACTTGATTCATCATTATTATTACACGGACTGCATTTACATTGCGCTTTTATATACTTGGCAGAGTATGCAAAGTGCTTTACATAAAATGCCTCACATCCTACCCTGGTAAACCAGCCCCTCGTACCTCACTTGTTTTTGTACAGAGGGTCTGGCCGTGCTACCATTGACATTGCTGTATCAGGTACAAGCCAATCCTAGCCAATCAGCGAACAGAGGGAGTGTTTGTGAGTGATGACATTGACTTTGTGTGCTACATTTGAACTGTAGTGCGTAGACAGGCTAATTGCATATGTGATGACCAGACGTTAGCGATTAGGTAAAGGCAGAGCCACTTGTTTTAAACTTCAGCAGAGTCCACACCTCCAGGAAGAAATCGGTTCTCAATACAGCACTGCCAGACCCGATGTACAAATTGCAATGACGTACGAGGGGCTAGTTTACCAGGCTGCTCACATTCAGCCATTCACACACACATTCACACACCGGTGGCGAACACATGCACTTGAGTTGGAGCCAGCTCATCTCAGTTGGTTAAGAGATAAAGCCCTGATGGAGTGTTTGCATGATTTTACTGCCATGTTGGAAGAACCACTTTAATATGTGTTGGTCTAGAGAGCTATGAGCAAGGGATGGAAGGAACTGGTCATGCAAGAAACGCTCAGATTGCCACGGTGTCCCTCTCCCACTTGGTACTCTGCATTTCGTGGGACTGTTCATAGATGTTTTTCAAAACCAGCATCTTTAAAAACAATGGTTGTACATTATATGAGTGTGTTATAACAATGTAATGAAACACCCTAATGGAATGACGAATGTAATGATGTAATGCGTACTGTATACCGTAATAAAGAAAGAAATGCTTGATGTACTGACTTTCTATACATAATGTTAGCCTCCACAGTCAACTTGTTCGGGCCAATTTCTGATAGGCTAGGTCACACAAATTGAGGGAGATTGGGCTCAATGAGGGAGGGTGCCAGAGGGCAAGGGGGGGTAGAACTATTTACATAATTACTTCGATAATAACATCTGCTGATAATTCAAGATTCATGATTGAAGATTGAAGACTCAAGACATTTACTGTCATTGAACAGTTGACTGCACAATGAAATAGACAGGAAGGCCACAAAGGTGCAAGGTGAAAGTGTCAAGTGAAAAGCATTGGTAAGACAAAGTAAAGAAGGGAGGATACAAAGCACAGGGTCATAATTAATGATAAAAAGGCTATGAACAGAGGCTGTGAATAATTATATTGCACTTTGAGGTAGGTATGGCACATTATGCAGTAGTTATTGCACAGTAAGAAACAGCGCCACAAACCCATATTGAGCATTAATTAACAGCAGCAGTGAGGTGACAAACCCGTATTGAACATTAGTATAGCTACTAAGTTACTATAGCTACTAAGTTCAACAAACCAAAGGTTCCAGAGTGAGCACACTGTTTGTGCAAACTGATCTATTTAAAATATGATCAATACTACATTGCATGAAGAATGGCCTGATTTCAAAAGCTTTCCCATGGGAAAGCACAGGGGGATGGCAGTGTAAGCAAGAAACTCTATTTCCAGAGGCTTTTGATTCCATAACACGTCCCTGATTGATTGTCAGGCTAAATTATGTTTAATATCTATGACGAACTTGCCCAATAACCACGCTATGAAGCCTGCAGAGCACTTGTGACTATAGTCAGGCCCCGCTGAATAGGGGAAAGGGGGGTGGGGGTGCTTCAGATTATCTTGTCCCGGGCCGGGACTTGCAGTGAATTAGTACAGTCCCCCTGAAGCAATGTGTGGTTAGATGCCTTGCTCAACATACATAACTAGTAGAGGTACAGGTGCATTCGGGTTTCGATAGATGTTATCGGTATGTGGACTGAACCATGTCACACACAAGACCATGTTTGTCTTTGAACCACTCTCTAGATAGTCTGTGTGCTGTGTGTGTATTAATAGATTTCATAATCACAGACAGGGGACGGTGTGCACGTGTAGTTGAGGAGTTAAACAGGGCAGCAAAGTAATACATTTACCCTTGTAATGCATATGACCTGTCAGGTGATCAGAACAAGCACTTCTGCCATGTATGTGCAGGACCTTTTCTAAATAGCAGCCTAAGAAGGGCTTGGGTTTAGTGTAAGATTGGGTAAATTTACTGTATTGTATTGTGTTCTGTATTATATGTATACTACTACTTGTCATATGTGGTGTACAGAGAGCTATCTGCCGGTCAAATTTATTAAGTATTAAGTGTACTTGGCCAATAAAACTGATTCTGATTCTAAATAGCCTGTTCTACATTAGGAAGATAGGTTCAGTTGTGCTGAAGCCTGAGCGCAGGTCCTGGGCCACTTCTAAATGTCCCGTTTTTTTTGACAGACATCGGTGGCAACCCTAGGAAGGAACACACAGAAATGACAGTTTAACACTGAGGAAGTGCAAGTCATTTGCTGCACCAAGTTAAAAAAAAGTACTCTGTGTGCCTTTCCTGCATCCAGTCTGCTTCAGAATTGGCCCAGGACCTGCTGTTGAGCCTATTCTGCACGTTACCCATGTTTGAGCCAAGCTGAAAGTCTACAAGTCTTTGTCTTGCCTTTAGTCAACAATTATTATTTGAACCATTCATTTCGTTGGTTACGTTTATGTCCAACTAAATGTTGAGATCTGGGTTGGATAAGAAATAAAACTTAATGGCTTCATAACACTATATTTAAAATTAATTTACGATCCTTTATGGATGCATTGATAGAAGTGCACATTCATGACAATGTGACTTAAATGTAAAATAAATGTAAATAAAATAAACGTGTTTGTAATCAAGACTAGGTCTAGGTGCTGTGGTCGCGGTGCTGTTGTGGTACCAGGTAGACCCAGGTTTGGAGGGGACTACTGTTTCTCTTTGCTACAATTAAAGATGTACATTTGGTAAAACATTTTTATCATTGCAATTTCCAAGCACTGAGTAAAGCACAAACGTGGGCCATGCCATACTGTATTCTCTCCTCTACAGACACACAATAAAGACAGACCATAATTAATATTAATAATTTTAATATAATAACAGCACAGAGGACAATGACAACTGTAATAAAAGTGGATTAAAAAAGTGACATTTTATGCAAATAACTTTAAAGAGTCAGGTAACAGAAACAAAATCAGCCGGAAGTTTCATTCTACTGTACGTCAACACTGAAGTGCTATTTGTCTTAAGCTTTATAAAATACACCTACAAGCGCATAGCATTTTTAATTTCCTTCAAGGAAAAGTACTATAAAATAAGTTACAGTACAGTGAATTAGTCTAAACTGACTTTGTTCCCGTCTTCCAGCCTTATGAAAGCAAAACAAAAAAGAGATTCATTTGTGGTAAATCGTTAAATCGTACAGATGTAAAAAGATACTTTTTTCTCTTATAAAATAAGTAAACCCACTTTTTCCCTCTCAAAAACACACCGTCAATAATTACAAAAAATGTGTGTGTGAATGTGTGTCTGCATGTTAACACACACACACATAAACACTCCTTTTGGTAAAGCATTTTTGTTCACTTTGTATACCATCTTCAGTTCAATCTGCTGAAATAACTAAAATTTGTTGTAATGACTTCATGGGGTTTTGCATACAAATACACAAAATAATAAACAAAGAACAAAACAAAATAAAAACAGACAGATACTTCATATTAGCTCATGTAGTATAGGGTCTTGCACTCATACATCGTCTGCTGGCAGAGGAGGTATGTTGAACCTTGGTCTAGTGAAGAATGCCATCTTCTCTCTGTGGGCATACCAGACAGCATGGTCAGGGCAGGGCTGTAGCAGGACTTGCCCACACACACTTTCACCCACACACAAGACACACTCCCACCCACACAAAGACACACTCGCACACACACACAAGACACACTCGCACACACACACAAGACACACTCGCGCACACACACAAGACACACTCGCGCACACACACAAGACACACTCGCACACACACACAAGACACACTCGCACACACACACAAGACACACTCGCACACACACACAAGACACACTCGCACACACACACAAGACACACTCCCCCACACACAAAGACACACTCGCACACACACACATGCCACACTCGCACGCACACACACAAGACACACTCCCACACAACCAGCCTGGCCGCTATGCAGTGCTGATGTTGCAGAACAAACGTATAATGCACTCATGGTGTGCCTAGTATGATCAAATAGGATTTTATGGTTTTTCTGTTTGTACTTGTAACAGCATGACCTAAATTTGATCAGAATCTAACCGAAATGTGACTAGTTGTTAGAAAGTTCTACCACCCGCATGCCCGAAATATGATTACAAACTGTTGTGGTGTCGCAGCCTTTGTTTCTGTTCTTTGACTTTGCTTTTTGGTCCAGCAGCCAGACTACTTGAGGTCAATGTGTGTGCTTTAGGCCTACACAGTAATTCTGTTCTAGTAACTTTTGGAAGTCGCTTTAAATAACAGCATCTGCTAAGTGTAATGTAATGTAAAGTAACTCTCGGGACGTCTGGAAGGTGGACAGTGGACAGGTGTGCGGGATACCTGAACGTCTGCACAGGCAAGGGCTCCTTCTGGCTCTGGCCCCTCAGCTGCAGCACCTCTTTGGAGGCCTTCCTCAGCCTCCGGTCGGCCGCCTCCTCCTGCCGCTGCTCCTGCCGGCTCTGCTTGGCCTTGGGGGGGGGGGGGGGGGGGGGGGGTGTTGGAAGAGGAGGAGGTCAGCCCCACACCACAGTTATGACAGACAAACACACACTGACACTCCCAACGAAACAGGTGATTGGGTTTCCAACCCTCGTGCTTAAGTACAGAACCCTTATTTCTCTCTGTCAGTCAGTCTTGTGATTGAGTAGCCAAGAACCGTCCTGAGTTTAAGTCGACTCCAATGAAAATGGCAATGATTTTCATTTGAATTTTTTTTTTTCAAAAATGTCCCCCTATGTTTTTTTAGCCATTACATTACACCACACATTACACTTTGGCACATTTCTTGAACCTATTAGTCCAGGTAACACACACCCAACCACATTTGCTGTCAAATCAAGTGGGTACTCAGTACAAAAATCTTCCACCATCATTCCTTCACTGTACATGGCTCCAACAATTACATTTCATTTGAATAACACTCATAATGCACAGACCTGCCTGGTCAGGCCTGGTTTTCTTAGCATAAGGACAATTCTTTTTTTTTTTTTTTTTAAATCAGCAGCTTCGCTTTGTCAAAATCCCCTCCCTGTACACGCTAAGAGGGCTCTAAGTCAATAATCCCCTATTATTCTGAGGTAAGGCTTTGGGGTGCCATCAACAATGGAATGGGGATAATGTTCCTTTCCTACAGGCTACTGTCAGAAATGTGACTTACTGTCAATGTGGGTTCAGAGGTTATTTTTCCTTCTTGCACCACCAGTATCTCTCAGCCTTTGGAGAGCAACCAGTGGAACATGTTTGAGCACAACTAGCCAGTCTGCGTAGTGATATCAGTACTTTGTTTTCAGGTAATACTGAAGACATTTACTGCAAGTCTCCTGCTGGCAAAGAAGACATTATAATCTCACAGCCCCCTGACTGATTATGATCATAATTGATGATTGACATAGCATTCGGAAGGCTTTGCGAAACCTTGCCCTGGTTATTTTCTAGAGGAGGTTGTAACAAGACTATCATTAAACCAATTTGAAGATCCTTATCAATGACGCCTAGCAACACTAAATTACAACACAGTTACAGTTGGCCTACAGAATAACCGCAAAACACACCGTCATAAATGTGTGTGAAAACCCCAACACCTCACAACGCTATAAAACTTCACTTGATATTTGCTGGAGCACGCAATATGCCACTGCTTAGCCAAATCATACAAAAATGAATGGGTTAACTGATAATTAACCACAAATTATGAATAATAGTTAAGCACAAATGGTGCACTTTTAACAGTTTCACTAATCTGTGCATTGATTAGACACAGAACATTAATTCTGACTTTTCACAATAAAGAGTTTTCAGTAGCTGCCTTTAGAGGATTTGAAACATAGATTGTTCACCAATGATCTCTTATGATCTGCTGGATAACACTTTTATTCACAAATAAATATTATGTTGCACCTTTCTTTTAACTATTGTACAGCCTACAATACCTACTGCCTTTTTTGTGCTTCATGTCGGCCTGACTTTCCTCATCGAATATATTCAGACATTTCAGGCACAAAGTTTGTTAAAAAAAAAAAAAAAAAAAAAGATTCTCTGACTATTTCATCCTCTCCCATCATGTCACCTTCTTTTCCCCATGTGCTCTTCAGGCATTACATACACTCTGTTCCACCATGTGCTCTTCAGGCATTACATACACTCTGTTCCACCTTGTGCTCTTCAGGCATTACATACACTCTGTTCCACCTTGTGTGGTGCTGCACAAAATGTGTCTGTGTTTTTTAGAGTAGATTTTTGTGAGGCTATACGCCAATAAATTGGATAGCTCAGATAAAGAGTGAGAGACTGAGTGGGTGAGCAAGATATAGTGGGATCAGGAAATGACCCAGGACCCTGTGAGAACTTAAACCCTTAAACACAGCAATGACACCATCGCCAGCTGCACCACAGCACCCCCACCCCCTCAATGTAGGTAATGTGAAAGAGCCATCAGTCCCCCACCCCCTATAACTAGGTAATGTACATGCTAACACCCCCCCCCCCTCATAACTAGGTAATGTAGATGCAAATCCCCCATAAGTAGTAATTAGGGTTGCCACCTATGTCTGACATAAGAACGGGACATTTCGGCAACCCAATCAACCTTTTTGCTTAATAATAAGCAGCGATCCCAGGTGTCAGTGTCCCTGGAGAATATTTTTTCCTGGGACAGACCATTAAAAACCGGGACAATCAGGTAAAACTGGGACAGGTGGCAACACTAGCAGTAATGTAGATGCTAAAACCCTATAAGTAGGTAATGTAGATGCTAACCCCCCTATAAGTAGGCAATGTAGATGCTAAACCCCATAAGTAGGCAATGTAGATGCTAAACCCCCATAAGTAGGTAATGTAGATAGGTAACGTGAAAGAGCGACGGGCCTACCTGTCGGTGAGCCTCGCGCAGCAGGCAGCGGAAGCGCTCGTCGCGCAGGGCCCAGAGGGGGGGCTCGGGGGTGTCGCGCGTCTGGGGCTCCTCCAGCCGCAGCTTGAGCTCCCGCAGCACGCTGAGCTCCTCGGTCAGCTGCCGCTGCCGCGTGCGGCATGCCTGGAGGTCCAGCTCCAGGTCCAGGGAGGTGCGAGAGGGCGGCTCCGCCAGGGACGAGCGGTACGACTGCTGCTACGCACGCACACACACACACACGCACACGCACACGCACACGCACACGCACACGCACACACACACACACACACAAGACGTCATCACACACACACACACACGAACATAAGACATGATCACACACACACATACACACACACACACAACGTGATCACATACACACACAAACATAAGACATTATCACAAACACACACATACGATATAATCACACACACACACACAAACGTGATCTCACACAGACATGCAAGATGTGATCACACACATATGCAAGATGTGATCACATACACACACAAGACATTACCACTCACACACAAGATGTGATCACATACACACACACAGACCAGAACATGCACACAAACACAAAAATGAGGCATCCTAAAACAAACGCAGGTGAGTTTTTTACTGCTTCGCTGCTGATTGGGTCAGCAGGAAAGAGACTGAGCACTTCCTCTGGCACTTGATGTGTGTGTGTGTGTGTGTGTGTGTACCTGTTTGTAGCGCAGAGTTCGTCTCTCCAGAGTGTTTCTGATGAACGGGGACTTCTTTGGTAGCGTGGAGCTGTCGCTGTCACTTCGGTATAGCTAGACCACCACCAGACAAGCAGACAGACCAGACAGAGAGGCACACAAACAGCACAGCATGTTAACAAACATAACGTTGGACATGAGATATGAAAAGTTGGGAAGCATAGATATAGACCTGTTCTACAGCTGTGAAATTTTAAACTCCCCTCCTGTGACCCCTCAGGCCTATGTAGCCAGTATCTTTGCTTGTATGTGTGTGTGTGTGTGTGTGTGTGTGTGTGTGTGTGTATGTGTGCCTGTTCTTTTTACAATTTCATTATTAATGTTCATTGTTTATGCTAGCAGGAATGGTATTTCATTCCTGTCTGTACACGTGCAGGTAACAGTGGCCACAACCATATCTTGTATCTGATCTAGGCGAATCATCACTATTTACAAATCCCCCATTCTATTCCAGAAACTCCAAATCTAATATTACTTACGTCAAATACTGTGCACAAAAAGCACGAATCCCACAAAATGGTTGGAATTATGTGTGGGCGTGTGTGCAGTACGTGTGCGTGTGTAGTTGTGTCTATGAACTCATCCACGTGTCGACACGTGTCGATGCTTTTCCTTCACTGGTCACAATAATAGACCGTGTGTGTGTGTGTGTGTGTGTGTGTGTGTGTGTGTATGTTGTGTCTTTGAACTCATCCAGCACACGTGTCGATGCAGGCATTTTCCTTCACTGGTTACAATAATAAACTGTGTGTGTGTGTGTGTATGTACAGTTTGTGTGTGTGTGTATGCATGTGTGTGTGTGTGTGTGTGTGTGTGTGTACAGTATGTGTGTGTGTATGCATGTGTGTCTGAACTCACCCTGCACACATACTGGCTGCGTGCTCCTGGGGAGAAGGTCTGTGAGCGCACGATGGCGCTGCCCCGCATGAAGGGGGAGGCGTGTCCCCATCGCCCCCCGCGCTCCTTGGGCCGCACTCTCATTGGCTCAGGGAACACCACCTCTGTGTTCGTAGCTTTATCCACCTAACGAGAGAGAAAAAAACAGCCATTAACCAAGTCTTGTGTTAAAATATATATTATATATATATTATAATATATATATATTCATGTTTCTTAAGCTACCTATGCTATGCACAGTGTGCGAAAACAACATGTATAGTGTACATACACTAAATATCAAATAATTTTGAATATAACTGTACATCTTATTGGACGGGGGGTGAGAGAAATTTCGATGCGAAATGAGTAAACAAACACACATTACTTACTCAAACCAAAGGTTTACGGGAGCTTACTTTGTCTACTTTTACAGGGATAATTTTTTTTCAGCAGGTAACGCCTCATTTATAAGTGGAACAGCAACAGAAATGGCACTATGCCGATAATAGGATCACTTCCCCTGGAGTAGGAGGCCGTGTTGAGGTGGGAAAAAATGAACAGTGTACTGACAGAGACTCTCTCTCCATTAGTGTTCCATAACTACAACTTGGCATTTTAAGCTCATGGGATCCATACTTTAAGCATTAAATGCACTGAACTGAGATAAAAACTAATGAAAAGAAAAATCATGGTCTTCTATCTCTATTGTCTATTTTAACTTCAGTGGCAATTCATTCATCAAATTGCACAGACTGACAACTGTGCTTAATCCATGATTGCAATTCTATGGTAGAGATGCTTGTTGCTTGGCACTTAAAAAATTTAAAAAAATCCTTTCAGGAAATTATTCTCAAACATTTTCTCAAGGTGTTACAATACAAATGATTCCACAGCATCTATATGTCCCTAGGCTTCAAGCTTCAGGCACTTGCTGGATCAGTGCACAAAGGCACTGCCACACCCTGGTGAGCTACAGAATATGAAAGCTGCCTCTTGCCCCTAGGTCAAACCAGCTCTTACTGTGCACTGACAGCCTGCTCAGGTAGGCAGGAGAGCATGTTAAAATCGCATTAAACGCTTTAACGCTTTGTTAACATTGTTATGCTGGTATGTACCTGCAAGGCCATTTAGACATTGCACTATGTGGGAACAAAGGCAATTTTGGCGGTGCCAACGCTCAACACTTCAAAGTAGTTTCCCTGCAGCAAAGTGACAAGGACAAAAGCATCTCTCACAGTCCTAATGAAGAAGATTTGCCACTGACAAAACAAAACAAGGGGCCAAAAGGGTAAAAGGTGACAGACGGTACAATTGGCACTGACTGTTTAAAAATATCACCCTCTAACAACCACCCTGGTTTGTTTCTCTGACAGCATGTTTATTCCAGACTGACATGAAGGCAACACCAGCTGTTGGCCCACACGTCTATTGTCTGTATGTACAAACATGTTTGACACCATTCTGGGGGAAGGGGGAGAGAGACAGAGAAAGAGAGAGAGAATTCATCCCACACAAGTTTCAAATGAAAGGAGGTTTACAGTCAGGCTGACCCAGTATATTTAAAACATAACATATACTTTATATACGTCAGCCCTCGTGTGTAGCCCTCCTCGTGTGAAGACCTACTCGTGTAAAGACAAGCGAGTCTACCTGTGCGAGTCCACCGAGCAAGGCCACCGACAAGGTAAGTCACATCTCTCCCATAGCACTTATACCCACAATGTGTTTCGACAAAATCCCTGTTGTCTTCTGTACACGCAGACCTCCCTGCTACAGCCAACGCCGCAGAAATCTGCTCAATCTCCGACCACTCCAACACAGCACACCCACCAACACCACCGTGTCTGTCGGACTGTGGAACTGCCAATCCGCGGTCAACAAGGCAGACTTCATCCCTGCCTACGCCAACAGTTTATCACTGGATCTGCTGGCCCTCACAGAAACCTGCCTGAAACCAGAAAACACTGCGACACTGGCTGCACTTTCTGCGACCCACTCCTTCTCCCATGCCCCCCGCCTCTCAAAGCGAGGTGGAGGAACTGGTGTCCTAGTGAACACCAAATGGAACTACGCTCCCTTACTGCCTGACAATATCCACTCAAACTCCTTCGAATACCACGCCATCAAGGTAACAGCTCCATTTAAAATCTCGGTGGTTGTCATCTACCGTCCACCAGGACCTCTGGGTGACTTCGGAATGAGCTAGACACACTACTGTCCTCCATCCCTGACCTTGACTGCCCGCTACTAGTCCTTGGGGATTTCAACATCCACTTTGACAAGGTATGTGCTACAGACTTCTTATCCCTCATCAACTCACTTGACCTACAGCTGGTTAGCAGCCCCTCGACTCACAAAAATGGTAATCAACTGGACTTAAAGGAGAACTTCGGTGTAAAATGAAAATTGGCATGTTAAAACATCATACCGAGTTGGTATGTGTACTGAGGAGCAAAATTGATTTAGCCTGTTGCATTCAGAGTTTAACTATTTTTTTATAGTTTGACCCAGTTGGAAGTGGTAGGTGCCCTTAGACGAAGCATGACGACTACGCTATTTTTAAACCATTAAAACAGCTCGAAGAAACTCCACATTCCATTGGTAGTACAACAAAGGCTCTGGCATTCAAAACGAACCACTGAGAATATTGTAAATGTACACAACGTTTATTTAAAAAGCTGTTCTTACATGCAGTCGTTTGCAGTTGTTTCTCGTTGCCGCCATGATGAAAGTCCAAACAAGTTGATTGTACTACCTCTCCTCTTATTCCTTCTGCTGGTTTGTGTTCGTCAATCGACCTGTGCAGATTTTCATCATGGCGGCGACGAGAAACTACAGCAAGGTACTGCTTGTCAAAACTGTTTTATTAATAAATGTTGTGTACACTTACAAAGTTCTCAGTGCCTCGTTTTTAATGTCAGGGCCTTTGTTGTACTACCGATGGAGTGTGGAGTTTCTTCGAGCTGTTTTAATGGTTTAAAAATAGCGTAGTCATGCTTCGTCTGAGGGCACCTACACTTCCATTGTTAGCCTTCTGGGACAAACAATAAAAAATAGTTAAACTCTGAATGCAACAGGCTAAATCAATTTTGCTCCTCAGTACACATACCAACTCGGTATGATGTTTTAACATGCCAATTTTCATTTTACACCGAAGTCCTCCTTTAATCCTGACTAAAAACTGCAAGGCTGATGATGTAATGGTCACACCATTACATACATCAGACCACTTTTTCATCCGCTTCATGGTTTCCCTCTCGGAATTACCCTCCACTCCCCCACCCATGGTAACCTTCCGTCGCAACCTTCACAACTTGTCTACTACTCACTTTGCCTCTGTTGTTGCCTCTGCCTTACCCCCTCCCAACACCTTCTCTCCACTAGAGGTCGATGCTGCCACAGAATCCCTCTGCTCCACACTGACCTCCTGCCTGGATACCCTGTGTCCCCTTTCCACCAAACCCGCACGCTCTACCCAGCCCCGCCCGTGGCTAACAGATACCATCCGCTCCTTGTGCACCACCCTCAGAGCTGCGGAACGAAAATGGCACAAATCCAGCAATATGGCAGACCTACAGACCTACCAATCTCTTCTAGCGTCATTCTCCTCCTCGGTTACGACTGCTAAAATGGCTTACTACAACAATAAAATCAGCAACACCACTGACACCCGGAAACTCTTCTGTGCCTTCAAATCGCTGCTCAACCCCCCTCCCCCGCCTCCTGCCACCAATCTAACTGCTAATACTTTTTTACAGAAAAAGTAGCGGCTATCAGCAATCAATTCTGTGATCCACCCGGCCTCAACCTGCAACCTCCCACGGTCTACGATGCAACACTCTTCTCATTCACCCCTCTCTCCGAAAGCGACGTCTTCAAACTCATCACTGGCAGCCGTCCCACCACCTGCCCACTAGACCCTGTCCCCTCGAATCTGCTGCAAGCCATCGCCCCAACAGTAGTCCCATCGATCACGTCCGTGATGAATGCTTCGCTATCATCAGGTATAGTTCCAGCCGCCTTCAAACAGGCTAGGGTCACACCACTGCTCAAAAAGACCACACTCAACCCCACCCAGGTGGACAACTATCGGCCGGTCTCACTGCTTCCCTTCCTTTCGAAAGCCATCGAGAGGGCGGTCTCTAATCAGGTTGTTAATTTCCTCACCCAGAACGACCTACTTGACCCGAAGCAGTCTGGCTTTAGAAGCGGCCACTCCACTGAAACAGCACTGCTGTCCGTCACAGAAGCCCTCAGAGTAGCCAGAACCGAAGGACAATCATCAGTACTTATCCTACTCGACTTATCGGCAGCCTTCGATACAGTCAACCACAGCATACTGCTAACTACCCTCTCAAACATAGGCATCACAGGCATAGCACACTCCTGGACGCTCCTTTGAAGTGTCATGGCAAGGACAACTGTCATCAACTCACACCCACTCCACAGGGGTGCCCCAAGGGTCGGTGCTGGGCCCCCTTCTCTTCTCCATCTACACCACCTCGCTGGGCCGCGTCATCCGCTCACACGGCTTCTCCTATCACTGCTATGCTGATGATACACAGCTGTATTTGTCGTTTTGACCAGATGACACCATGGTGTCTGCACGCATCTCTGCCTGTCTCTCCGCACTCTCCACATGGATGAAGGAACACCACCTCCAGCTCAATCTGTCTAAGACTGAACTCCTGGTGATCCCAGCCCAGGAGTCAATCCACCATGATATCAGCCTGAATATGGACACTGTCACGATTGCGCCGAATCAGGTTGCTAAAAACCTCCGCGTCGTGATTGATGACCGGCTATCTTTTTCTGACCACATTGCCTCCGTAGCGCGATCGTCTCGCCTCGACTATTGCAACGCCCTTCTGGTTGGCCGTCCTGCTTGTGCAATCAAACCATTGCAAATGGTTCAGAAAGCAGCAGCACGACTGGTTTTCAATCAACCCAAAAGGTTGCATGTCACTCCTCTCTTCATCAACCTGCATTGGCTCCCGGTGGCTGCCAGAATTCAACACAAAGCTTTGACTCTAGCCTACAAAGTCACTTCTGGATCTGCCCCTACCTATCTCAACGTCATTCTGAATGCTTACATCCCGTCCAGAATGCTGCGATCCTCCAATACGAACCGCCTGGCCGTACCCTCTCCCAAGACAAAGCGAGGTCACTCCACACTTTTCTCGGTTGTTGTTCCTCAGTTGCGGAACAACCTACCAGTCCCTACAAGAGCAGCAACTTCCCTCTCGACCTTCAAAAAGCTCGTGAAGACCCATCTTTTCCGAGACTGCTTAACAAAACCAAATTCTACTAACCATCTCTTTACATAGGTACCTTCGATGTTCTCTACACATCTGTTTGCTATTATGTTCTCCTTTTGTAAGTCGCTTTGGATAAAAGCGTCTGCTAAGTGAAATGTAATGTAATGTAATGTAAAAAGGATGCCAGTGGTGCCACAAATGGCACAAAAGGCTTTAGTGACGCATATTTCTGAGAAACATATTTTTCCACCTACAGATGTCGTTTTAAATGTGAAGAGATTGTATGGGAATGTGCTAACCCAACAGATACTTTCTTACAATACTGTGCATAGAACAGGGCTGATTAATACAATAGTAATGCTCACTGATTTAACAGGAGTAAAATGTTGCATTCATGGGGACACTGGCTTTAGGAAGTATCCTTCTGTCCATCCCCTTTTGCGTATGGGTATTTTTGGGATGCCGGAAATGCATGGAGTCATATAACTGATCCCCACCACAGCTCATCCTGTCAAAGATCTGAGGTTTCTAAACGGTTCTTTCATTGGCGGTTGAAAGAGGCTTCTTTCATCAACACATCACTTCCTATGGCAAATCTGATTTGCTCCTCCCATACACGGGCCTGTGGCAAAGCTAACCACCAACATCACCCCAGAAATCTGACCTTCGCTCAGAATCAAGGTGATCTACACAAACTATTATTCAGGCATGACCAGGCACTGATCCCCCAGTGATCAGCTTGATGACTGAAATACCATATTTTTTAATTAATTTAATTAAGCTTCAGCTGCAGTCCATATCAAATATGGCAAATGTGAACATTAAATAATTCATCTGTGTGCAAGCCTTACTCTGAAAAGTTTGACTCTGCACCCAGCACTGTTTTTTAAGTTAAGCAGGTAGAACAGTGGCAACTGCTAACCAACCAACACTAGAAGTGACACTTCAGAGTGAGCATCAGATCAGAGCTTGACTACTCAGTGACGGGCAGTTACCCTGACAACAAGGCCTCTGTCGCTAGGCTGCCTACAGCGCCCCCCGCTGGCCATGCAGATGCCCTCCGCACACAGACCCTCCACACAGGGCGTGACGAACGCCGTGCTGTTGCTACAGCCACTGTCCACCGACTCAGCCTGCCAGCTCCTGAAAGCAGCAAAATAAACACACAAAAAACGCAGCCATTACAGAGGTTTCACACATTCATGTCATTTTGCATTCATTTAAAAAAAAAAAAATCTATTTGTTTGCTACATTACTAACTTAAAGCTTTTTAAACAGATAAGCCATTAAGACTAGCATCTATGTCGCACATATATCTGTGCCACATTAATAGGACAAAATAGCACACCCAATTCATACACAATTCATGCAATATTTCTACATTTTATACAGTTGGAAATTATGAAGTACATATGTAACCACCAAACACTCCAAAATGCAGAACCTGTGGCTTATTGTGTGTGTGTGTGTGTGTGTGTGTGTGTGTGTGTGTGTGTGTGTGTGTGTGTGTGTGTGTGTGTTCACCTCTCGGACACGGCCTCCCCCTGTTCCTCCTTCCTCTCCAGCTCCTCTTCACTCAGGTCCAGCTCCCTCTCCACCTCCTCCAGCTGGGTGGAGGCGCGACCCACCAGAGACGACCCCGACACCTGCACAAGGGTGCAGAACACAGCCCACAGGCATAATTCATGTGTCAATATGTCTCCGGTCTCTCTATGTTGATATTTTTTGTTACATACAGTAGATTAATTGCTCTGGACACCACTTCAGAAGTGAATTAAAGATGTCTAAAATGTAAGGTCAGTTTCTAAAAAGCATTTTTTTTTTACAAAAATACAGCCAAAAACATTTCAAACTATAGGACTGAATTAAACAAACAACTGGGGGATGTTCCTAAGCCAACAGCGTGGTGCGTTTAGATTAGTCCGCAGCATAGCCAACTTAAATTGCAATCTGTGCAATTATTTTGGTATAAATCTTTCAGACAACAGTATGCATCATGAACAGCGTCCTTCACACATGGCAGTTCTCTGCACTATGGGCCTGGGTTTTTCGAGGGCATCACCTGTCTCATAAAAGTCAGTACCACAGGCATTGAATTCACGTGATACAGGATAACCTTTTGGGATGGTGCTTGTTGTTTTCAAAAACAAATTTCCTCCAAACTGTAGTCTAAGGGCCCATTTCCACCAAACACTCTCCATATACAAAAAAGTGCCCGTTTTCTGTCCGTATTCATTTAGAATGCACGTTAACAGATTAGACCATTTCCACCACACGTTAACAGATTAGACCAGTGATTCCCAACCTGTGGGCCGTGAAGGTATTGCAAGTGGGCCGTCAAATCAATTTAAAAAAAGTATGATTTTTGTGGGGGATAAAATAAAATAATATATAACCCTTTCAGATGTTTAAACAGAATTATTTTAAAATATATTAATGTTTAAATTCTCTATCCATGGTTTGTTTTACTAGCAGTAGACTTTTAACAGAGTAATGTAACGCGTTATAATTTGCTTGGTCGTCATGGTGATGAAGCCGGCGTTTGTTTACGCTGTGCATTTGACAAACAGCTTTGAACCTGCAGTATAAAAATGGATTGCTTGTTAGCAACAGGGAGAATTAAAAGAAAAGATAGTCAGGAGGCCGATTGTGAGTTTGCTCTCTGGGTAATATGTGAATAAGAACTCTCGCTTGTTGCTTCACCAGAAGTCCCACACGCTCTTTCACCTCACTCTCGCTCGCTCACAAATGAATGTTGCATTAAAGTATTTAGTTCAGCTCGGAGTTGGCCACACAAACTTCGTAAGCTAGGCTTCTAAAGAAGTTTTAACTTTAAATTTTATAGCTCATCATTCAATTCTATAAATACATTCCATATTGTATAATCGCCAAGTTCAAGTTTAGTTTTGTTTTATAATAGGCCGAGTTGAAAGAGTGGGTGAAACCTGGAATTCCATGGTCTTCATTTCACTTGTCATTGTCATTTATTAGTAGTTGCAGTAAATAAATGCTCATTTTTCGTATATTCATTCTACTTTCATTCTACCTTTTTTGGGTCTTACATAGCCAGTTTATGGCTTGTTTTCAGGCTCCCATTTGCTTAATTTTCTCACAAAATCTGTTAACCCTGGTTTACCACACGTTCAACAGTGACAGCGGCCAAATATGCGATATGCAGCTTATTCACAGTAGGCTACCAGCTATAGCAGGACTATGGGCCTTTTATGACATAACCCTCTGCAAACTAAGTTATTCAAGCCATCTTCACCCTCAGTTATATCCCTCACAGTCTTTTGAATTGCCCTGCTCTGCAGGTTAGTGCCATGATTTTAAGTCTCAGTTTGTTCATATATTCCATCAGAACCTATTAAATGTCACCATTTTAGGGTGTTTTTGTCCAAATTTTCTCCTGGGAGGCATACCCCCTGGACCCCCCAACCAGGGTTGGGTTTGCTGATTTATCCTTACCACTACCATTTACCTAATGAAGTGCTCCCTGTGCTGTGGAGCTTCCTGCATGTTCAGTATGCTTTCAGTTCAGTCTTGAATGTTCCATATTTCTCATCACAATGAAAAAAGGTCTTTGAGAACACAGTATTTGACCTGTATTGTTTATTGCCTTGGAGGTGGGCCGCAAACCTTTTTGAGATTTTCAAGTGGGCCCTGAGTTAGAAAAGGTTGGGAACCCCTGGATTAGACCATTTCCACCGCAGTTCTGAGCGTATTCCGTCACACATACACATATATCGTACATGGTTACGTGCTGTACACGCTCAAGCCATTGGAAATGAGGCCTAAAAATTAATCCTAGACACATGCGTTTTAGCACATGATTCTACAGCCTAGCAGCAACAGCAGAAATGTTAGAAAAAGGTAAAAACCACGGGGTGCCTACATGGCTTTAATGCCTGGTCTGGAAAAAAGGGACAGAAAGAGAGAGAAAATGAGAAGACTGTGACAGCCAGATGTGCAACAGCTGAATTTTGTCTCAGCACAGGATGAGATTTGTGTGCATTGGGGAATAATGCTGTAGGCCTAATTTCAATCTGTGCAATTTTTTTGTTATAAATCTCTCAGACAACTTCTGGCAGTTCATTTAAGGTCAAAAAATCAACTGGAAACCTCCTCAGCTAGTGCCTCAGTTGTGGCACGATAAGTGGGGTTTGGATGTAGAGAGAAAGCATGAGAGAAGTTATAAGGTCAAGCTCACATACCACATGAAGATCTTGAAGGCATAAAATATCTTATAATTAGGCTATTTTTTGTACACTGAAGGTGTTGGGTTGATTTACAGCCTACAGACTGCTGAGGTACCCCAAGGCACATGGGAGCAGATTTATGGCTCCAGTTGGGGTGGGCAACCGTTCCCTAAGCTTCGCGTCTGCTCTGTTTTCAGTCACGCTCTGCTAACCTTAGGCCTCGACTGCTCTTCGGCACGCCGCTCTCCTTCCTCTTCCTCCTCCTCCTCTTCCTCCACGCTGTGGCCAGTGCGTCTGTTCTGGCTGACCACATCGGTTCGCTGGATCTCCTTGGTGCCGTTGAGCTGGATCCTGTGCCATGCGACCGCCATCTCTGTGCTGTTCTCACAGTCTGCCAGGACCACCCGAGCCGTGCCCTGTGTGGAGATCACATGATGTCACCACCAGCAGCAGTTTTACAGACATCTTACGTAACTATACAATAAAGGTCACGCATACCAAAATGATTTTGTTTATCTGAATGTTGCTTTCACAGTGCACCACACAGGCAGCACTTTGAATTTTACAACTTTACATCTGAAGCTTTTTTCCCTGCCTTTTAATTAAGCCGTCACTCAAACAGAGCATGAGAGAGCATGACTCAAAGGCATCAGGCCCTTGCATATGCCCTTGCATGCAAGCCTGAAAAGCTGTGGAAGTGGAAGAGAAGTACAAGGGCGCCCACTAGAGTCAATTTACATTTCTTCATTAGACAATGAACAGCAGTAGTTTGGGGTACTGTCACTACTAGATCAAGCCAACATTAATGTTACGAAGGTTGACAACTAAATTTAAGATTTATGTTGACTGTGCAAGCACCATTATTATTACTATTTTTTAAAGACACCCCTTTTTGCTTTAGTTAACTGAACAGCACTGATACAACCAACTCTTCCTTTGTCTTCTTTCTGCCCATGCCAGGACACCAAATACCACAGTTATGTCAATCACAAGTATTCCACTTAACTTTTGGCCATCGAGCTACATTATTCTTGCTTCTAACATATTTACCATTGCAAACAACTGCACTGTTGTGACATTGCCAACTGCACTGTTCTAACATTGCCAATTACAGTTTTCTAACACTGCCAACTGCACTGTTCCAATATTGCCAGGAAATACTATGAGACTAACCAGCAGCTCCTCCTGTGCCTGCATGCCGACTGCGCAGACGCTGAGCTGCAGGCTGTGCAGGGCCAGGCTGTCTGCGGCCAGCGGGACGTGGAAGCCCTCGTTGAAGCTGAGCGGAGAGCGCGGCTCCTGGGGCCGGCAGCAGTAGTAGGGCCACGGCCGACTGGGGTCCACGGGCAGCACGTGCACCTTCACGTAACTACAGAGAGAGAGATAAAGAGAGAGAGAGATAGAGAGAGAGAGAGAGAGAGAGAGAGGGAGAGAGAGAGAGAGAGAGAGAGGGAGAGAGAAAGAAAGACAGAGAGAGAGAAAAAGAGAAAGAGAGAGGGGTTGAGCGAAAAGGAGAGAGAGAGAGAGAGAGAGGAGACATGGAGAGAGGCAGAGAGAGGGAGGGGGGAGAGAGAAAGTGAGAGTAAGAGTGAAAGAGAGAGAGGAAAAGCGTGTGCATGAGAGAGAGAGGGGGATGAAGAGACAGGGAGAGAGAAAGCATGTGAGTGACAGAGATAAAGCGAGAGAGAGTGAAAGAGAGACAGAGAAGAACAAACAGATGGGTCTTGTAAAGGGAGGAAAGAGGAAAAAGAGATGAGCACAGAGCAAGGGGGAAAGATTCATTCATTTATTCACTGTTTATTCAGGGAGACTGACTAAGCACAAAACACAATTACAGCAATGTCCTGAGTAACAAAACATTTAAAAAAAAGGATTACAAGTAGAAGATCCAAGGAGGAAATATGTGACAGTGAGTAACCTCCAATTCACATCACATCCATCTGCAAAGTGTCAAGTAATGTGTTCACCACATAGACTGTATATAAGAAAACTGGACAAACCCTGTGTGCTGTCACACACAGACTCTATCACAGACAGGATAAATCCTAAATTGAATGCTCCGTGCGCTGCCATCTTTGCCAATTAATTCTATGAATGTCAATGAAAATGATCAGGGGAATAAAAAAAATTACCCCCCTCAGAGTTATCGAAACACACCAAAACTGTTTTTTGAACCGTTATTTCAAAATGGACTTTTTAACATGGGAGTCTATGGGAAGCTGCTTGCTTCTGCAGCCAGCCCCCAATGGACGTGTGAGGTATTGCAGCTTTGGAACATTCTGTTTTGGCTTTATTGTTTGGCCTGGAACATTGCCTCTTGGTTCACCACAGATGGCCTCCATTCTACACAATGATTCCTGCTGCACCACCATCGCCATGGCACTTTTCAAAGACAAAAACCACGTTGGTCGAAACATTGTGAGTAACATAAAAAAAACAAATCTGGGAGCCGTACGGTGCATGGATACCTCTTTCTTTTTCTTATACATTTCTTTTTTATACAACAATACGACAATTGTTTGGAGATGTGTGTGCACACTGTGGATTTCTACTTTTCAGAAGCATCTCAGACATTTCTATGCATGTCTACTTTTCAGAAGCGTCTCAGAAGGAGCTGGGTGATGGGCTGTATCGCTCGTTACTGGCTGCATGCCTCCTTTGGGGTGCTTCTGAAAGCTGCTCTACCAGTCAGTCAGGTGCTCATTCTTCGTCAATGTTCATACAAGTTTTCCCTGCAAATCATTTATCAGCTGCTACTGATTCCTTCCTGCTAAAGAACACTGTTTGTTAAGTGCGGATGCTAAATAACACTTAAAATGTACTATTGCACTTAAAATTTACTATTGGAAGCAGCACAGAAGTGCATTATTATAAACTGGAATGTATAATTTGGTGAGCCAAAGAAATTATCTGTCAGACATTAACAGAAACTTGTTTGAGAAACTTGAGATGTGAAACATGTAGACTCAAATATCTGGAGATGATTATTTTATGTTCGGCTAGATTGTTTGGTAACCATTTGTGTGTGTGTGTGCGTGTATGCGAGCGTGCGTGTCTGTGTGCATAATATTTTGGTGGTAAGGAACTGGGGAGGTTTAGCTTACACTCTGTAGCCTTCCTTTACTAAAGCTTTGTGTAAATTCCTCATCTGCAGGACGTGTAGCACGAGGCACTGAGAGCTTGCGTCATAGCTGAGATAAAACGAGAAGAGAACAGTTACACACAATCACCACAATTATAACACTGAAAACTATAATTTTCCATGTCTATACATCACTGTAAATGGGTAGTGTGGCAGGTATGCTGAGTGTATGGTATGAGTGAGAAACAGACTACATGAATGTGAACACCTACAGGGAGATTTACTGTGCATTCACACAAGTGAAACAATGTATATGTGTTTAATGTATGTGTTCATTATTTTATTTATTTGACTGTTCTTTTCTATTTCTGTATATTCTTTAGCAATACTGAATATGGTTTGTCAAACCAATAAAGCGTATTTGAGTTCAATTGAAATGAAGCGAGAGAGAGAGAGACAGAGACAGAGATATATATATAGAGAGACAGAGAGATATAGAGAGAGAGACAGAGAGAGAGACAGAAAGAGAGGCAAAGAGAGACTTACAGAAGTCCTAACTGAATCTGAGGTGCTTCAGTCGTTGTAACAGAATCTCTGCTAAAAAGAATCTCTTCTGATTCTTCTGATCTGCTGAGGACACACATACACAATGATGTTATGAGGTGTAAAAACATTCAGATTTAATTAAAAGTTCAAGGTGCTTAGAAACCAATCGGAGTGAATAGTATATACAAAAGAGTCACTTCCAAGCACACAAAACCTAGTTCAGATCAATCCAGGACAGATGCCGTTTCCTGCCACTAGATGGGGCCAGAGGCAACTTGGTTTCTGCACACTGGGCTGCACCAGCAAGGAAAAAAACCCTTCCACTCAAAGCTTCGGAAACAAGTTAGTCATTTCCCTACATGCAGCATATTCTGCAAATCTGCAGCAAGCTGACCAACCCCCACCCCCAAGCTTGTCCTCTAGGGGGTGCTATGTGAGAGCTCACCTCCTGCTCCAGGCTTCAAACACCCCACTGTCTGTGGCGAGAGCCTCCTCAGAAACCCCTGCTGAGGCCCTCCTGGCTCTCCTGCTGTTCCTGTTGCTGCTGTTGCATCGCAGTGTCACTCCTGCACAGTACACACACACACAGACGCATGTGAAAGGGACACATGTTTCCAGGTGCAACAATAAGGGACATCTAAAATGCTTTCTATATGCGGCAAACGTATATCTGTATTTGTAAACACACACACAAATACGTACTTAAATCTTGGTCACAATCAGAAGTAATATTTTTTTATTCTTGTACTTGCCTGTTGGAGCAAATGAGCCCTGGGCTGCTGCGTCTCGTTGACCCTTGACCTCCAGTAGGTGAGCTGCCACTGAGCCGCCACCACCGCCGCCACCACCCGCTGCTGCCTCCGCTTCAGCCGTGCCCATGGGCAGCAGCGAGGGGTGCTGAGCCTGGCACTGCCCGCGGAGGCTCTCCAGGATGCCGCGGCTGGCCAGCTCCATGTACTCGTCGGTCATCTGCGTGAGCGGGCAGTCCTGCGGCGCTGAGTGGTAGGGCGTGTCCATGGGCGAGCTGGGCGGCGACAGCGAGGAGAGGGACGAGCGAGATGACAGCGAGGCCAGCGACTGCGGCGTGTCGTGCGAGCGTTTGGCCTTGCCCAGGCTCAGCAGATCCGAGCCGTAGCCGCACCCCATTCCCACGCCGGCAGCGGTGGCGCAGTCGCGTCCGGCGGCCTCCAGGGGCAGCAGATAGCGCAGGTGGGGGTCGGACGGCTCCAGGGCGCCCTCGGCGCGCTCGTACTGGGGCAGGCCGTAGATGTCTGTGAAGCTGATGGAGCTGAGCGAGCCACGGCTGGACGCCAACGAGCCTCGACTGGAGGCCAGAGAACCCCGACTACTGCTGGACGACATGGTCAGGTTGCTGGCCGACAGACTGGAAGAGAAGGAGGAATTTAGATGCATTCCCTAAAACACACTTTTTCCACATTAAGCAAATGTAAGGTCTTTAGTCCGTTTAATAATACAGCAAAAAATAAAAAAGGTTTATCATGACCTACTTTCAGACTTAAAAAAAAAAAAAAAAAAAATTATGTTCAGACTTTTGTTAGAGAAAAGTGTCCACTCTGTGGCTGAGTGAGTGTGCAGTGAGAGTGGGTGGGGTGTGGTGTGGTGTGGTGGGCAGTGAGAGTGGGTGGTGGTAGGGTGGGGTGGGGTGTGGTGGGCAGTGAGAGTGGGTGGTGGTAGGGTGGGGTGTGGTGGGCAGTGAGAGTGGGTGGTGGTAGGGTGGGGTGTGGTGGGGTGTGGTGGGCAGTGAGAGTGGGTGGTGGTAGGGTGTTGTGGGCTGGGTGGTGGGCAGTGAGAGTGGGTGGTGGTAGGGAGAGCTGTGTGCTGGGGGGAGGGCAGGCCAGAGTGGGTGGTTTCGGCTGGGTGGCGGGCAGTGAGAGAGGGTGGTGAGGAGAGGTGTGGGCTGGGTGGTGGGCAGTGAGAGAGGGTGGTGAGGAGAGGTGTGGGCTGGGTGGAGGGCAGTGGGAGAGGGTGGTGGTGGTGGTGGTGGTGAGGAGAGGTGTGGGCTGGGTGGAGGGCAGTTGGAGAGGGTGGTGGTGGTGGTGAGGAGAGGTGTGGGCTGGGTGGAAGGCAGTGGGAGAGGGTGGTGGTGGTGGTGAGGAGAGGTGTGGGCTGGGTGGAGGGCAGTGGGAGAGGGTGGTGGTGGTGGTGGTGGTGAGGAGAGGTGTGGGCTGGGTGGAGGGCAGTGGGAGAGGGTGGTGGTGGTGGTGGTGGTGAGGAGAGGTGTGGGCTGGGTGGAGGGCAGTGGGAGAGGGTGGTGGTGGTGGTGGTGAGGAGAGGTGTGGGCTGGGTGGAGGGAAGGCCAACTGCTTTCCCCCAGTGTCCTTGAGCAGAGGCTCTAGTACCTCTTGAGCTGCGAGTGGAGGTAGGTGGTGATGCGTGTGGCCTCCTCCAGCTGTCGAAGCAGCACATTCCTCTTCTCCTGCTGCAGGATCCTGCACACACGCACGCACACACACATTTACACACACACACACACTTCAGCAGCTGCGGGAGCCCACTAAACACTTCCACAATGCAGCCTGACTAATAGCACATTTCACTTGTTTCTCTGTGGTAATACAGCGCGTTAGCAATGTTTGCGCTGTACCATCAACTGCATTTTCTTCAAACGTGTTTTGACATAACAGATGGAGGGACAAAGTATTTTCTGCATTAATTGTACTTTGGACCATGTGTGGATTTTACGAGATCGATTACTGTGAAAGGAAAAGACCAGAAAGAGTAGGACAAAAGGTAAAAGGGCACAGAGGCACAGAATGAGTTACAGAGAGTGTGGTGGAAGGAAAGAAAGAAAGAAAGAAAGAAAGAAAGAAAGAAAGAAAGAAAGAAAGAAAGAAAGAAAGAAAGAAAGAAAGAAAGAAAGAAAGAAAGAAAGAAAGAAAGAAAGAAAGAAAGAAAGAAAGAAAGAAAGAAAGAAAGAAAGAAAGAAAGAAAGAAAGAATGAACATTTGAAAAGCAAAAAGCAAAAAGAAAGAATGGAATGAAAAAGAAAAAGATGGAGATCAACTTGTGTGGCAAGATTGTGCACAAACAACAATGAAATTAAAGGTCACGCACACCCCCAGTCCCTCATCTCCATCCTTTAAGCCTGCAGCACCAGCAGCGGGCTGCGGCAGATGTGCAGATTGGGGAGACACACAAAGACACAGACACACACTGCATGCTGGAGACAGGACAGGGAGATTGTAGGCAGGCATCTGTGTGTTTGTTCTTGCTTGACTTACTGCTCTGCCTTCCTGGCATGGAGCCCTTCCTGGCATTGCATGCCTTCTGGGAAAGTCAATTCTCAGTTATACACTTCTTTAGGTGATAAATATGCTCACTGAGCTGTTTACAGAAAAGGTAGCTTTGTTTTTTCCACCTATTGCCGTGTTTAGCCCAAGGTGGGTTTCGTCCTTAATCTTAGATGCAGACGACTCCCAGTTAGGTGTAAACTGTAGTAAACTACTGCAGAGGTCAGGTTATAGCGACCCACCATTGGCCTGTTAAGTGTTTACACTCGTTTTAATTTGTTAGCACAGGTAACAGTATTGACTCAAGGGCCCATTAATGCAGGTAATGATGTTGATCTTAGAATCTGATATTTGCACAGGACTCGGCAGAGTGTTAGCAAGTGAGTTGAGAGATAGAGACAGAGAGAGAAAGAGAGAGTGAAGGAGAGAGAGAGGGAGGGAGAGAAAAAAAGAGAGGGACAGAAAGAAAAGGAAAGAGATTGTATTTGTATAACATTCTTGAGCAAACTGCATGGACATTTTTTGCACAGATGACTAAAATTCCCCAATTAAAAAGAAAAGAGCCACGTAAGTGGTTTCACAATTGACAAGCTACCTGCCTTTCCAACATCATGCAACAATCCTTGCATTTTTGCAATCCTTGCAAAACCATTTTGCAATCCTTGCAAAAAAGACAGACGAAGAAAAGAGAAAGAATGAGTGAGGAAAGGATTTCTGGAGATCCTCAGACTTAAGACTGAAAAGAAAGAACGAAAGAAATACAAGTGCTAGTCAGAAAGGTAAAAGGTAGAAGAGGAAAGGGATTTTGTTCTGATGAAAACTGATCCATGCACAGAGCCCATGTCTACAAGCATGTTAATTAATGTATACTGTCCCCTTTAAAATTAAACATAATGATAACAACAACAATAATAATAACAATAATAATGCTGACCTCTGATTGGCTCCCTGGCTCTGCAGGAGGCGGCCCCTCTGCACCTCCTCCTCCAATCGGCGGCGCTCCTCCTCGCGCTGCAGGAAGGCCTCCGGGGGGTGCTGCTGCTGCTGGCCCAGCAGCGTGATCTCCTGCAGCAGAGCCTCCTTCTCGCGCAGCAGCTGCAGGCTGTCCCGGTCCACCTCGGCCCGGCCGCACCAGCTCTCACTGTCCAGCTGCGCCAGCTGGTGCTGGATGCTGGACACCCTGAGGAAAGGAAAGGAGGAGAGGGATAAGGAGGAGAGGAGATGAGACAAGGTGAGAATGAACATGTGTAAAAGACAGAGAGAACCACACAGAAAGATAGTGAGGGAGAGAGATGGACACAACAAGAGGGGAGGAGAGAAAGAGGGAGAGAGAGAGAGAGAAAGAAAGAAGAAATGGAAAGAGAGAGAGTGAGGCACAGAAATGATGACCCACCATTTGTGAGCAACCTAATGCAGTCATGGAGCATATGCGCATCTGGAGAATCATCCGAGATCTGTTTACATCTGACTAACCACCACCACCACACTGCCTGAATGGGAATGTTTACCCCTTTCAGACATGACGCTAGCAGGGCCTGTTTACTTACTAGTCCTCAAATGAAGTGAGTCAAAAATGACCCTGCAGCACCCCTACTGAGCACAGGTCAACAGTTGTGGCTCTGGGGACCTCAGGATTTAAGTCTTTGAGGGAGACTAGCACAGGAGAAGATAGAGGAGGAGGAGGAGGAGAAGAGGGAGAAGCGAGAGGAGTCGGGGGTGTCTTGTAGAGTCCTGAGGGTTATGGTTGAAGGGAAATAACTGTGTTTATGTGTTTTGGAGTTGAGACGGTGTGTGAGTCAGCGAGCGAGCATGCAAGTTTCCACAGGTCTCCCTCGCTCTCTTCTACTCGCTCGCTCGCTCGGCTCCTCTCTGATGTCATGGCTGGCGCTGTGGCCGCCGCATCACCGTGGCAACCAGTGTCTCAAAAAAAAAAAAAAAAAAAAGCAAGCAGCCTGGGTAATCATGCAGCCTATGCCACCTTACAGTTAATGTATACTAAATCAACTTAGGTAGGATTTACTTCAAGTTTTAGTTTTCTTTGACTGTTTATAACCCAATTGTTGAAAAGTATTGTTTTCACCATCTTGAACTAGAAGCATGTTTGAATTTTTGTTTGAAATAAAAGACAATAAGCATTACCATTTACCAGATACAATTACCAAAAGTATCGAATGTCACTAGTCATCCTGACAATGAAAATACCCAGATTTGACTACATGGTATGTGCAGAATATTGCAATTGTCATATGTGCCATCAGATGACAGTCTTTACTGCACTTTAGGCCATCACTGCATACAACTGCCAGGGTTCAGTACACCTCACCAGATGCATGTTGTACTATAGATTGGAAGCAACAAAGTCTATACTAACATACTTACATTATACTATATACACATTTCTTCTTCTGTATAGATGTAAACGTGGCAGGCCAAAGAGTAAATTCCACACTTACCTTTTCTTAGCTTCTTCATACTGCCAATTAAGTCTCTCTTTGTCCACCAATGGAGAGAGGTCTTGAGAGCCAAGCTGCATAAAATGAAAAATGAAATGAGCAGGAACTCTCCTCCGCAAGGGCAAACTCAGCACTGGCAACTTAGTCTTTCATGACATCTTTTTTAAGACCACCTTCTGCAAAACAACTAAAATGAACAGTGAAGCAAATTTAATACGGTACATTTCACATATATAAAAGTCACGTTTACATAAACCATCATTTCAAATGCATATTGAAAACATTTGGTCTTTTTCTAGCAGTTACACACACTACTAGAAAGCTGCATATTGCATTAGTACCTCCCCAGTCATCTCCGTTTGACAGCCAGTGTCACAGTACTGCTGCAAGTGGCAGGAGTCACCCAGACTAGCATTGTTGTTGGACACCTCATTTATCGAGTCGCCAATGGACAAGCTGCTGTGGAAGTTGGCAGTTAGCTTTGCCAGGCTCTGGAAAAGATGGAGAGGAAGCCAGGAGCAAATGACTAACAGATACATGCGATCTACACACAAACACTCCAACACACACACACACACACACACACACACACACACAGCTCTGTCAACATCAGACAGTGTGTATTCACTTCGCACAAATCAGCTTCCATACAAGAATAGCCCCCTCTGCCACTTCCTCTGTTGTTGTAAGTATAAATTAATAATTATCAGTTTCTATACAGAACAACCACTGGGTGGTGCTACAGAACACTTAAAGACAGAGAAGGGAACGAAATGGCAATGAAAAGTTTATGAGGACTTTAAGTGCTTCAATAGAGGCCAAAGTTTATCTGAATTATTTTACTTCTTTAACACATTTAGGTAACCACGGAAACAATTTCTGAAAAATAAAAAATACAGACATCGTCCAAAGCTTCAAACCACAAACCAAGCAACTTAGTATGCATACAGTTTTATATGCAGAAAAACATCCCACGTGATTTCAATAATTACAATTTTGAGAAGACAAGCTCAAGTGGTTCAGAATGTGTCAACACCAGTCACGTAAGGATGGGACCTGATTAAGCACACAGCTTATCGGAATTTCCCACAGCTTGGCCAGTAGCCCAAACACATATGCAATATAAATCAACTGGTTGTTGGAACTGTTCCTTAAGTTGAGAGAATTACCTTAATTTGCTGTGTTCACCATTGTTGAGAAGTATGTAGACAAGTACCAGTGACAGGGGTGACAAGTGTTTGGATTTGAATATCCTTTAGATTACAGTGCTGGGACAGCTAATAAAGGTTGTGTACCTCAAAAGCCACCACATTATATAACAACCACAAAGAATACTCAATGATAGCATGAAGATGATGACTGCAGCACAACACTCGATCTCTTTGTGGCATGCAGAAAAGCTGCTATGTTTTCTGTGTGTGTGCCTGTGCGTGAGAGAGAGAAAGAGAAAGAGAGAGAGAGAGAGAGAGAAAGAGAGAGTGCGTGTGAGTGAGTGAGTGTGTGAGTGAGAGCGAGAGAGGGAGAGAGAGAGAGAGTGTGTATGTGTGGGTGTTTGAGTGTGCATGTGTGTGTGTGTGTGTGTGTGTGTGTGGTGTGTGTGTGTGTTTTTGAGCATGTATGTGTGTGTACTCACCTGGATGAGGTCCTGCCTCTCCTTCTCGCCTGAGCTGATGGCCTTCTTGATGCTGCGCAGCTCGGTAAAGATGGCCTGGGCCTCATCCAGCTTGTAGCTGGTTTGACTGCTGGACATCTTCCTGTCAATCCTGACATGACACACCAGAGGACACAGGCGTAAGACTTGGCTAGGATTCACTGGCAAACTGCTCTTTTGTAGGAGCAACATATTGGTAATGACAAGACAAAGGCCACTGAAGTGAGAAGCACAGACTGACTGGATACAGAGAAAGAGGGAGAAGAGGACTGGAGAGCATAGAAGAGGGCAGGCCATGGGACATGGAAGTATGGCCTTTACAAAGACCTATGGGATAGAAATATATATATATATATATATATATATATATATATATATATATATATATATATATATATATATATATATATATATATATATATATATATACAATCTGAAAACCCCTGCAACTTGTCACAGTAGGTTCTCAAGATTGTGACTATGAAACATGTCTGACTAATACATTTACTATCCTTACACCGCTACTTGTAGCCACACAATTCTCAAGTTGGTTCAAGATTTATATGCATATATAAGAATACGTCACATTTCCTTACGAGAATGTAATCTCATCATCAATGTACTATTGAAACAAAACTGAAGCAGTTTGGGATAACTGCTGTGTGTGTGTGTGTGTGTGTGTGTGTACATGTGTGTTTCATAGAGAACGGTGCTGACTAGGTAACCTAGGTAACCTGAGTCAGCAGCACAGTGGGCCCTTAACTACCTCCTGCTATCAGCAGCAGCTACAGCAGCATGGTTCCATACCAATAATATGTGTTCTGTCATTACATTCACACTCACACACACTAGCATACACACATACACACACGCAGCTCAGCATGGTTCCATACCAATAATATGTGCTCTGTCATTACATTCACACTCACACACACTAGCATACACACATACACACACGCAGCTCAGCATGGTTCCATACCAATAATATGTGTTCTGTCATTACATTCACACTCACACACACTAGCATACACACATATACAAACACACACACACACACACACACACACAAACACACACACACAAACACACATGCTCACATGCATGCATGCAAGGACAGACACCTTCCTAAATATAGTTTACATAAGCGTGCATCCCTTGCAGCCATCCTTCACACACCTAATTATAAAGAATTAAATTGAGCATGACATCACTTGCTGCTTAAATGAGACGGGGTGTTCCCAGACGTGAGGGATATTTTAATATCGGGCCTGAAGTCCTCATTAGCGTCTAACGGGGTGAGGCCGCTAACCACATTTATGTCTCCGTACTGAGGAAATGAATCAGCCCGACAACAGCCCAAAGTCTGCGTCAATTATTTAGCAGAAGAGAAAGAACAGAAAAAAAAAACTCAAATGGAAAAGGAACATGCTTAATAATTAAATAACTAGGTAGCCATGGAAGAAATGCCTATCATTTGGTTTGTAATGAATGAACCTTACGCTGTATCAGTAAGAGACAGAGGTGTCAAATGACAGTTGTTCGGGTTGTGTTTAGGGGCGGGTGACCTGGGCAAGCCGACACTGAAAGGTGTTTTTAAGGGGGGGTATAGAGATTTACTGAAATCTTAATGGCCACTCATAAGCCTGTCTGTGTGACCGGTTAACCATGTAGCCATGCTGCCAATAATATTGTTTTAACTTGTACCGGCTCCTGGTCTCCGAGGCATCATAATTAGGCGAGGGAAACTGGAGCCGGCCACACTTAAAGCCTCCTGTCGGGGAATGTCTGCCTTTTTCAAAGCACCCAGACTCCAGACATAAATCCTTCTGGGTTATGCGTGCAATGCTGGTCACAAAGACAAGAGCCAGACAGAGAGAACGAGGTACATCAAATGCCATTGCAGTATGGCTGAGAGAGAGAGAGAGACACAGAGAGAGAGAGAGAGAGAGAGAGAGAGAGAGAGAGAGAGAGAGAGAGATAGACAGTGGGGATGAGTAAGT
>CM050212.1:29712068-29882068 GCA_027475355.1 Coilia nasus | reverse complement strand
ACACTCACTCGCTCTCTCACACACGCACACGCACACACACAGGGGGAAGCCCAACATATATGCATGCCCTTCCTACAGGAAGTCAATACACAGTGCAACAGTGACCCAAATACATGCACTACACTATATAAATCAGCCAATGTAACTGTGTAAGTGAACATTTTAGATTTTAAAACATTTTAGCCCATGAATGAGGAATAAACCTCAACTTGCTCACAGCATCTCATTTTAAATAAAAAATATGCCAAGGTGTGTGTGTGTGTGTTTATGCATGTTTGGGAGGGCAGGCTGGAGGGGTTATTGTTTGCCTAATGATCTGACTGGGCAACGGCACCTTGTAAAAAACCCCGGGAGCCACCCTGTGGCTCGCTGACTCACTCCTGTTCATGCGGTGGGGCAGACAGCCTGAGGAGGTAGTGGAGGTACTGGTTGGGGGGTGGGCGTGGTGGGGCGGGGGAGCATACTCAAATATTTTTGAGTAAGCCCGGAGCACACTCAAAAAAAAAAAAAAAAAAAAACTCAGCTGGAGAAACTTTGAATGTAACCATTTTTGGTAACATTTTCAAAGCATATCACCTTGAGTACAAACATGGAGAGATGTTATCTCAGTTTATATTACATGCGAAACATTTCCATCTTATTTTTCATCCATGAAAATGCATGATAATTTTGTTTTCGTCAGTGTTCTAGAAAACTGTTGCAGTCTCGCCGTCCCCTCGTCATGAAAAAAAAAAACGTCCCTTGATAAACATATTTCATATGACACTTTGGAATCACCCTGTATACTGTGCCTGTTCTCTTGTAGCTATGGCCTATGCTTTGTCTGGAGCTTCTAGCTTCCAGAGCTTTGTCTGGAGCTTCCAGAAGCCAAGAGGGCAAGACTCTCACCAACGCTCCCGATGGTAAAGACCTCAACGTGCATTCGACCCAACTAAAACAAAACAAAAAAAGTATGGCTAGGCTACTCGCACTGGGTGTGTGCTCCGGGCTTTATGGGCTGTAACCCCTCTCTCTTGCTCATAGGAAAGGGGCTCTGGGTGGGGACTGTAACAGTGGGAGGATGGGCTGTTGGGTGGTGGTGGTGAGTGTGTGTGTGTGTCTGGGGGGGGGGGGGGGGTGCGGTGGCTGGGCAAATTCGTCAAAAGACCTGACATACAAGACATTGTTCTCCAGCGATAATGACTTACCCGCTCCCGCCTACAGGCAATTTCCGCTTTTATTTGGTCAGGGTCATATTTTGCATTTGAAGAAGAGCCAGAGTGTGCTGCATATGGGAAAGAGACAGAAAGAGACAGAGAGAGAGAGAGAGACAGAGAGAGAGACACAGAGAGGAAGACAGAGAGAAATGGAAGAAGAATGAGAGAAAGGCAGAAAAGGGGGAGAAAGAGGGTCAGTAAAACGCTGTAACACAACTCCGCCACTCTGACAGACAGAACCACAACACAAGGTGAGGTGAGAGATAGTGTATCCTTTGATAAAGGGCCTTTTGTGTGTGATGCCTCGCTCCATTCTTCCCTCTCGCTCTTGCTCTCTCCATCTGTGTGTGAGGGACTGGATCTGTCTGGATGTTGTGGGGGTGGTGATGGTGGGGGTGTATGTGGGGTTTGGGGGTGCATTGGGGTGGGGTTCCTTTCAGAGAAAAAAGAAAAGAGAGAGAGAGGTAGAGCGGTAGAGAGCAGAACAGGAAAAGGTAAGCGGGGAGAGAAAAAAAGGGAGGAAGGAGCCAGGAAGGGGAAGGTAAAACGGGAAAAGGAGGGGAGGGCGTAAGGGGAGAACAGCAGTACACTGAAACAGGAAGAAGGTGGACAAAGGCCCAGAGGTAGTGAGGTAGAGTGCAAAAGAGAGGGGGGGGGGGGGGGGGGAGAAATGAGAGCAAAAAGGAGAGACAGAGAGAAAGAGGGACAAAATAGAGGGAAGAGAGTATTAGGAAGAAAAAAGGAAAGTAATGAGGAAACAGATGGATGAAGTTGATGAGCAGGGAAGGCTTTTACCAGCGAATGACACACAGATGGATCATTTTGGCCTTTTACTTTGAGAAGGAAGTCCTTGACTCAGATTCCCAGAGAGGTTAAGATGGTGGTGGTATTTCTTGTGAAACTGTGCCATACTTTATTTATAGAGCATACACTAGAAGCCTGTGATTAAAAGTTCTTCGCAAGTCGGCGGATGTTGTCTATGCTTATTCAAAGTGCATGCGCATGTGTGTGAGTACTGTATGTGTGTGTGTGTTTCAGTGCGTCTGTGTATGCAAGCCTGCTTATATTTACATGGCTGTTTGTATACGAGGCCATGCCAGCAGGATTTCCCCTTACAAGAGACACAACAGCAGCATTTACTCTGCAAGCAGAAGAGTCCTTTTGACATGTAATAACAGGATTCAAGTTGTGCTTATGTAAATAAGTACTAGTTTAGTATATATATACTGTATGCGTGTGCCTGTGTGTATTCAAAATAAATGTTTTTCTGTACTGTGGATTTGTGTGTGGTCAGCTGGTTTTCTGATGGCCTATAAGATTGCGAGGAGTTGTGTGGATGTTGAAAATTAGTACAAATCAGTGAGCGCATTAGTGAGTTAAGTGAGCGTGAGTATGTGTTCTTTAGATGAGTGTTTTTTTGCCTTTCATGGCATGCCCCTCTTGGTAGACTAAGGCTAGTCCAGGCATGCTTGCTTGTGTATGTAAATGTAGATACATTTGTAGATACATACATGATTGTGTCAGTGTCTTTCTGTGCATCTATGTTATAACGTGCATCTTTGCATGATTGAAGCATGCATAAGCATACGTGTTTGAGAATGACCATGTGTTTGTGTTGGTCTTCCAAGAGCACCTCCTATCCCAACACCTCTAACTCACAAGCTCACACCTTCCTGTAGTTCTATACCTGCCCTCATTGCACTTTTACTTTGACATCTGTAGCTTACGTTTTTTTCCTCGTTTGTAAGTCACTTTAGATAAAAGTGGTGGGTTAATATAAAGAAATGTAAACACAAGAGCCCCTCCTAATAACTAACTCACTGAGCCTCTAACCTAAACCTTCCAACAGTCCTCTTCTTGCCCTTTTGTAAACATGACAGTTTGCTCTTAACTGTGAGTTGCTTTAAAAAGCGTGTGTAATGCTAGAGATGAGGGGATGTCATGTGCCATGTCTCACAGCTGGTGACGGAGCGCGTGTCGTCCTGGGAGAGCTGGTGCAGGAGCAGCATCTCCTGCTGGGCCAGCTCCAGGCGCTGCTGCTTCACCAGGTACATCTCCTTCTTGGCGTTCAGCGCCTCCTGCGCCACCACCAGGTACTCCTTCAGCATGCGCTCCTGCTCCTGACGCCATTGCGTCCGCGGGTTCTCGATCTGGGTGGTCTCTGTGTGGGGAGGAAGGGCGTTTGAAAAATGGTCAGTCAGAAAGCTACTCGCTGCCATGTAATCCTATGAGACCATTTTCAGCACTATTATTACCAAAAATGTATTAAAATAGTGTAAAATACTGTTAGTTAGTCCCATAGTTTCATTAAAAGTATAAAGCACCATTTAACAAAATCTAGTAATTCTTAACAGTAAACACACCAGTGCAGATCGTTCCTAAAGTTTGGGTTGGTGCTAGTTACGGTTGGTTATAAAAATCATAGTTTGACATTTGACAGGTTGAGGACTCCTTCATAGCTAGCAACAATTTCATTCTTAATATATGGTTTACTCGGGTTATACATATAATAAAAATATGCCTGAACCTTTTCATGCCTACCACAAAATAAAAAAAGCTATGCTTGGCCACCCTCATTCATTCATTCATTCATTTACTGTAAGTATGTACACCTCACAGAAATGGCAGAAAACCCAAAGACTGCATATATGGACAATGATGGCAGCTTGCTGATAACCTCCATTTGGTCTACACTTTAAGCAACCATAGTGTCAGTGCACCTCCTGGTAACATTTCCTCGCACAACACACATACACAGTCTACAAGTAAGTTCTTGTCGTCTAGACAACTCTGAGGTAAAATTCAGCATCATAGAGGCAGACTCATCTTCACTCACGTAAAACTCCCCCCTAACAACCTACAGAGTTGTTTTTCTTAAATAAACAAAGACCATGACCTGCAACAAGATGACACTAACTCATCCTGAGTCAAAGTTCAATAGCCTCGTCATAACCAGCCAACCAACTCATTCTTTCCTTAACAAAACCAAACCAATCAGCCATGAGGAAAACTCCATTTTACTACCAGCATGCTCAACATCCAACACCAATATTATTCCATCTCTCCCCCCATTCCCAGGACCTTATGGAAATACTGCGGGCGTAAGCAGCTCAATTCCGTATTACGCATGGAAACAGTTCTGACATGACGGACGGCATTCCCACACCACGGCAGCGGCGGTCTAGCCCAGTGGACAGACTCCGAGAGTAGGCCGGAGAGGATGGCTATGCGTCTGCAACGACCAGCGTTTCCACAGCCCATGACACCACGTCTCAGTGACCCTGGGAACAGGATGGAGATGGGGATGGAGTTCCAGAGAGATGCCCTCTTCACTTCCCGTGGATGTTTTTCCCCCTATCCATCGTATGACCTGACCACTGCCATACATAGACCCCTACCACCGCCGGCAGGACAGGGACACACACACACACACACACACACACACACACACACACACACACACACACACACACCTGAAGCAGTGAGCATTTAAGAAAATCCCAAAAAAGGAAAATCACACTCAGGAGGGATTCACATACATGACATCCCTCCACTGAGCTATCCATCACATGGCCCTCCAAGAGGTGCAAGAGGCAGGAGGGATATGATGTGCTGTTCCTATTTATTTATTTATTTATTTATTTATTTATTTATTTATTTGTTTATTTAACAGGGGCAATGCACAATATATAACTGAGCCAGATTATAGCCACAAAGCTAATTTACATCTCCAGTCCCTGGACAGGAGTTGATGTTATGAAAAAGGCTAATGAGGCCAGTACAGGACCAGGCCACACTCCAGACGGCACTGACTCAGCACTGGGAGAGGACGACACACAACACGTCACATACAAGGATAGTAGTGGTGGGGTTTCAGACACGGTGCGACATGACCGAGCTCTGACATTGAAATCCACAAATGTACACAAGCACGCACGCACACTTAGACTACACAGACACACAAACACGCTAATTGCTGAGCATCCAATTGACTTCTGAAGTTCTGATAACTTTTAAACCTGCTTTAAAAAAAAGAATTGGCAAGGTTAGGACTCATCTTTTGTTTCAGCTTTATCTGCAAAAGAATGTCGACATGACCAGGCAGTTTAACAGAAGGGCTTACTACACGGTGAAAGATGATGGCATGAGATTCATCAAAATTCACTTCAGAGCTAATTACAGGAAGGAGGCACTCAAAGCTATTTCAAGTATTTGTTTAGGCCCAGCAATTCAAAACAACTCCAACTTCTCAACATAGTTTTCATAGTTTTGACTGAATGTGCTGTGGAACAGGCATCCAAACCAACTCCTGTGGACCTTCACACCTAAGAAACAAAGCCATGGGTCTGTATTGAGCTTGGCCGCGCACCTAGGAAACAAAGCCATGGGTTTGGTCAGGGCCCATGCAGAGCGGGGGCGAACCTCCCCGAGGTTGCGGAAGAGGATGCAGGGGTGGACTTACTGTTGATGTGGTCGATGTAGTAGACTCCCACCTGCTGATCCAACACCACCTCCCAGCCAAGGGGAAGCTCGTCTCCCACGCAGTCAGCAAAGGTCAGGGGTTTGGTTATCCTGCACACAAATCACACACACACCATCCATACCCAAGATTTACAACCATCCATACACAGACACACACAATTTCGGTTAGAAAGCGCTCAATGCTAATATAAGACGCAGCATGTGAAATGCATTCTTGTGGTGTGTTGAGTTCTATTTTCACCAAATACACCATATATTTTCACCCATTTGGAGCGCTTCATTTTGGAAACCCTCTGTGTCAACAGTTCACGACTAGACGGGAGCAGCGAGCCATAGTGCAGGAACAATAACAAAAACAAGTGGCATGTGAAAAATGCCACGCATTCCTTGAGAACAGTTTTTTTTTTTTTTTTTTTTTTTTAAATGAATGCAGTGTTCAGTGGCGCTGCGCGTCTGCTGATCTAACCTCTGGGGTCAGAAATGTGTGTAGTCGAGGCTGTGGAGGAAGAGGGCGCCCATAAACACATTCCATACGCAGGGCAAGGAGGGTCTGTCCTGTCCTACCCTGTCCTGTCCTGTGATATCAGGCCTACAATTGACCACCGCAGTGATGGACATGAACCTGGCCAGAGATGATTTTTCTTTTTCTTTTTTTCTTTTTTGTCAATATTGTTTGATACCTCTTAGCAATGAGTCACAGAAGCTGACAGGAGCAATTATGGATGTGTTTACATGCATGGAAGAAACAAAAAAGCTAACCATATTTTACAGTTTTTCACATTTTTGATGGACATGGGCCTGGCCAGAGATGATTTTTTTTTTTTTTTAAGTTCCTTTGTTCTAACTTCCTTTTGTTTTTCAAATGTCCACTGGCAATGCAGCAAGGCATTTGAGAGGATTTGAACTTTTTTGTCATTTCTCTCAGGCCTTTAAATGAACTGATATCGTCACATAATATGCATATCAGAGCCTTTAGACTGAAAGAGGTTGATGCTGAGTTACAGAGCTCATCTTGTTTTAGCATCTGGACGCAAGTCAAGAATTCTGAAAAATGGATAGCTATGCTATGGCTATGGATAGCTTTTTGTGTCTTCCATGTGTGTAAATACATCCGTAATTGCTCTTGTCATCAGCTACAACTCAGTGCTAAGGGGTATCAAATAATATTTACAAACATTAAAACCAACATTGACAACAAATCCATATAATATGCTTTAAAATGCTGTATATTTAATAAATGCAACAAAACCAAAAGACATTTACATGTACTACTCATGCGCTGTTCACAGCTAAACGACCCAAGGCTCGCTTCCAGAGTTCTCTGGATAAGACCCAATGACATGAAAGAATGCCATAAAATTTTAAAGAGGATGTTCCATTTCTCACATCAAATTAAGCTGTGCTGTGGTTTGTGCATACCCAGTGAGGCCTATTTGGGGAGATCTTTATTTTGGTCTGGCCTGTCCTTCCGCACACACACACACACACACACACACACACACACACACACACAACAAAACCCCATTCTCTCACGAGCCCCGTAAATCACTTTTTGGTGTGCCTGCTCACTTTCCCTCTCCCCACCCCCCTAATCCCCCCATTTTCTTCTGTAGCAGTGGCTTTTCCAGTGGAGACCACTGATTGATGGCTTTGTACTTGGTGGGGGACAAAGCTGCCATCAGAGCTTGCGATCTTGAGCTAACCACCTCTGCCACAACACAGCCAGATGACTGGTGTCAAACTGTGCTGAGGCATGGTGTTAATTTAGCTGGACTCACAATATCTCTAACTGAGTTATCAATTACAGGTCCTGCCAAAGGACCCTTCACAGAAATATCTGTATGGTGCCTGATCAGAGTAAATATGGTGCCCTCTTAAAAAACATACCACATACATCTTTCATGGGAGTAATTGTGACACGTTCACTTAACAGAGCATCGAGAGGTCAAAGCAGCCAAAGTCGACAGATCAATGCTTACTCTCAAAACACAAGCTGAATGCTTTCAAGATGTTAAAAAAGAAACATGCCACCATGACACACATTTGTTGGGAAATGACAGTGATCATCACGCCTCGCACACATTCACACACGTATTTCAACATGACGACTTGCAACAGCTGTTGGAAGACACTGTGAGTCACTTGTTCACCACGTTAAAAAAACTCCCAGGCTTCCCAGACTCATCCGCACGCGCATGCTGCAACACTCAAGCGGCGCGGGCCGAAGAGGAAACGCATGTCCTTGTTTGTCTATTAAATTACAGAGGCAGCCAGTCGATCTGGTCGCGGCGCTGGTATGCAGTAACCTGAGCAGTGTGCGGTGGTGGTGCTAGAGGAGGAGGAGGGGATCGAGGAGGAGGAGGTCGAGGAGGAGGAGGTGCTGGCGGCCAGAGGTGCAGTGCAAGACTCTGAGGAGACGCCTGCCTGCCTGCCTGCCTGCCTGCTTGCATGAGAGCGTGCTACTCACGCCCCGGCGACCAATTTAACAATCCACAGGAACTGGCTGCTCATGCCCGGCATTCAAAGAGTGTCAGGCATTCCTCAGAAACTGAGCAGACATGCCTTGACAGTGACATCAGCCAAAAAAAAGAAGCCACCGGTGAACCAGAGCACACATATGGCCTGACAACCCCCACACGAGCACACACACACACACACCAAGAAGACACATATATACACACACACACACACACGCCAAGAAGACACACACACAGACACACCAAGACGACACACACACACCCACAGACAGCAAGAGGGCACACACACCCACACACACAACAAGAGGACACAACACAGACACATACAGTTCCAGACACAGACACACACACAGGGTAAATACAAGTCACAGCCAAGCACAAGATATTACATCAGCATTACCGGGCTATGTTCATGTTTTGGAAAAAAAAAACAACAAATGCAGGCATGAGCATTACAAACACTACACACCCTCTGAGGTGACCTTTCGTAAGGGTACGTTTGACAGCTGACGGATGAGCCCTCGATGCACAAGCAGACGTTTCAGTCAGGCTACGGTCGTTACACTGAGATTATACAAACAGGCGGGTTTGGGCTGCCAGTCGTCGAGGTCATAGCATGGCAGGGTCACTCAACCTTAAAACACATACTTCTGTCGGTCGAGCCAAATGATTATATTAGGTTTCAAACCACACCTTAGGCTAAGCTGCCGCCTAATCTGCCGCCTAATCTGCCCTCATGCCACTCAAAGCTGTGCTGACAGCCCTGGTACCTGCCAGCTTGCCAATGACCATCAATCTCCCACCTCTCTGCAACAAGGGGGCTAGACTACAACGCCAGCCTGTCCAGCGGAGGTATGAACACTATGTGTGGGCCGTGCAGGAACCTGCCTGCCTCTATGACCTCTGTGGAGCGAAACACTCGTAGAAGGCATGTCAGGGGGGGCCACCCAAAGAAGACTATGAATTCATCCATCTACACTCGCTGCCCTGATGGCGGGGTGTTCACATCCCACACCGATAACTCGGTCACCCAACTAATGGACGGAAGATGACCCCGGGGGATAGCACATACTTTGACAGCATTTGGACAGGAATGCGATGCGTGGAATGCTTAAATACTCAAAACATGAGCGTAGGTGTTGGTCATGACATAATTAAGGTAGAGGAGTGATGGTATTCTTTAGATAAAACCTAAATATTACATGTGTTTACACTTCTCTTAGGCAGCGTAAATTTGACTTGAATGACATGTTAGGGAGGGAACAGTCAATGGGATGTTTCTGGCATTAAACACTCAGAGCTTAAAGGACACATATATGTCAATCCTATCCTCTAGCTAAAGAAATGTATACTCATGACACCCCCACCCCCAACACACACACACACACACACACACACCTTTGAGTTAAGATTTAAACACAAGCATGTTGATTTTCCTGGGAAGAGACAGTTGGAGTTGCTTCAGGCCCACTGTTAAGCTCAAGGAGAAGTGAAAGCGATGAATAAAACAAGAGACACTTTGGGAGGACTGGTGACATCACAGCAAAAGGAACAGAGCATCATTGAGTTGCCCTTCAGTCCCCCTGGGGATGAGAGACAAGAGGAGGAGGAATAAAAACAGACTCTTTTTTCCCCTCTTTCCCTCTCTCTCTCTCTCTTTCTTTCCCTCCCTCCCTCCCTCTCTCTCTCTCTCTCTCTCTTTCCCTCTCTCTCTCTCTCTCTCTCTCTCTCTCTTTCCCTCTCTCTCTCTCTCTCTCTCTCTCTTTCCCTCTTTCCCTCTCTCTCTCTCTCTCTCTCTCTCTCTCTCTCTCTGATGTGAGCAAAGAGGCCCTGAATGTTTGGTTTGTTGCACAGTCTTGTGACAGTGGGCCAGTCCCAGCCAAGTGGTGTCACAGGGGAGTTGGTAAACGCCACACACCCCGTGAGGAGGAGGAGGAGGAGGAGGAGGAGGAGTAAGAGGACGAAGCCTGCCTGCTCACACACCCCACAAACACACAACATCCTGGCGCGAACTATTAGCAGTGCTGCTACATGAACTTCAGTCCAAGATTATTTAATATGTCTAATGTACTGGTCAAAGGATATTTGCTATAACTATTTAACAACTACCACAATTAGGACACCATGCATTCCACCAGATACTCTCTTGACGGAGAGTGACCATGAGCTGATTGATCTTGGCAATAGTAATCAAATTACTTACGTCACCAGGCACACTGGTGGGCTTTCAAAATAAGAGCGTATGGAATTCTGCAGGACATGTGCAAGAAGCCAGTTATGGGAAAGTAGCGCTCTTAAGAATTTCCCAAAGTATCACAGTGAGGCAGAGACCGGTGTCACCAAGGTCACACCTACAGCTAGTCCAGTGGTGATTTTGGATCAGTGACAGTGTATATCCTCCGCCACCTCACCACCTTTTCAGCAAGGACCAAGATATCCAACAAAGTTACAAAGAGGGCTAAAAAGGATTCAAGGGCATTTAAAAAATATAAACAAACTATAAAATAAGGCTATTAGAGTGACTTTTAAATCTCAGCACATTGCTTCCCTTGAATGATAATGACAGCTACATAAACTGTGTACTGTGTTCTTGTCCACTCCAAACGTGTCAAAAGTGTGAGATATTTTTAACTTGCACTGGCAAAAAGGGTTGGTTTTGCTTTAAAAACAAAACTCAATGCAAAGTAGCTAGATTTCATGCAAACACAGCAAGTCTCTCTATGGCGCTATTCAAAGGGGCTGTTCTTTAGGATTTTCTCCTCTTGTGTGTCTTTATTCCCTCCGAGACCTTTGGCTGCATCGAGAGAGTTAATATTCTTACACCACGCCTCTCTGCCAGAGAGGAAACCAGTGCGGCCAGGAGGAGAGATCTCACAGTGTTTGAGCGCGCATAACTCCCCAATGCCGCCATCAGCAGAAGGAAAAAGGTTACAGGCCCAAGGTTACTGTAAGACTTGGGAATTTCTCAAGGATTATCTCAGAATAAGCACTGAAAAAACACTGAGAGCACTGAAGTAACTCCCTGGCAAAGACTGTGGGACTACACAACCATATGTTTGGTTGAGGGGAAAAAAGAGAACTACTTTGCTACTGACTTTTTTGGAAACAGAAAAAAAGCCTTTAAAATCCATTACACAGACATCATAAACAAAAAATGTCTGTACGGCAAGTGTCTAGTGTGTCATACGAGTGTATAGGCACCCAAAAAAACATCAGCTGTCACTGTCAAGTGCTGTTCGCTTCTTCCAATTTTGAGATGTGATGATTGTCTCAAAAGCATTTTGGTGGAGGAAGGACATGCTGTTCATTCTTCCTTTGGTTAGAGCACATATGGAAAATACCACAGTGAGGGTGAGGCACAAAGTTTCTCTGCACAAAAATAAGAAAAGCCCCATGTCTCAAACGCACCTCATTTAGCCCAGATGCATTTTGTTCAGTCACTCTCCGTAGCACACCCCTACCCCTACCACCACCAGCACCACCCGTGGGTATTTCTATCCTGGGTGGGCGACCCTGGGTGCCCCGTGGTGGGGAGTGCTGTGCGTGTGTGTGTGTGTGTGTGCATGTGTGTGCGCGAGGCATGTGAAACTGGAGCGTGGGCCTTCTGGGGCCTTGTGTCACAGGGGACTCTGGCCTGGCCTGTCCTATCCTAGCCTGGCCTGGCCTGTCCTGTCCTAGCCTGGCCCCTCCCGCGTCGTGCTGCACCACACCACACCACACCACACCACGCCGCGCCATTCGTCTCGCTCAGGCCTCCGGCTGACAACAAAGGGGGGAGTGACATTCCGCCTGCAAATTAAGATGCTCCAAAACAACAGCCCTCTGCATTCCTTGTCAAGAATGCTTTCCCTAAAAATAATATTCCCCTAGTTAAACTTAATTATAGTCGCCCCGGAGGCTGTGTTTTAATGCTTTTGGACTCGCGTCGCTCGCCCTGCCCGCCTTGGCTGCGTGCGTACGATGAATGCAGTAGCACACGAGGCCTGTCGATTGGCAGTGCTGTGGGTTTTTCACCAAGCAGATGTTAATAAATTGCCCCGCCATCTCCCTCGCCGCGGCCTCTTTCATGAGGGTTGATCAGCTCCGTCGAATATTATGGGTCTGCTTTTGCTGGGTTAATTAACCCGCAGTCTTGAGTTTGGACGACCAGTCGCCGTGGCAACTTGTGGCCTCTCTGCTGTGGGATGTGTTTTAAGAGGGCGCTCGTGTGCCTCTGATGTCATGCCATGCCACTGGTTTAGCTGACACAAACCCTTTTCTCAACGGCTTCTGCATCAAAAACAGCAGTGGCTCAAATGGAGATGCAGTCACTTACATGGCTTCAGATCAAGACATTCTATGAGTATGCATACACACACACACACACACACACACATATACAAACACCCACACACATGCGCACCAATATACACACAAACCACTATCCACACACCGGACACATTTCCTGAGATCTGGATTGCCCACATTCGATCACGGAGCTGAATTAGCTGTGCGCCACATCCATCCTCCCATCTGTCTGCAGCGTGTTCAATACTTGAGGCTGCGGTGACAAAAAGCGAAGCTATTCGCTATTAATGTGTGAGGCATTAACATTGCTGCCATGCCCAAAACGTTAACAACTGAGGCCCCCTGTGCCGGAAAAAGTCTTAGGGACTGACCCCTGGGAATTAAGAGCATCACATGCGTGACAACGCCAACAGCAAATGTGGCCCTGCACCAAGATAGGCCTGGTCATACATGGACATGAGCCGATATTGGAAAATGCTGGAACGCCGGTCGTTTTTAACTCTGCAGCAAAAATGCCACTGCAAATAACTCATTGCCACTCCTGACCAGTCTGAGAAATACTGTTATCTCTGTTAGCCCTGCCCAGGAGATACACACAGCCTCACACACACACACACATTCACCCTCACACGCCATCTCTCTCGCACACACACTCACAGAAATACACACGGCTCAATTCAGCCTTCAGCGCACAAGTGCCCCAGTCTAAAAATTCCATTCTGGGTTTAAAAGCAGAGATGCGAAAACAAGTTTGGGAGGAATGCCATTTATGCGAGCCCCCTCGGAACGGGGTTGGGAAGCGGCTCGGGCAGCTGAGCATGTCAGGCACACTCAGACAGACGGACGGACAGACAGACAGACAGACAGAGACGTCGGGCCCTTCCCCTCCTTCTATTATGTTCCCCCATCTTATGGAAATAGGTCTACTATAAGTAGCGCGCCACCCCGGACGGAGCACGGCATCTCTGTCTCCAGACGCATTTAGATCCAACCCCCGCCCACCCCACCACCCTCACAACCATACCAGCACCACCCCACCCCCACCCCAATCCCCACTGCATGGGAACTAGAAGGCCCAAGGGCCCTGACTGTGCTTCTCCCATCTCCGCATGCTAATGCCCCAGACCCACCCTAGACCCTGGAGTCATTCTGTGGGCTTAAGGGTCAAGATGAGAGAGGCTGGCGGCCTGCTTGCCAAGAATCAGTGCGATAGAGGTACACCAACATGCTTCTGTGTTCTATTCACGTTTGCTAAGTAGTTTTTGGGTAACGTTTGCATGATCACAACAAACATGAAAACAAAAACACGTGCACGCATGACCGCTCACATAAAATGTGTACACCATCATTTTCCTATTATCAAATGTGGGCTATAAATTGGTTCACTGAAACCTCTGCAAAGACGTAGTTATTAAAATGGTGCATATTATGTGTATTTTTATGTTTTATTTGTTTATTTATTCATGATCCCAACCCACTTATAAAGCATATGTGGTTAAAGCATTTGTTTTAACCAATTCTGCTTAAAATTGGCTTGACAAAGCATACTGCTGTATCATGTAAGCCAGACTCATTTTATTTTGGCTACTTCATGTGGCAAAAAGCTCCTGCTTTAGACAATGGAATAGTTATTCTGACTTTGTCTCAAAAATACCCTTTCCCCTTGATTCAACAGGTTTATATGGCAGCCTAAATACAGGGCTCTATTACAGGGCAGTAGATGCCTTATGACAAGAGCAAGGACTAGCATTGGTCTGCTGCCCCACCAAATGCTGCTAAGTTGTAGTGCAAAGTCTGTCGGTGTGTGTGTGTATGTCTCTCTCTCTGTCTCTCTCTCTCTGTCTCTCTCTCTCTGTCTCTCTCTCTGTCATGTGTATGTGTGAGCATGCAAAGTGGGGAATGTAATAGGCTGCCTAGGTTGGCTCATAGTGCTACCATGCATGACTAGGTTGGTGCTACTGTATTAAAATTGTTAAAGACTCACACAGGAAATCATGTAGTTTAGGCATTTATACACAATGAGGTTAAGTAGCGTAAATCATAGTCAATGTGTGTGAGGCCAGGCAACAAATGTTTTTCTTCTTTTCAAAATTGCTTATAATGCTGTCATGCGGTTTATAAATTATTCCTCTAATAGGCACAAACATAGTTCATGCCCACACACGTACACACACACAAACTTGGCATGCCTACACCCAAAACAAAACGATCGGTCAGAGTGTTTAATATTCCTCTTCACACTTCATCTCCATCGTCTACTCATTCCTTAGATGCCGAGGTGTGATACCTTGAAAAACTCATGCCCTGATACACCGCAGTGGCGTACGGTAGGCGTAGAGACTCTTTACACATCCATCCTGCTCCGATAACATTCTCGGCACGAATGCCATCACCCATCTGAAGGCTCACCAGATCACCGGCCAGACCACCGAGGTTAATTAGCAGAGGGAAGCCCCACACTGTGTGCTCCATCCACACCTGGGGTGGGTTCCACATCCTGCATCGCGGTGCCAGCCTTGTCCACTGACAGCTCTGCAGCCTGTTCCCTGCCCTTCTACACACACACACACACACACACACACACACATACACATACACTTCCTTATGACAGCAAAGGGTCTCAAGGGATCCAAATAACTGATGTGCTTAGCAGCCAAACATAACACGTCTGGACGTTGGTCAGAGCCAACAGGTTTTGACGAAGCCAAACTGCTTTCCAACAATGAAAAATTAGTGTGGCCACAGCCACAAGTATGAATCAACAATTCAACAGAAGAATTGTGAACTCTGACAGGTCTATGAATATGGGAGCTGTGCCATTAGGACAGCAACATCTCCAAAACTAAAAAAAAAAAATGTTTCAGCAAGTAGGAGGTCAACTCAGGAAAGCCTTTTCAATGTTACACATGGGAAATAAAGCTAATAAAACTGAATTACAAGCTATTCATTTTATATGCGGGAAACATTCCCATAATTTGACAGGGCCAAAGAGGGAGAGGGAAGGAAAAAAAAAAAAGAAGTCTTCACCTGAAGATTCACAGAACAGTGCCAACGAGCGACACCATGTTTGTTGACACTGCAGCAGTTTGGCATTTTTAGGAGTTTCGGAATTGTCTTACTTCCTGTGTCAGGATCTTGCAGTGAATGCTGGGAGGGGAGGGGAGGGGAGGGGAGAACATTCTAGACAATGAGGCCTTGGGACAGCCCCGCTGAAATAATTGCAGGAATGCCCGTCAGATCTTCTTCTGTGACAGGATTGCGGATTTCTTTAAAGCCACCATCCATGTAGAAAGATCACAAGGACTGATTTGAAATACGCTTGTGTCCTGCTTTGTGACAGGAGGCATGGTAAAAAAGGACAGAAATTGCATAAATCAAAAATAAAAACAAAAACCCAAGAATAACAACAAACAATAAAAGATCATGAGTTATGCGTCTTCCAAGGGAAATGAATATGGGCATGGCAGCTGCCAGTGCTACACAAACACAACATGTAACAGTGGATGTAACAATGTTATATCTGCCAGCTCCACCACCCAGCTGGAAACGAGAGGGGGGAAAAAAACACCCGAATAATAAAAACACCTAGAGAAGCAGAAACGGTCGCTGGAGCGCGTTGAGGTTTTGGGTACCTCTGAATAACCTTTCAGCGGTGGCAACACGGCTCCCCCTTTCCAGAATTGAATTTGGTGTGCTTTGTGACCACGTACAAAGGCCTCCCTTTGCGGAGCGGCAGGCCGGCAATGGCCCTTGCATAACAGAGCTAATAAAGGAGGCTGGTGGGGCCGCCGGGCTGGAGCAGAGCAGAGGTGGCCAGGGTTAGTGGAGCGGAGCTGGGCTAGGCCGGGCTGGGCTGAGTGGAGTGGAGCTGAACATTGGGGCTAGAGGCACAGGGCCAGGGTTGGAGGTGGTGTGGTGGTGTGGGGTGGGGAGCCACGTGGGAACTGCCTCTGTTGGGGCAGCTTTGTCTGGGGCCACTGGCGGATGGAAGCACCCCTCCCTAAGCACCCTCCTCCCCCAGCCATCCACTGCCAGCCCCGGGCGTTAGTGTAGGCATGCCTGACATTGTGCTCATTCCTCAGGGACAAAAACCCTCCCTCATCCCACAAAACACGTTATCAGGGGACTGGCAGTGGGGACGGGTGGTGGGGGCCATGTTAGCCTGACCTGAGATACCTTAGACAGCAGTTAGCCTTTTCCAAGCCCTTTATACAAAGTTTTATACGTTCGTTAAGCTTGAGATTCTAACCAAAATGGCAGACATCTCAGGGTTGCAGATGCCTCTCTCCACATACCTTGGCAATGACAGATGTCATATTGCAGGAAAAGAAACACCTTGTCTAAAATACCTGAGGTTCCACACGGATAACTGAACATTCACAACTGAAGACCTAAAGAGGGGAAAATTCAGGAAAATGTACGCAAACAACTAGGTGCATGTATGTGTGCATATTTGCATGTCTATATTTGAGACTGTCCTAAGACACCGAGAATGGGCACTGGCGTCAGAGAAAGATCTATTATGGTGCTGGAATGATGTCCTCTTTCGCAGGACGACTCCAGCGGTTTCCCAGGTGACTGCGTAGTGAATTCGCACGCAGATCCCACTTTTCACTACAAGCCGTCACATAGCCGGTGCCACCTAATAAAACCATCCCTCCTTGCGCCGTATGCCTCCACTGACGCACTCACGCTGGCCATCACAGAACGCATCCATCCGCCCACACACCCAGGTCCTAGGGATGACACCATCAAATAACCCTACTAGACACTACTCGGCCAAACTATGGCAGACAACAAGGAACGAGGATGGTTAATAAAAGGAACACTGAAAGCCGGTCCTTGCATGGCAGCTGACTAGATGACGACTAAAGCAAGTGTAGTAACACCAGAGCTGACAAATACTGCCTCTCGCTTTCCTTAAGGACTATGTTGTAGTGAGAGGAAAACTGAGGGAAGACAACAACACTGGAGGGAAAAAAATGTCAGATGACCAAGAGTAATAGGACCTCATGGTTGACTTCTGACATACAAGGGTGTTTGGCAAAACCGCTGACAGACCATGGGTAAACTACAGCCACCACAGTTTTGAAACCCCAGACACTTGTAAATAGTTGAGAGATACCACAATCCTCTCCTTAAAATCAGCCAGAGATAAAATACCTCAGAGACAGCTCGACCTGACAGTGGTCGCCCGAGCAGGCTCTGGCTCCGTGTCCTCCATCCCGCTAGGCTGGGCTTGGTTTCCAGGCTGCGGTGGTAACTTGAGATTTTGTCAAGAGTCCTATCAGCCGCAAGTAACAAAGGCTGGTAATCATATGACTCGAGTGGGGGACTGTGAGTGTGAGTGTGTGTGTGGTGTGTTGGGGGGGTTGTTGGTGGGGGTTGGCGGGGTAAAGTCGTCGAGTAGATCAGGTTTTTCTTATCTAGATTCCAGTCAGCTACTCCATTCCTTCCAAACAAAAACAAAAGAGAAAGGAGGCTAGGCACAGCATCACAATGAGACCTACCAACACCGCAGCTGTCAAGTCCAAGCATTCTACTGCTCCATGAAAAGTGCCTATTATTTGTTTCTCTTTTACTTTTGGAGAAATGAAGACTGAAAGGAAGCCCTGTAGAGTAAAGAGTGTAGATGACCTATCGTACACTGCAGATAAGCAGTCATTCCAGTTGGTAAACGGTGATCTGACACTTGAACTCATTATAAACTCTCCCGCCAAACTTGAGCAGAGGCTATTGTGACATGGCAGCATCACATCGGGTTAAGAGACCACACAACGCACACCCACCTCCTGTCAAGACTCAGAGCCTGATGTCAATTATATCACTTACACTTACATCAAACTTACAGAGCCGGATGCAATTCATATCACTCATACTTATATCAAACTCAGCATAACAATGAGTCTAAACAATATTCTAATAAGGCATTTTAGAGTATCGGGAAAGCAATAGGCCTACCATGCTGACTAATAATAAACCACTTTAAAAAAGTGATTATTGCTTCCCACAGATTATCTGTGAACATCCCTATGCCTGAGTTTCAAACCTTGGGGAAGGATTACATTTGTAAAGTTGGAGCACTAATCTCCTCCAAAACAACATACATATACATCTATGGACACATTTTTCACAGATAAGCTTAGACTACCATCCTCTTGACACAGAACACAGAGAAGCAGACACACTGGTACAGCCTAATCACTGCCTCTGACTGAAACGGCTCAGTTGCCAGTTGTTAAAACACTGTCTAACATGGTCAGTCCTAATCTCTATCCATCACTTTGGTTTCTCTCTTAACAGGTCTTGAAGGTCTTGAATATGTGCCTATGTCCATTTCTCTGCAAAGCTGTGGTCATGGATACCTCATAGTTTATTGGCTTCTGGCAATTACTTACCAATGTCCCATCTGTTTGTGGAACCCATTATCTACATGTCTCCAAAATGCAAGACCAAAAACATCCATGTCACAAGTGATGCTTTCAGGGGGAAGCAAATCTAAATCCATACCCATATTACAAAGATGATACATTTAAAAAAAAAAAAAAATCAATCAAACCTTTGACTAACCACAAAGGTGTACACATGTCTTCAAAGGGGCTGACACTTTTTGCTATGTGCCAAATCAGCACTTACAGGGAGTTTGATAAAGAGTTTGATAAACATCTTTCATCATTACACTTGGGAGCTCAGACATGGAACTGACCTGATGAGAGAAGGCACTGTAACCCAGCTTTACAGCTCTGGGTAATAGATATAACCAACAAACTATAAAGCATAGCTTTAAGCTTATTGTGCTGAAACATGCGAGATATATATTTGCCATTAACAGTTTAGACAGAGTATATTTTAATGTGCTTTTTTTCTATTGCCAGGCTTAAAAGCAGAGCCTGGCATTTGGACATGTCACAAGCTGTCAATCTGAAAAGGTGATTTAACATGAGCCTCTTGTGAAAAAGAAAACACATTACATTGATGGCTTTTAACTTAACCGTCACAGACCCAAAAAGGCTATTGTATCTATAAGACAACCCAAACAGGTATGCACGGTGAAAACAGAGCAAGCTGATAATCCTCTTCCTTTGAATACCATAGCATTTACCCTACTCCTGATTTGCCACCGCACTGAGGGCCAACTCAGAGGTGCTGAAATTGTTGCTCATTGTTTTAAGTCAATGACCACAGTTAAAAAAGTGTGTTGTGACCTTGCCAGCGGCAGCAAATCCCTCCCATTGAGCAGAGGCCCAGGGCTCGGTGAGAAGCGGTGTGTTTAAATGGCTCTTGCTGAAAGCCTGGTTTTAGCTCGTTTCTAGGCTGGGGAAAACACAGCACATCCTTACGGCTTTCCCACTGGCCCAACTAGCATTCCTCACATATTTGCACATGGAACTCTGGGAGCTACAGTTCAATTCTCCCTTTCATTTGGGCTCTGTTTGCATTAATGTTTTGCTATATAAAACATTTTGTTTTCTTTAAGGAAAAAACAGGGTATATGTTTTTATACCTCTGAAGAAATAAAGTTCTGTTCTTGAGCACGGAAAAGATATGTCCATTTAACTGTGTGTAAACAGATTGACAGGAAATCTGGATGGCTAAACAAAACCATTCGCTTTTGATGTTGAATCTGACTATATCACGTTATTCTCCATCTGAATTCATGAATCTCATTCACAGCAAAAAAAAAAAAAGGACTGTAGGCCTACATAACAATGACGGGAAACATCATCAGACAATAACATCTGCATTGAACAACGACTAGAGTAGGCCTCACAGACCCATCCAGATGAAATCCCATCCCTCTCACGCTTGCTTCACATAGCCTACATCAAGGTTAGTGTTAGAGATAAATACAATCCAGGTTATGGTACAGACTTGCCCAAAGAAGTCCATTCTCCTCCCTGGTTCTACTTCAAAGAGAAAACCTTGTACACTGATAATTTTAAGAAAACTAGCCTAACCATTGCGAAGGACGTTTTGCAGTGAGTAGGTTGACATTTTGAAGGGTCTTAAAATGTTCATGGTGCATTGTTTTTATGAAACGTAGTACAATGAGTCCCTTTACAAAGGGATGTTTTACTCATTTTGTCCTTGTCGAATTACTATTATTCTAGTATGTTACTTGTAAAAATGTCATCACAAAGTCGAATGAAAATGTCGGTTGGTACTGAAAAGCAGACACTGTGCCTGAAATAGGCCTTGGCTACTCGGCCATATTATAAATATTCAGAGGGCTTTTTCATACCGGTTCTTCAGATAGCGTGAATGATCCTGCTACGCTACTTCGCCTTCCCTTTCTAGATTACCAAGACGAGGGACAAGATGACTAGGTTTGCAAGTCAGTAAAAAATAAACTGCCCAACAGCCAAGACGCCGTGGACCAGTTGGGAAGTTGGGGTGGGTGAAAGGAAGCACCACACGTTGCAAATTTTGCGAAGCTGCCCTGACAAGCCGTGAAAAAATATCCACCGTTTCTAGTCAGCACACAGTTACAGCTCATATCAACTCCACACTGACATGTCGCTAACAACAGTGAACGAGCTCCCACACAAGTAGTCACCACGACATGCCATTGCATTTTTTTTTCTTTTAGATGTTATTGAGGCTCTACTTTTTGCTAATGAGCTCCCTAAAACATTAGCAGACACATAATAACAGAAGTTGATACATTTCCCGTTGAATGTCTAAGGGTTATTGTTCTTTGTGTGTCTCAGCCTGTAGCCTACCACTTAGTAAAATATAAGAATTTCGCAAAACAGATCGACAGTATCAGTCACAGTGTTTGTGGTTTTGGGCTTGCTATCAGTTCTCAACTTCTTTGGCTACTCATCATCACTAGCCCCCGCCCTCGCCTCGTAGCCAACTCTGGATGCGATTGATTAACGCTTAACGACTTTAATCGACAGAGAAATCAGAGGGCTTTCCCTGATGGAGTAGCGGATATTTATTGCTCACGTTGACCATTTACCTGTCTCTCGGGTCAATCCAAGAAGTTTGTCGAGTGTTGTGGTCAATGTAAAACACTCTGCCATCGTAATCCCGTGCTTCCTCCCAGCCCGCGGGCAGCGGCAGCTCCGAGCTTTCTCTTCGCTTGTTGCTGCTCACCCACGGCATAGCGTTGGGATGGTTGAGGGGGATATCGCCAGCGCCAGACCCCCTGCGTTTTCTCCAAAAAACAACGACCTACCTTTTACTGCATTACACACATTTTCTTTCCGCGGTTTAAACGACGAGAATACAAAACAACTGAATTATATACAAGAAAGTAAACGACACAGGCTCGCCTGCATCCACTATCTAAAAAGTTTTGCGGCGTTCTCATGACTCTCAGCGTCGGTCCTCCATGTTTGCCTCTTCGAACACTTCATTCCGTGGTGTCCATATTCGGGCAAAGGATATTTGCATAAGGGGTGCCCACGAGACAGAACGTAGGATTAAAACGAGCCCGCTGGTCCAATAGAGTGAGCCGCATGATTTTGACATTTTAGTGGCAGAAGAAAGGTTTACCAGTTTACTTTGGTGTACAAACAATAGCCGATTGACTGGTCAGGTAGAACGCTGAAATAAACTAAGTATCTATTTAAGGAGTAGGCTTATATGCAGCATGCCAAACACAAAAGTGATAAAAGACAATTTATTTATACTGTTATATAAGTTGTTGGAATGCTGACATTTTAGAAAAAAACTCCATAAACTGTATAAAACAATTGACGTGATCTGTTGCGCCCCACACAACATAGTTCTCGTCATTATAGGACTACTTCATATTTGTCCTTGTAAGTTTTTTTTTAAGTTGGTTCATAATATACTAGCATGATTATGGCCCCCATCACGGATTGCTGTTAATAGCTAATAAAGAAATATTTGAAAAGAGTTGGACTGTAATAGAAGATGTAAATGTATCTGACGTAGGAGCGCCCCCCGGTGACAAGTAGCCCTACAAATGCACTTATACGCCCACCCTCAGCTAATCACTAGGCTATCTGTGTTATTGACTCGCTCTTCTGTAGCCTATAGCTTTGATCTGTAGTAGAAAAGATGCATATAGCCTACACTCTGAAAAAGAGGGTGATCATTTGGTCCTGTAAGAAACTTTGGTCTGTAAGTTCCTGAATACATTGGATAATGTAAAACATAGTTTATGCAAATACATAGCCTATTTATTAATACATCATGGGCAATCAGTATATTTATTTAACTTATAGACTGGCTTGTTCTTGCTTATCTGTTCTTTTATGTAAATTCTAATTGGTTTCCAGTGGTTCATCTTAGAAGACTTGAGCACACAGACGCCCCCATCTGGCTCCATAAGATGCTGACCATCTGACGACTCAGCAGCAAAGTATTTCGTGATTTTAGTTTAGAAATTAAAATTAAAATTAGAAATTAGGTGATAAGATCATTCTATATAAACATCTCTCTCTCTCTCTCTCTCTCTCTCTCTCTCTCTCTCTCTCTCTCTCTCTCTCTCTCTCTCTCTCTCTCTCTCTCTCGTCAATATTTTAAAGCAGGCCCTGTCAAAGTATAGTGTGAAGTCAGGTTAAGTTCAAGTCTCATATTGAATCTGGAAGCAGCACATTAGAGTCCTTGTGCCAGCACTTACTGTAAGCTTGTAATATCACTGAGCTGCAGTAAATCTCTTGCGGTTAAACCGTTCATTACGGCAGATTCTGCGGGAGAAAAAGCAGACCTCAAAGCAAGTGAACTTAACTGCTCCTACATGACTACACAGTTGTTTAGGTTTCTCTTTGAAACATCAAAATACCAGGCAGCTTCAGTCAAGGAAAGATTGATGTTTGTGACCCATTGCTAATCCCTCTGACCTGATCGCCAGTGACATTTTAAGGGTGCCAATTTGTACACGTTTTGCACAGTAACACCAGGTTGCATTGTTCCAATTTAATCTCTCCTTAGTCATATGAAGGGTGGTCAAATCTGTTGGAGCTTTGGGGACACGCAAAGAAACACTTAGTATAATTCACTGCAGCACATACATGTAAATCTCTGTGTTTGACTGACTGAAGGGATAAAAACAAAAAAGTGTACTTGTAATAGCATTTAGCTGACTAACATGGCCAGTTAACATCTCCTAAAGGCTGCTGTTGAAATGTGTCAGATGTTTCCACTACTATTGTTATGACTTATAAGCATTCAAGTTCAGATTCAAAGTGTTTATTGTCATATGAACAGTGGTCTTATGTAATTAAACTGAATGCTTACTTTCCAATCCACTTGCCAAAAGCTATGTTAGTAACCCATGTTAGTGTATACAGGGTCAGTCATAAGCCACAGTGTGTGTGTTTGGGATAATGTGTTTGTAAGTGTGAAAATATGTATTCATGTTTATGTTGTCTGTCACATATTCACAAGAGCTAATGTGATGGTTTCCCTGGTAACAACAGTGCTGTGTGTCAGTGACTGACAGAATGGCAAAGGACTGGGGAACACTGGAGTCCTCAGTGCTCTCTGAACCCAACACACAGCTTTTATGCTCTGAAGAAATCAACCTCTTCTTTTACAAACAGGTACTTTTCTCTCCATCTACTTCTCATTTTGCCTTTTTTCATTCATCTCTTTCTTTCCAAGTTCTCCCATTTCACTAAAGCCCAGAGAAAAGTTCTCTGAGTTTCCAGTACTATTACAATGACCTGAATAAATGAATAAATTGACAGTCATACAGTGTATGTGATTGTGAATATGCCTGTGAAGATGAATACATTTTTAGGGCTGTGACAACATTTTAAAAGAACAAATGTGATGATTTCCTTGGTAATAAGGATGGTGTGTGTGTGCGTGAGGGAGTGACTGAGAGAGAGGAGGAGGGCTTGCGTATTTGATGACATATTTTCATGGCATTAATTTCATCCCCAGCCTCCTACTGTCAGACATTGCATTTCAAATGCACAATACATACTTTTGTTTCCACACACACACTCACACACACAGGGACGCACGCACACACACTCTTCAGTCACATGCCTCCAAATGCCGCGATTCCCAGCGCTGTTGCCACTGCCCATGAAAGGTAGGACAGACATTCCCTCAAATCACTAAAGTGAATTTCTTGCAAGCTTTAAGTGTGGTGTTTTGTGTGTAGTTGGCAACACTGTGTACTGAAAACATTGAAAGACAACAAATTAGATTTTACTGAGGAAAATTATCTGGTAGTGTTATTAATTTTGTTTACAAAATTTACAGTCCATGGAAATTCTGATGGTAAAGATGAGGGCAACATCGCTTCAAAAGCAAACTAGTATTATATCTTTACAGCAGCTCCCTGTTAATGGTGTTTTACCAGTCTGAAGTTTTATAGAGCATCATGGGTTTTCTGAGTGCTCTGTTTGAAATTAAACACTGAATCAAATAAAGCACGTGCTTCGCTGTGGTAAGCAAAGCATCAAAGGCTCCGTGGTGTGATGCACATTGCAAATTTGGCATGGTCTCCTCAGGAGGGCTAGTTAACATGCAGTCACTGGAAAAGCTCTCTCTCTCCTTTCTCCCTCAATCTCTCTCTTTCTTTCTCTCTTCCCCACTGCCTTTATTTCTTTCTCTCTCCTTCGCTCTCTCATTCTCACTCTTATCCTCTCTCTGTCTTTTTCTCTCTTTCTTTTTGTCTCTCTCCTCCTTTCTTTTCTCTTTTCTTCTTCCCCCTCTCTTTGCTTTCACCCTCTTTCTCTCTCTGTTTTTCTTTCCACCTCTCTTTCAATCATCCTGAAGATTCATTCGTCATGTAGTTAAGTGTACAGGTGAAGAACTTTTGCTATCTGTTATCTTTTCACCAATGACGCCCCCCACCCCCCACAACCCCCCCAAACACAGAGACACACTCTGTCTCTCTTTCTCTTTCACACACACACTCCTTGCCAACAGTCAGGAGTCAGTGACCAGAATAGACAAGCATGCAAGCAAGGAGGAGCAGTAAACCAAACACAATCCCTGACTCCTGTAATGACAACAATCTGCATTTTAATAACATCCTGTCTGCAGTTTAATGGTATCCCATGTGGCCGGCTGTGTTAGGAGACCTTCAGTTAGGAGGGCATGTGAGTGAGCAAAGCACTGGTTGGTCAAGCAAAGACCCCACTCCACCCTCCCCACTTCCCTATAGTAGGAGTCAGCAACAAGAGGGCAGGGTTTAAAACGTCAAAGTGTTCCTAACCTCCTCCTCCTTCTCCTTCCCTCCTCTTCAATCGTCGCCTCCTTCTTCTCTCCTCCTCCTACTCCTCTCCTCCTCCTCTCCAGCACTCAAGATGAAGTGCTGCTCTCTTGGAGACGGCTGACAGAAAGGGAAAGGGACTGGGCAGAGTGCTGGAGTCATCATTGCTCACTCAACCCAAGTCACAGCTTTATGCTCTAAAAAACCAACCTCTTATTTTGTATACAGGCACCTTTCTCTGTCTTTCTTTCTTACTTTTCACCTTTCTTCATCTCCCTCTGTCTCTCCTAGTGCTCTCCTTCCGCCGGAGCCCGGAGGAGAGCTCTGGAGGTGCTGGCCAGGCTTGGGGGAACACAGAGAGTCCATCCGACGACGAGGCGTGGGGGACAGACGCAGAGACCATGGGCCACCCGTGCATGTGCGCCCTGGAGTTGCTGGGCATGCTGGTGGGCTCGCTGGCCTGGTTCTGCTCGCTGGCCACCACACTGATGCCCCAGTGGCTGACCCAGTCCACCGAGCTGCTGCCCATGGAGAGCTTCGAGCAGGGCCTGTGGGAGACGTGCGTGGTGCAGGAGATGGGTGGCCTGGAGTGCCGCTCGTACGACACCATCCTGGGCCTGCCGGCCGAGATCCAAGTGGCACGCATCCTCATGTGCCTGTGCCTGAGCACCAGCATGCTAGGGCTGCTGGTGGCCGTGCCAGGGCTCAGCCAGGTGAAGAGCTGCCAGGGGGAGGAGGGCAAGCGTGCCAAGCGGGTGCTGAAGATCGTCGCGGCCGTGCTGTGCATGGTGGCCGGCGTGGTGGGGCTGGTGCCAGTGTCGGTGGCGGCGCACACCACGGTGCTGAAGTTCCACGACCACCGCGTCCCCGAGGTGATCCCGCGCTGGGAGTTCGGCGACGCCATCTTCATCGGCTGGGTGGCCGGCTTCTTGCATGTGATCGCCGGCGTCCTCTTCATCACGTCCTGCCCCGGGTCGCACCGAGGCCATGCTCGCTTCCCCCAGCACACCCACAGACAAGAGGTCAAGACTATCCACAACTCCACCAGCAAGCATTCCGAGTATGTCTGAGCCGCACCGAGTCCTGGCCAGGAGAGTGGGGGGGGGGGGGTTTGAGTTTGGACCCTGAAATGACGTTTTTATTGAACAGAGTGTGTAAATCCTGGTGAATGTTACCAGTTCGCACGAATTCAAATCACAGTTATATATCTTAAGCCAAAGAAACCATTGGAGTGATTCCTGATGTATTTCTGAGGACCTCACCTATGCCTCTGGATCAGTGTTAATGTAACAGCTTGACACCGGCAATGAAAACATTGTTTTTCTGTCAGGTAATATTTTTTTACAAACTTTCACAGCATGTATTTCATCTAGAATATAGACAAATATGCATGGTATCATAATTAGTAGCAGTATATAGTATTCTGCTTGCCACTTCAAACATGTGAAATGTTCATTTTATGTACAACTTTTCATATTTAGATTTATTTTCTTTAAAACTGTGAGTTTAATAATGAAATTGTATTTTTTTTAGGCATTTCACATACTTTTATCCAATTTGACGGCAGGATAAATCTCTTGACATAATACTTTAATTGCAGATATTATCAGCTGTATTTTACTGTACAAACAGTGGAGAAAGTGAACGAGAGTGAAGAGCAGAATGTGTCATCTATTAAACAAACATGACCGTGTGGTCTTTTTTATTGTTTCAGTGTATATTGTAATTATCCTACTCTACTGTAATTTAGAAACATACTGTAGACACCGCGATTTTACTGCAACCATACACAGACACACACACACAGAAACACTTGAAAGACTCAAGAAAACAGCACACACCATGTGTTGTGGTTTGTAAATAAAAAGTGAAATGATTGTGTATGTGTGAAACAACCAATTTATAAAGACTTGAAATATGAATAAATACTTTTAATGTGAATTCTTTGTTTGTACCAAAGCACTATCTACTGAACATTCAAGTAAACAAGCACTGTTGTTTATGTAGTCATAATATCGTTTAGGGTGTGCATAGATTTAGCATGATTATGGTGAAACAACTCACTCTTGCACACACTCTGTCAAGCTTGGCGAAGAAAAGCTTAATGTCAAAAACAACAGGACAACTTAACATCAAGTGGATCTGTAAGTAGACCTAACAGCTGTTAACTAGCTGCAGTTTAACCAATAGAATAATATGACTTTGCCACCTCAGAACAAAATAGTTTATTTTTTCTTAAGAAATATCAAAAGTCTTTATCTAAGACATGCAAAAATGTGAGCAATTACTACTTTGACCTCAGAAATAGTCTTGTGAAAAATATATGAAATCTTTTAATAAAAACATTGAGGAGAATTACATCACGATGGCCTAGCTTAGCAGGAGCAGAAACCAAGAAGCCAGAGAAGGTCACCTAAAGGAAGCAGTAAAACATTCGTGTAAAAAAAATGTCCTTGCTGTGTTGTGAGGAACGCTTGAGCCTAATTGCCTCTGATTTCTCTTTAGTCAGTCACCAGGATAAGCTGCATTTAACAATCAGTCTAACGAGCAGCACGTCCCGTGAAGAATGCAGGACAGACTGACCCTCCACCTCCTCCTTAAGATAATTACCCAAACCTGCGAAGGTCAGAGGGGTAGACAGCTACTTCCCTTGTCGTCTTCTCAGCAGACCTGTCTCTCTCACTCTAGAACACACAGAGAAAATGCCCGGTGCATACATAATTTAGGCTACATGCTGTGCACTATATTATGCTGGGTACTCTGAAAGAATTTGTGCATTCCATTGACTTAGGCATTCTTTGAAATGGGTTATACTGTATGTTTCTTCATTCTGTTTAGTGTATATAATGTTAGGGTGCTGATCCCAGGGCTCTGGTGTGTCTCAACAGAACTCTTCACAATTACGAGGGAACCAACCTGTGAACTCACATTTTTGTGTGTAGTTTTGGGCAACTGATACATGTACTTGGTCGACGCTCCTTGCGACAGCATGACCACAAAGTGTGTGAACACTGTCAATTACAGCTCCAGAAACATTACTTTGGCTGTCTAATGTGACTTGGCCAGCAAAATGATTAAGGAAATTATGTTTATTACCCGGTTAACCAGAAGACAAGGGGGATTGTTTGCCACAAAAGCTGGGAACCACAATGAAGAGCTCAGCTGATGCAGTGACGCTCCTCTGTGTGTTCTGGAGACCTCCCGACGCCACTGGGCCAGATGAGCCATTAGGACGCACCCGTTTGGCTTCCTGCAGATAGGAGTGGCTGCAACGCAACAGTATGATTGCCCAAAATGGTGTTTATGTGTTCGTTGCGATTAGGGACTGAAATTATGTCTGCTTGGGGGGCTGAGAGCGAGACGGTGTTGACGGATGAGGAGATGAGCATGGGAAATGGCAGGTCTCAATCTCACTTAGTCAACTGTAAACAAATTAAAGAATTGCATCTGAGGGCACGATATAAAATGGTATCACATAAATCTGACAGATTCCATTGTAATCGATGCCATTATATTCGCTCACTGGGGTAACCACAGTGCTGATCTGCTTGCCCCAAACAAAACAAACTACCAGCAATGAAATTCACTCAGTCTTTAATTCCTGTCAACTGGGTAATTAAAGTGCAACCACAGGGTCAGAATAATTACAGTCCACCCCCCAAGTCTGTCATTTTGTGTGTTAGCATAAAACATTTCTTAATTAGACTCTGAGCGACTGCTGTCATGCTGGTAGGTTTAAGACCTTGGGTCATGTGGAATGCCCACAGAAAAAAAGGCCTGACTGACATGTCTGCATGGCATTGTGGCATCTACTGGTGACAGATGCAAAAACAGACATTTATAACATGTGTATTGACACATTGGAACTAATGGCCATGTACTTCAGCATTTCAGTCAAGTTCTTGGTTAATTCCTTTCCATCCTCTATTCCATGTATGGATTTAGTAGTATGTGTGTCTGTGTGCCTATGTGTGTGTGTCTGCCTCTGGGAGCAATTTACCATGTTATCATTGTGACGTATTTAAAGAAGCAGTCTGGTGCACGTGTTCACCTTAAGTCAATAATCAACAAAAGTTCATCACAGTCATAAACTCTGTCACTGAGAGTGATCTGAAGGTTATTTTCAGATATGAATCTCCCTATCTTGTCACTGATACACAGTTTGATGTACTGGCGATAAACATTTTCTCTATATCTCAAGAAACCAGAAACCATATCAGATTTCACTGCCTGACAGCTTTACTCTGCATTTCACAAATATGACAAAAGCATCCTTTGTCACAGAGTAAGTGGATTCAATGCAAAATTACAATGTGGTAGATCGGAGGCGTTTCATATCCGAATCAATTTCCTATGTATGAATGAAGGTTGAACATAAAGTACACCGCAACCACGATTACCAGGAGACAGTGCTTGCCACAGCCATGATCACCATGAACCATAGTCTTTACCACAAGCACGATTACTAACAATCTTCCCATTGCTGATATTATATCTGGATGGATAAGAAGTTGCTGAGTTAACCATGTTAAATGGATCCAACCCTTGGCCTTCTTGACACGTATCTTTTGTAGATGATATAATGAACATAGAAGGAGAGATCTTAGTGAATCATTCACCATGCCATATCACACCATACAGTTTGCACTGCTTGCTTAGGAAACGTTGAAAAAACAGGGGGAATTTGCACAGCATGTCAGGAAAAGTTTTTTTTTTTGCTCTCGCCATCCAGACCCAGCTTTACCACACCCCCCTTAAGACCACTCTACTGTTGGCTTTGGGTTGGTAAAAGTGCACATGTTCTGTCCTCAGTGAAAACTTTACCATACCCCTCTGAAGACCACCCTACTGTGGGCTTTGGGTTGGTAAAAGAGTACATGTTGGGTCTTCAGTCAAAAATTTCCAGGTTCCTCTGACGCACCCCAATCATCAGGTTTAATTTGAGCTGGGCCACATCACAGTCATGCTGACGTCAAGGCCGGGGCCTGGAGAGTCCATTTACCGAGAGCGCAGCTGACCGGGCCTCGGACTGAACAGGCTGTTTTGTTCTGCTCTGAGCTGGGCCACCCCCGGTGCGGGGCAAGAGAAGCGCCTGCCTGTAGGTCTCGGCTTCTAAAGGGGCAACAATCCTGAGTTGTGATGGAGGCTTTGTTGTGTCCCAAGGGAGGATCACGCCAACAGAGCGAGCGAGCGGCTCTGCCAACAACAGCCTCCACAGCCTCCTCGCAGTCACAAGAGCGAAATACCTCAGGCCTGTGAGAGAGGCCCCAGGCTGGGACCAGGAAGAGGAGGAGGAGGGGGAGGAGGGGGAGGAGGGGGAGGAGGAGGAATAGTCCTCAGTCTCCCTACTGTCAGTTTCTTTGGTTTTGTATTTGGGCAATGAAACACCAGACATTTCAAATAAATAAGACAATTTAGTTTTTGGATGAAGTTCTGAAGGAAGCAAAGGGAACATGAGATTGGCTTATGATTTGTTGGTTTGAGTTGCTCTGTTTTTTGGTCACCAAACCACCAGTTTTAACATGGACCATAATTATTGAATGATTGTATTCAAAACTTTAATTGCCACTATGATAATAAATCGAAAGGGATGTGATACAGTATTTATAAGGGAATAAACACCATGATTAAGTTTTTTATTTAATAGAAAACTGTGCTGTAGGCAAACCAGCACATCCATTCCCCCTCTGGATATAAAAAAAAAAAAACAATTTTAATGGGAAAGAAATAATTTCCTCTCATTGTTTGATCGCGGCGGTTTAGGTGGTTTGTAACAAAAGCAAAACATGCACCCCTTACAGGGACTGCTGTTGTAATTAATATTTAATTTTGATAAGATTACATTTTGGCACACACACTTCAAAACAGTGTGGACGAGGGCCAGCGAGAGTCAACGAGGGCCAGTGGAGGACATAAAAAAGCCACTAATAAGAGCTGGCACCATGCAGGGACACCTTGGCACACTGTTCATTAGGGACCCCAGCAGGGGGCCCCCCACCGGCCATCAATGGGGCCCTTTGGTAATTGTGCTCCCTTTACCTTGCGCTGCCTAGCCCCCGTCTCTCTTAACGATCATATCAGCCATTCCAGTGCTGACAACTGTAAAGTTTATCTGCTCTGCTGTGAGGAGGAGGAGGGGGTACAACTGTAGACACGAAACACTTGTGCACAATAAAGAACAAACGTGAAGAAATGTTCAACCTACGTGCATAAATATCAATACAAACAAACGATTTATAGCAATAATATGTAGTATACCTCCAGACAGGGCTATGAAAAAAAAACTTTAATTATGATCCCCACACAAACAATAGGCCCACATCATTCTCCTCTTATGGGTATTACATTTCCATCAATGGAAATTAGTCCTTGGGGAACTAATGACAGTATTAACTTATGTTCTCTATTGTTTGCATGATCTTCTTGTTTAACTAGTTCTTTCTGGATGAAATAAATATATTAGAAGAAAGACAATTAATCCCTGGATTAAACAGCATCAGAGAATTAAATGTAACATGTCATTGAGAGCAATGAGGAGTGCTTGTTAAGTACAAATCCATTCAATTGTGTTCTTGTAAATCTGCAGACAAGCAATGTATTCACCAGTGTTGCACATTGAACGTTCTGGTGCAGCATTACTGTAAAATAGTGGTCTGATTTTGTTTTCACAGCTTTCATAGGGCAAGTTTCTGGCGAGGGCCACCGAGACTCTCCATTGCTACTGGAGCTGCGGGTTAAACATCAGGGGCTCTCCTGCAGCTCAAAGGCTGGGTTGTCCTCCCCCGCCTTGGCATTGCTCTCCTCTCTGTCCTCTGAGATGGACCTAAGGTCCACAGACACCCGTGGCTTTGAGTCAGCCAAGTGAGTGCTGGGTTCATCGCTGGCCTGGGCCTTGCGTTCTACGGCCATTTTGGGGTACCTGTAGGTCAGGAAGAGCAGTCCGCTGAGGGCAATCATGGACGCAGCTCCGATGCCGACCCCAATGCCTGAGCCCACGCCCTGGCTCATCGGGGCAGGAGGGAAGTCGTACTCCGGGGGGAAAGTGATCGTCTGATTGTTCAGCACAGCCGCCACGTTCCAGAAGAGCGACACGTAAGAACATGTGGCCGTGAGCATGTAAAGAGTCCCTGCAGACCAGAAGGCCTTGTTTATGCTGCGACGCTTACCCAACCCAAAGTAGACCTTCCTCATGGCATACCCGGCAGTAACGTTCGAGAAGAGGCCGATGACCACGGCCGTCATGATGAGGATCTGAGTTACAATGATGTCCGTGGGAAGGAAGGAGTCTGTGATTGCCATGAATCTGCAGCGCTCTGCCATGTTTGAGATGACGTGCGAGTAGAAACAGGCCCGAAACACCCCCACCCAGGCTACGCCAGATGTGATGACCGAGTCGTCGGACACATACCAGAGCCGCCACTCGTTGATGCCCACGCTGCAGAAGGTGAGGATCCAGCCCAGGATGCCCATCACCAGGCCAAGGAACTGGTAGTGAGCTGTGTGGGCCAAGTAAGCCATCCCACGGGCCGGGACACAAGGCAAAACAGTGCTGGTCACTGGAGCCAGAGGCCTAAGGGTCACCTACTTCCACTCAGCCAGAGTGAAGGCCGGGCCCCTCGAGTGCTTGGGACTTCATGAGGAATGAAGCTAAAGGACCTAAGGACATCGGAAAGAGAGTAGTTTGGTATCATTCCAAATGCACAGGAACACTGCTGATAGGGACAGAGAAGAACAAAGATCAACAGAGTATATCCAAGTTGCTTCTGAACAATCAGAAAACAGTATTTTGTGTAGGTATGCTGGTTTATGACTTAATACAGATGCATCGCATAGCTGAACTCACAGGAGTAAGCATGCAGCTGGACTAGCATGAAAGTAGGCATTAAAGATAGGCAGACTGTTCTATTTCCTTATTTTAAAAAAGGTAGACAGTGAAAGTGTTGTCAAAAGTCAGTTCCTCACATAAATGACAATTACACTTATCGTAACCGTTTTACACTCACTAGACAAACACACATGCTTATAAACAACACAATGCAGCTTTCAGTGAATGGCTCCGCATTCCTGAGTGAGACCAGGCATCTAGCAGGGCCAGCAGTAAACCCAGAGAAAGGAGGGCTATGAGAGGGACGGAGGGAGGCCGGGAGAAGCAGCGCATGACTGACCGCACACCTGGGGTTCAGGAATGCCTCAAGCTAAACCTGAGAGGTCATTTACTGTAACTCAGTGTTCCGACAAGATGAGCTGGAGATGGGGGGGACTGTAACAGTGTGTTAACTCCTCGTGTGCTGGTCAAAGATCTAGCGAGACAAGGTCTCGTGTAACACTATGGCGCAACTTGGGGAAGGGTGTGTAATGTTGCCATCAATGGCTGCAAGCATACGTCCTTCTCACACACCTCAAAGCTACTACACCACTATTCATTAAGTTTAGAATAGACACTATGCGTTTATAAATATGTGAAATTTATAGATTTTCTGAACAAAATTATATATGGTCATATGCTCAAATAAAAAAACAAAATAAGTTGGCTAACGTAGAAATCGCTATCTGAGGCTCAATGTCCAAGTGGACATTATCAGAGGACTCGTTATTATGGCTAGCTGGTTACAACAAACTATTACTGAAATGACAAAAACAAAACAAAGCAATATTACAACAATATTTTTATGCTTCATTTCTCCGACTTAATGACAACACACATCAATTACCAAGAATGGTTAGCACTGGGTAAGAAAGATCAGAAAAATGCAGTAGAACACCACTTCTACAGGGAAGGATAAAAATATGAAAACTGTACCTTTGACAACATGGAGGTATGGAGTTTCCGAGGCATAAGGTACCTGCCACTGGCTGCTGTTTTCAGCAGAGGTTGGACAAAGCACCTTTCCAATTCTGCACGGCCAGAGTAAATATACCCTGGGTTAATGATTGACTTACCATTAAATACAAGACTTCCAACGCAGGAGGGGGCGGAGAGTGTTCAGCATCAGATGATTACTCTTTGTAACACTCTGTCTGCTCCTCATTACGACAGCCTAGGTATACCTGCCATTTCACTTTATGACCAGATGCACCATGATGCATATGGACATAATTTGATTCGAAATGCAAAGGCTTCTGTGGGTTCTAAAGGGTAGATGTCTTCTTGCATTGATCTAGCTTTACGATCAGGTGTGTCTTACTTGACCTCGTCAAGGTCTCTTTTCTCCTCCTAAGGCTTTAAGAAAGAGTTAAATATTATACCACCCTGATTTTACTGCACTGTGGAGTAGCAGATGTCCATGTTCTCAGTGTTGTAAAGCTTAGGAAGTGTTTTTCTTTATATCCACTTGATTTAAAGGGGTAAGATAACATGCTTGGTTCAACTCATTCTCACATGGAGACACACTTTAGGATGTTTTACTTTTATTTTGCTAAATGTGCACTAAAGCATTTATGTCTTTATACCATCTTTATAAAGATCCGTACTGAAACCCCAGCAGTCACATTCAAATCATTCTGCTAGGGTGAATATAATGTGAAATTGGGTTATCATAGTTTTCCTTTTGTTAATGCCCCCCTGAATCTCTATTTTACTTTTATTTTGTTGAAAGGGCACTAAAGCATTTATGTCTTAATACTATCTTTATAAAGACCCGTACTGAAATAGCTTGACACACCCCAGCAGTCACACTCAAATCACTCTGCTAAGGTGAATACAATGTGAATTGGGTTATCACAGTTTTCCTTTTGTTAATGTCCACCCCACTTGTATTAGTGGACTTTACAGTTTTGAAATAACTTCCGCAGTAAAAACTCAGTAATAAGGCTGAGATGATACGGAGGGCAAACAAAACACAATGAGACCAAGCACAGAGTACAAGGCAGCTGGTATTTTATAGACAAGCATTTGAATCCACAGTGGAGTAACATGGAACAGTTTCAGGCAAGTCTCAGGTTACTTAGCAATGTAGCGGTTACAAGTAAGAGTTAATGCAATGTTAGAGATAAGCAGCTACATAGGAGTGATTGACTGATGTGATAAGGTTGGCCTGGCTAAAATCAGGACTTTGTGGGAAAAACGAGACTACAGTAGCCTAATCTAGTTTATGTACAAGTTTAAAAGGGCTACAATAAATTACTAAAAAAACATGGATTTAATTTTATTTTGTTTTGTAACGTAAAACAAAAAGATAGAACAATGTGATATGAAATAATGCACCATCCAAGAGTCAGTGTTGTTTTTGGAGATGTGCTGCCCTGTTGCAAACACTATTGGGATTCAGTGGCGTCCCTGAATAAGAGCACAGTCAGAGAGTGACACTCAATGAGATTGGGAACACCAGAAGAAACCTTTGTGCACTGAAACTCAAAGAGATCACCTCAGTTCAATTGCTTTCTCAAATATGTGTGTGTGTGTGTGTGTGTGTGTGTGTATGTGTGTGTGTGTGTGTGTGTGTGTGTGTGTGTGTGTGTGTGTGTGTGTATGTGTGTGTGTGAGAGACACACAAACAGGAGAAAACACAGCTCTGACAATATCACAAGTGGTCAGTTAAGAGGAGTACTCTCGTAGCACATCGCCCTCTAGTGGTGGGAAAAAAGCTATCTGAATGTGTTGCGTGAGAGAGCAGGGCAGTGAGCAAGTGGCTTGCCAGAGAGTAGTCAGCCTGTGGTCGTGTCACTGTCTGCCAGAGTGCCCTAAGGGCGCATAGTGCGCCACTGCATTCTTCACCCAGTCAGACAGGCAGCTCAGCTCAGTTCAGTTCAGGTCAGTTCAGTTCAGTTCAGTGAGGGAGCTATGGCTGAGGGCATTTTTATTGTTGCGTCAGATAGTGGCAGTTCTTTCTCTCCGCCAGCTAAACAAGCTGAGGAACAGTGGTTGGTACAAGAAGGGTGGGGGGTGGTTGCAAAGTGTGGTCAGAGAGCAGTCAGTTAAGCACTCTATGGCATTTTGTGTGAGGAACATCAGACCATGTCTGGTACACAGGGGCACACGGGCGGGGCGGGGCCCTGTCACAAAAGGGCGGCGGGGTTAAAGGGGGGGCAGGAAGTGACCCAGACGGAATGCAGGGGGGGGGGTATCATATGTCTCCTCGGAGGGGCAGCCTCTGGTCCAGGGGCAGGCTGTCCGTCAGACACTTGAGTTGCTCGTCGCCCAGCTTGATCTTGTCCTCCAGCTTGCGCTGTTCGATGATGAGGGCTGACTTCATCTTGACAAAGTGCTCGTAGTCAGCCAGGCTCTCCTCGTCCAGGTAGCTGGCCAGGATGTCGTAGACGAGATGCTCGCGCCGGTCCAGGTTCTCCTTCAGCTCCTTGGCGTCCTCGTGCTGGCGAATCAGCAGCTTGCGCTTGTCCGTCAGGATTCGCTGCGTGGAAAGAAGAAATGAAGACGCGTTTAACGGCTCAGATCCGGACAATAAAACAGGACGAGAATGTATGCTTTTATTTAACCCTCATCCTGTCTTGAGTCATCTTTTCTGACCTTTAAGACCATCCTAACTGCCTGCCATCCATCATTTCATCCACAATATTTATTTTCCCTCAGTTCTTTTTTTCCTTTTTATTTATGTTCCATCTATCAGCTCTGCCAGAAAGTGGCTGTCATCTTTTTTTCCCTTTCAAAACCTCATGGTTAACTCTTCACCCAGTCTCCATTTTGTCTTTCCTCTCTTTTCGTCTCCATCTATCCATCTCTTTCACATTTGTCCCCTTGCTCAACCATTCATGCTTTCTGACATTCTCCATCTCTATCCTCTTTTCGCCTCTTTATACCTAGCCTGCCTACACACTACAATTCAAATGTAACACAGAGTCGACGTCATCGCTCACAAACACTCCCTCTATTCGCTGATTGGCCGGGGTAAGATTCTACTGGAGTCATCATGTCAATGGAAGTGAACCCAGACTGCCACTGTAGGGAGAAAATGATCGAGTAGACTTATAGCCAGGCTAAATCTCAACTACCTTCTATTTTTCCCTTCTCTCTCCACCTCTTCATTCCTCAACCGCCTCTCCACCTCCCTTCCTCTCCACTTTAGCCTCCAGCCTCTCCTCCCTGGCTTTCCCCTTCCCATCTTTTCATCTCTTTAAACCAGTCTCCACTACCTCCCATTGCTTGCCCTTCTCAGTCAATCACTTCCATCCTTAACTTCCTCTCCATCTCCCTTCCCTCTCCTCCACTTTGCCTCTCCTCTCCTCTCCTCTCCTCCCTTCCCCTTCCCCTGGCCCGCTGTGCTGTGCTGCGCTGCGCTCACCCTCTCCTCTCCCACTTCCACTTCCCCTTCCCCGCTGTGCTGTGCTCACCCTCTCCTCTGGCGGGGCGTCCTCCTCCAGGCTGTTGAGGGCGTTCTCCACGCGGGCCAGCCGCCCGGAGAGCGACAGCAGCAGGCTCACCACCTTGTCCAGGTCGCCCACGAACATGCGGAACTTGTCCAGCTCGTTGGGCTTGCAGACCTGCTGCACGGTGGCCTCCACCTCCTGGCCCAGCGCGTTGTTGTCCTCCACGTCCTCCTGCAGGCTCTCGCGTGCCTCCCGCAGCACCTGCAGCTTGCGGCTCAGGCTGTCGATCAGCTCGTGCTGCCACAGGGAAGAGACAGACATGAGATCAGGGCTTTGTGGATAATGCCTGAATTCTGATGAGCAACGAAGGAAGAAAAACAACAGGAAGTACGGTTGCCGGTTTGTGGGCAATAGCTTGCGATGAGAACGGATTAAAATGGACAGTGGATTAAACTAGTAGGGCCATGATGTAGAAATCACCAATCACAGTAGATAGTGAGGAGCAGAAAGCTTTGGGATGGGGTGAAGAGTACAGATGAGCTCAGAGTAAAAGGAAGAAGAGAGAAGAGAGAAGGAATTCCTAAACTGCCTAAATACGATCTTGCTGTTCAGGAGGCTGATTGATACATTGGCAATAAATGGATTTGAGAAAGTGTCAGACAAAACAGGAAAAAAATGGGAATGAAGCTAAAAGAATGGATTGATGGTGCAACAAATGAGTGCACGAGTGGGGAGTGGTGTGTAAGAGAATACACCCACGCCCGAGTGAGTGACAGCAGTAACGTGGGTCAGGTACCTTCTTATTGGCCAGGTCGTGGTCCAGCTCCTCCTCCGAGTCCTGCTCCTCGCTCTCCTGCTGCATGTCCTTCATCTTGATCAGGAGCTCCGCCATTGGGGCCGACGTGCTGTAATAGGTGGAGCTGGTCGCCAGGGCAACAGCGGCTGCCATGGTGTTCTCCTCTTCTTTCCTGAGGTAAACAAGATAAACGAGTGTTAGCGGGGGGCAAGAGTCTCCAGGGCACTAAACTCCACCAATATAGGTTATGTTATGACCGTCAAAGCCCTATAAAACACATGTTTAAGTGTTTAAATGTGCCACACAAAATCGACCCAGCTTTATAGGTTGTGAATTGTGTTTTCGGTTTCTAAAGTCAATGAAAATTAAATAGCAGACATTTACGCAAGTATATGACTGTGTATTTGACTCAAGTATATGACTGTGTACTTGTGTATTTTTATACTTGTGAAGAAGTTTGAGGCAAATACTCTGAATCCTTTTTGAGTGTTGGCTCAAAATTCAGTATTTTTTTTTACTTAGAAGTGAAATTACATCTCACTGTTCCATCTCACAAGCTTCTGTTTTTTTTTACTGGCGTGTAATGAGTCATAACAGATCGATAGAAGTAGTGCTCTTTGACCTGGAAGAAAGATATACACCCAAATCGCCCAAGATATGAAATAATAATTATGATCATGCCATAAAATGACCTACACTAATCACAATACCCAATGCTGTATGCCATCACAGGCCAAGATACAATTCATTAAATTCAATACAAATTGAAAGTATTACAAATATAATATCAACTTCAGTCAAACACACTGGGATATATAGTGGATAAGGACTAGATATGATGACAGCCTGGACTATCACATTTTCACACATTTTTTGCACAAAAACTACTAAGTGGCACAGTCACATTACCAACAAATCTAATGAGCCAGCAAGGAATAACATACCACAAAAACTGAGCACATTTTAACACCAATGTGCAGTTTTGTAATTCTGCCAGCAGATGGCCTCAGCTGTCCAACTGTCTCTGTCCTGATTGATACACCATTCACATTCCAGCCAGCATATTCAACAGCAAATCAGGGCGTGATGTCATCCAATTCAAGGAGGGGATGTAATTCCAAAAGACTAGCCATGACTTTCAGTGTGCTTTTTGTAAAATCCTATCAGTCATCATTTTAGTTTACGGAACAAGCTATATAAACAGTGTGGTGTGAAAAACAAAATGCCACTCTTGAAATGTAATCCTAAACACAGCACTATAGACCATAAACCACTGTTTTAAAACTCTCAATCAAAAACAGTCTGCAATTTTTTTGATAGTTTAGCAATCTGCGTTTTAAGCTTTTGTTGTATTCAGACTGTGGTCTGCCCAGCTGAGGGGTGTAGAGGCTGCCCACCTGTCCTCAGAGCTTCGCGGAGAGGCCTGCTTGGGGGCCGCCGACTTCCTGCGCTGGTGGGCACCCTCCAGCAGCTGCTCGCCCTGGGGGAAGAGCCCCTCCATCAGGTCCATGGTGGTCCTCATCTTGCTCTGGTCCAGGATGTCGGCCAGGGACTTGTCCTTGTCGATGATGTCCCGCGCCAGCTCCTCCCTCTTCTCGTCCTCCACGGAGCGCGACCTGGCACCGACCAACGAGACCCCGTTGCTGCTGGGGTGAGGGCCGTGGCGAGGGTCCTCTGGGGGTCTGTGCTCGCCCTGGGGCCCCCTGTGCGTCTCCCTCTTCGGCTCCGACGCCCCGCTCGGGGCCCCCGCATCGGAGGTTTTAGGTTCGGGCCCCTGGTCCCTCTGCTGTCTGGAGTACGCACAGAAGACGGAGTAGGACTGCTCAGGGCTGGCCAGGCTGATTAGGTGAGTGGCCCCGGGGCCCAATGGACCCTGTGGGGCCTCAGTGCCTCCACCACCAGCAGCACCGCTACTACTACCACTGCGCGGGTGGAGGTACTGCCTGCTCTCCTTCTCCGTGTCGCTCTCGGTGTGGACGATCTTGATGGGCACCTTCCTCACGGCACTGCTGTTCTCACTCAGCCTCTGCATCCTGTAAGAAGAACACAAGAGAGAGACACATAAACATGAGTGCTGAGCTTTCAATCTGCAGCACGTCTATTCATTTAAAAAAAAGAAAAGGAAAAAGAACGGAACACGACTACACGAGTTAATGATTATGTCAAATAAAATAATTCCTTTACAAAGGTCAGCCTAGGACGCAGCACAGACCGCAGCATTAAATATATCAGTTAGGAATGGCTGAGGAGCCAGTCTCTCAGTGGACTCCACAGAGCAGAGGCAGCCGTACAGCCGGAGAGGCGAGCCCATCCATACTCCACGAGTAATTAAGAGTCATATGACATGATGACATTAGGGTGCTCTTTTCCTTCTCACTCTCTCTCTGTCTCTTTTTCTTTCTCTCTCTCGCTGTCTCTCCCTTTTCCCTAACTTTTTTCCCATGCCCAACATCCTGGCATGCCGGGGCAGACGGACTCCTCCCTGCGTCTTGGCTCCTCTGCGCTGGAATGCTGCACTGTACAAAAAAAAATCTCCAAAAAGCCAGCCAGCCCTTCCCAGACACCAGTGCGAGAGGGGCAGAGAGTAGAGGAAGAGAAGAGGAAGAAGTAAAACAAGAAAAACCCACACAGTGCTTCGCAATTATTAAAAAAAAAATTCCAGTGGACTCCATAGCAAACTAATCCTCAAACTTGTTTCATGAATAGAACACACACACACACACACACACACACACACACACACACACGTGTGGCCCTTACAGTGGGGAGGGCCATCAATAAGCCTCTTGTATGAGTATGAATACAACAAGGGCAGACATGGCGGAGAGCTGTCGTTAAATTACTGGGCTGGAGAGACGGACTCTTTCCAGTGATAAATTTAAGACTTCAGCAGCAGGAGAGGGAAAAAAAGAGAGAGCGAGAGAAAGAGGAAGAGAGAGAGAGAGAGAGAGAGAGAGAGAGAGAGAGAGAGAGAGAGAGAGAGAGAGAGAGAGAGAGAGAGAGAGAAAGAATCATCTAGCCAGCTGTGTGGTTTTAGAAAGTGGAAAACTCCACTGCTGCTGCAGCACTTCTGCAGGGTATGCGGAGAGAATGCAAGAGGGAGGAAGAGGGGGAGAGAGAAAAAGAGAGAGAGAGAGAGAGAGAGAGAGAGAGAGAGAGAGAGAGAGAGAGAGAGAGAGAGAGAGAGAGAGAGAGAGAGAAATAGAGAGAGAGAGACTGAAAGAGACAGTGAGGGACGAAGAGGGAGAGGAAAATGAACAGAATGTGTGAAACCAGAGTAGCTAGAGAAGCCAGCAAGAGATAGAGACAAAGACAAGAGTGACAAAAAGGCACGGACAAGACAACAACGGCCAATAAAGCAACAGTGCGGGGCAGGGCTGGGGCCTCTCTCTCTTACCTGCCAGGGGCTTCATCCTGCAGGGAGACGGGGGGCTTGTCGGTGAGCCTCTGGGGAGAGAAGTGGGGCGAGGGCGAGGATGGGGATGGGGGCGGGGGCGAGCGCTGGCCCTCCATGGTGGGCTTGGCCAGTGGTGGGGCGTCGGGGGAAGGCTGAGAGGGTGGGGGCAGCGCAGGCTCCGTCTGTGGCTCAGACTCCGGCTTGGGTTGGGGCTCCAGCTCCTCCCCTTTCTCCTCCCCTTTCCCCTCCTCCTCCTCCACACTCTTCTTCTTCTTCGGCACCTCCAGGTCCCTGCGCGGGCAGAGGGCGGGGTCAGTGTCAGTGTGAGTGTTGGGGGAATGGCGATGCAGAGCTCCACCCCAAATGGCAGGCGGCGGGAGGAAGTTCTGGCAGTCAGACACGGGTGGGGGTGGGGGTGGGGGTGGGGGTGGTGCGGTGTCGAGAGGTGTCGGCTGGTACCTGTCGGGGCGGGGCAGCAGGTGGTGTCTGGTCCAGTGGGGGTCGGGCAGAGGGGGCAGGTGGAGGTGAGGAGGCGCAGCAGGGTCGGCTGGGTCAGGGTGCAGCACAGGGGGAGGAGGACTTGGAGGAGGAGGGAGAGGAGCGTCCCACTCTGGGGGTTCGGGGTTCTCCAGAGACACTGGGGGTGGAGGAGGAGGAGGAGGAAGTGATGGCGGTGGTGGTGGGGGTGGTGGGGGTAAGTCAGGGAAGTGGTTGGGTTCTACTGGCTTCTCCTTCACATGACACTCACTATGTCCTCTGTCAGACAACCTGAGAAGAAATGACAAATTACTGATGGGTTCTCTTTGTCACTCACACACACACACACACACACACACAGACACACACCTACTGCCAAACACAGACGACAAACTAACCCACTTTTTCCAAGGTGCCAACTCTTCTGCAGTCTGTTAGGTACATTTCCGAGCAATGCTAACCTGCTGAGCATGCTAAATGTACAGGCTGCTCCAAACAAGCCTGGCTTTTCTCTGGGGCCCCTATAGTAAAAAGTCCTCATCTCCATGTGGCACACAAAGCGCCACTGTGTTTAGTGTAAATCGATAGGAGAGAGGACATTTCTCCCACATCTCGGCCTCAGTCTGACGTCCAGCCTGGCGTCCACAGCACACGGCATATTTGTGTTCCCAACGGGGGAATGAGGGAGGGAGGGAATGAACGACCTCTTCTCCTCCCTCTGCCACCATCTGTGTGTGTGTGTTTGTGTGCGTGTGTGTGTGTGTGTGTTTTAACAAGGCTGCTCAATTGTTTTCCTTACATATTTCCACTGAGGACTGTCAATGATTTAGAAATTTATGAATCGTGGTGGACAAATGGGTTACTTGTCCAACTGTCGTGTAAAAAAAAAGAAAGAAGCCAGAGTGGTGATTAAGGGGCCTGCTCCCAAAAATATTCCCAGGGACATCCTGTAGACTTGCAGAAGGGCCACTGAATGGAGGAGGCTCTCAAAAGCGTCTATTTTGTGGGGATGGCAGCGGCTAAAAGCCTTGAGCGGGGAGCCACATGTCCATGTGGACAGCGGGCACAAAAGGAAGAGAGAGGACAAGCAGCATGAGGAAAACAGCTGGCATTGCTGGTAGTTTCCGTACGATAAAAGCCAAGGCCTCTTTTGATGATCACTGCACTGACAATAAGAATGCGTAAGAGTACCTGTCAAGCACAAAGAACCACTGGCTAAGCTCCAAACTAGCTGACAATCAGGGATGGACAGTGACTTTAGTTAATTAACTTTAGCTAGAGACAGATACATGGTAAAATTCACCAGGCACTTAACAGTAAATCATCATTCTGTGTCCAAAATCAACCATTCACGTTCATGCTGTACCAGATTTTGACAAGATGGCAGCAAACGTGGAGCACACACAAGTGTTTGGTAAGGCAAACACTGGAGATGAGAGGAAGACAGGAAGCACAAGACAGATAGGGAGGACAGAAGGGGAACTGGAACAATGGCAAAGAAAGATGTTGTCCACATCTGTGCACAAAAAAAACAAACATCCTTTAAACATTCTCCTATTGAGGCACCCGACATATTTACACAACACGCAAGGCTTACTGATTTTTACATAAACTAACATCACGTACATCCCATTTCAATACAGGATCAGAAGTCATTATGAACGTTCAGGAGGTAAAAGTAAAGATCCGCACACTGTATGTAAAGCATCCATTGGTCTACTTTCACTTCAGTGACGTTTCGAACCCTTGCGCGCTTCCTCAGACTCCCTTTGGGGTGGGGTAGGGCAGAGCTGGAGACCTGAGAAGATTCTGAGTGAATGGCAGCTTGAGGACAGCGGTGGGTGGATGTCTTTGGGCTGCTGAAACCCTTCAGTCTGTCAGTGTGTTCAGGAGGACTATGACTGAGCCATTTCAAAACATTTTACTGTTTGACTGTAACTGTAACTTCTCAGTAAACAAACATGAGCAAACAACCTGAGGTAGTTGTCAGTGAGCATATACTGTTGATGACTTTTGGTTTTAGTAAAATTAAACAATATGGCACATTTACACAAAAGCATCCAATTGAGGAGTTTAAAGAAAATACATTCGCCTCTGGTACACCCAGCAGATTGGTGGGAGCAACACTGGTTAAACAACATAAGCTTTACTCTCCCACTATATAAAGGGGAGGCTGGCACAGCAGAGTGGTAGCACTGTGTGTGTGTTTGTGTGTGTGTTTGTGTTTGTGTGTGTGTGTGTGTGTGTGTGTGTGTGTGTGTGTGTGTGTGTGTTTGGGGGGGGGGTGGTTGCCCCAGGAGCTCCAAGACTGTGCTATGTAAATGGCAGCTTAAAGAGTGAGGTGTGTAGACGTGTTTGGCTGTGTGAATCCATGTGGTGTCTGTGAGCGTGCCGAGGCGTGTGCCTGTAGTAGCAGCCTGTAATCAAGACTCCACGTGGTGGCGCCCCCAGCGCCCAGCCATAGCACCATTACCCGTCTGCCTCAGGCAGGAGCCCCGTCCTCCACTTCACCTCTGAACCCAACCACAGTCACTGCCACCTGTGATTAATCCATCAACTAGGCTGCCCTACAAAGTCAAAAAGCAGTAACTGCATATTTTGTCACAACCGAGTTTAAACTGGAAATTGACTTTATAACACCTCCTTTGTCTTGTGACTGAATCTGATGCTTCCTATTAAGAAAGTACATAACAGCATCACAACTATCATACCTACAACATGTTTGACTGGGCAGTATGACAGTTTTGAAGGCATTTTTTTTCAATTTTTCTTCTTATGTTCACGTAGTTAGTGCACTTTGCCTTTGTAGGGCAGTATGGGTATGAGATCTGTGCACTGACGTGAAATTAACGGACTGTCACATGCCCTTTTTTCAACAGTGCACAAGAAACAAACCAACATAACTAAGATTACGTGACCAAAGGTTAGTTGGACAGTCTATTGCACCATCCTCTTACAGCAATGAAACCAGGCCTCCATTAAATGCTATGAAGAAGAAACCTAACATACCATGAGTTAGGCATGTGCATAAATGCTTCAGCCCACTTGAATACCTTTGCTAGCTCCTATTTGCATTTGTCTGCATCATCCAAATATGAAACATTGAAGATTTACTACTCCTTTAGCCTTGGCCAGTTAGATACATTATAAAGCTGCTACACCCATCAATCTCTGGTAGTGACTCATTTCTTTTAGGTTAAAGTAACTGATAGAAGAGCCGATTTACGTGTACACTGGACTCTTTGATGGTCTCTTTGCTCTACCAACATCTGAGGTTTTGTCTATAAACCTTTCAAATCCCAACCACACTGCGCCAAGGCCTGTCAGCGGTGCTGTTTATTGATGTGGACATACTTTCAGCGTGATGAGCTCTGATTCAATGCCACCGAGGTCTGGGCTCTCACGCAATTCTTCTTTTATTTCTTTTAATTCTGGAAGCCAAATGCATACATTTTTAAGTAGTACTGTCTGGGTTTTCTTCTGCGCTGGCACAAGCTACTAAGAGAGAGAGAGAGACAGACACACAGTCTACACTGCTGGTCCCTTTTTTAACAACAGACGTCAAGGAAGTCATAACTGTAAAATAAAAAGCAGACATGAAATTCATTGGGGGTGTAAAGCATAGAAACAAAAAACACATCCTACTGATGAATATAAAAGACATGCTGCAATTGTGAAATAACCTGACTTGTAACATATCAGCAAATAAAGTTCAGCTGTGGGGGCAGCCTGAGCATCCACGGCATCCAAGACCCAATGTTGGTTGCAGACTGCCTTAGTGTCATGGCAAAGCAATATAGAGGCTAAAGTCGTAAAAAAATCACCAACTCATTTTTTCCTTCATTGGAGTCATACAGATCACTTCATCAAGAAACAGCTGTGAGAATGTGGTCCATCATCCCCCAAATTAGATTTTTTCCAGGGAACATACTGAGGTATAATTACCTGCCCTTCGGGCATCATCAGTCACAGATATCAAGAAGCCAAACGCCTGTAGTTATGTACATTAACCTGTCTCACATTCATACTACTGACTGGGTGCTTTCAGCAACACAGAAAAGGGTGCTGCAAAATGAAACCATGACGAACACAAAGGAGAAATCCTTGCAGGATCGTAGAGTTTCACAACACGATGACAGCTGACTGGGAAAAGACGACTGTTCCATTGTGCATTCACTCATCGCCTCCTAATTCTGTCATCTCCAGTGGATTTATTACATGGGACAGCCCTAATTACAGAGCATTCGGAGACCGAAACAGCGTCATGGTGGTATTTTTGCAAGTAAATCATTTTAGATGTTAGCCAAGGGAATATTAAGATTAGCAGTTAAGCTAAGAGTTAGCAATCATCCTTAATTGTCCACATAACGTTAAACTAAACGGCAAATAACATCTTCTCTTAGTGACAACCACATCAAACAAACAAACAAAGCTCAAGAGGACATCCCAGGAATCTGGATCGCAGAAGAGGAAAACGCCAAAACCCAGCAACTTAACAGATCATCAACATTCTTGTGGTTTAATATCTGGACTCACCGATGACCAAGATTATGTCCTAGTAGTCTCATATTGGGACAGTGAGGCGCAGGGGAACCCTGTAGTCTCCTGGATGTTGGGAGGCAAAGTGACAGGTGCTGCTGGGATCTTTTCTCATACATAGGTGCACAGCACCTGGGTGGGGCCCCAGCAAGCTTACCAGTGGCCCTCAGGCCATGCCAGTAAGCACACACCGCCTTTGTGATGGAAATGAGCCTAGTCATACTGGATACCCTGGACAATACTCCACACTGGACACTCTACACCTGAACATGGGTTTCACACAAAAGTGTGTGAGTAGATGTGGATGTGCTTGTGTGTGTAGCACGACGGGGGGGGGGGTAGGGGGGTGTTAAACACAAGAGACTTTCCTGACAAGATACTGGAAAAACTTGTCGAGCCTCACTTCTGCTAAAATGCACTTGGCAGTGCACAACAACAAGGTCAAGTGAAGTGGCTACATGTACCACACTCCTAGCTCACTCGATTCGAGATTCGACCTACAGCAGCGACTACACCAGCAGACAAGCAGAGAGGGACATGCGTGCAGGGTAATTTCAGTAGTAAACTGGCACTTAGGAACGACGTTAGCACAGGCAGCAGTCAGGACATGATCGCTTGATAGGGTGCAATTTACTAGCTTAGAATGATGGCAGCAGGGATTTGCACGCAATGTGCTTATTACACTGAGCCACCCTCTGCAGTCACAGCACGGAAGCATAAACAGAGGGCCTTGGGGAAAGATGGGACAGACTGCAAGAATACTCCAGACACTTCTCAATACTGGTTCTGCCTTTTAGCGGTAAAAATGTTGCTTAAAATGCGGGCACCGTCACTTTTTAATGTTTGACGAGGTTCATTGAGAGTCATAAAAAGACAACTGGGGTTAAGATTCAGTGCTAGTTAGGGCTAGAGGCGTCATAATGTCCTCTGCATGTAGTTATGGTCAGGATTAGCTCATCATTAACTGCAACCAATGTTACATATGCACACTGTTTGTGGAAAAAAAAATCAGGAAACCCAAAAAAAAGCTATTACTCTCAGATTGCTTTTGTCATTTTATTAGTCTGGGGATCCCTTAAAGCACTGCCACCACTGTTTCCTAACGACCAAAGACGATTAAGACTGTGCATGAATGGACACATACACAGAGTAATTATTACACAGGCCCCTGATTTCAGGGCTGGCTTTAATTATTTCCCTTGGGTCATTAGGTGAGAGGTTGAAGGAGGGGGTGATAAGCCACTGAACAACAGCATCTAAATTAGGCCATCAGTGTGTGTCCTGAGCAACATGATGTCATTTGTTTGCTGAGGGATTATGCTCATTGGCTTCCTCTGTTCACATGACGGGTCAGCAAACAGCTCCACATGACCCGCACAAAGCCTCCACCCAAAGAACATACAGTGACCAACCTGCTCACACCTACAATGCTCAGTGCTTTCACTGTGGGAAAAAAGGTGAATGTACAACCCACTAAAAACCATCAGGGAACACCAGGCGGTTACACAATTCATACAAATTGTGTAGCTTAAGTGCCATCACTTTAACATCTCGAAGATGAGACTTCTTGTTTCTCATCATATCATCTTATTTATCTGGTTAGCTTAAAGGGAATCTCGAACAATTCTACATTCCTGCTAGCACCACCCCATCTCATTCATTGGAGACTAGGCAGTGCAGACTAGAGCAGCTGAGACACTAATGAGCACAAACAGAGCCACTCAGGGTGGGGTAAGGTAAGGGTGTGCTCCCTGCTGCTGTATAATGACTGGGGCTGTGGCCGTATGGCAGCAAGCTGGGACTGCAGTCCAGCTGCCTGGTACCATCCTGATGCATTATTCAACCGCAGGCCGGCCACACAAAGGCGGTTTTCTAGTGTGCACAGGGAGAGGCTTTGCTGTCGGATTCAAAGAGCTCTGTTCTTGTGGATCTGCACCCTCATCGAATTAAGCATTTAGGTCACTCTAGGCTGGCATCAAATGGCTCTTCTGTGTGACGGGCACATGTTCAGTGGGGGCCACATTGCAGACTTGCTTCAGGCTGTTTTCTTTTTTTTAAACTTTTTTTAGATGCCAGAGGAGCAAACAAAAACGCTCTTTCTCGAGAGTTAAAAGGTAATGAAACGTTTTTTTTTTTGATAAAGGCTCATTCTGCCAATTCTTACTGGAACTAAAGAGGAGAGACCATTTACATGGGTAAAAAACTTCAGTTCTGTGGCAGATATATACCACATACCTTTATGCGTAAGAAAATCTTTGTAGATTGCAAAAACAGTCCATACAACACATTATTCAAAAAGTAGGCCAACACCAGTGGGCCAGTGGGGAGAACAACCCCTTCAGTTTTCAGTGCAAGGCCTGCAGCTTGTCCCTGTGTGCTGAAGTGCTCTCCCGTACTCTGGGCGAGCAGATTAGATACTTCCTCTGGAGTCGCACTCCAGCCCACACTTCAGAGCCACCGCTACCCCCATGAAGTGCAGACAGTGTGTGGATGACCGTGTTGTCACAGCTGTGCCGCGGCCGTGCCGATCGTCTGCCCCGCTGGGCCATAAAGGGGCGTCTGTGTCTGCAAAATCTGGAGCTATGCGAGGAACCCCGCGGAGGTGGATTCCTCTCTCGTCAACCCAGGGGCTCATAATGGGAACTGTTAGCGCCAGCCATTCAAGTTTTACTTGGACCCCAGCATGATCTCATTCTGGTTTACCCACAGCCACAGCCATGATCTAAAAGTCTGCACATAATAATAATAATAATAATAATAATAATAATAATAATAATAACAGCAACAACAACAACAACAATAATAATAATAATAATTAAGCCGGCTTTCACAACAGCCACCTCTGAGTTACTGTTCTCAATTAATGCCGTTTTTTAAAGGAGTACTTGCACGAAAAATCGTTTAGTACTTGGTCTTTTGAAATACGACAGGTCACCCCGAGTTGCATATGCGTGCTGCACGTGAAAATGTTCTTCTAATCCGATTGCCTCCATTAGTCAGTGAAAGAAAGTAGGCGGAAAAACGAGTGAATAAGAAAAAGGCCAACAAGGTGACGTCGGTTTGTAAATTAGAAAAAGCTATGCCACAGTTGTGATTACTGGAGAAGCTTTGTTGCAGCACACATTCACTTAGCGAAGTATAGGTAAGTATGTGTGTTTGTGTAGAACGTTTAGATATTCGATTTGGTTCGCTATTACCAAATGGGCTTCGAATGATTGTAGCCTGTGGCTAGCATAGCTGAGAACCTGTCATTCTCCCTGCTCCATCTCCCCCACCAAACTAGAACAGCATGAAACAGAAGCACTAAAGCATTTTTTTCACCAAAACCGGCTCACAGGGCATTCATTAATACTAGAGACCACTGCAAAATTAATGAAAACACGATGGAAGTACACCTTTAAAGAAGATGCTCAAACTTAACAAGCTTGTTTTAACCTACTACTGTTTGGATTACACCACATTCTAAATCCTATCTGCCCAGGTGTAACAACCACAACTGGCAGTGGACTACAGCTATTCAAGCAACCACCTGTGAGCCATACAGGCATTTAGCAAGGGTTAACATGCACCAGCTGGCTAAGGTTAAGTGTCTCGTCCACCATTACACCTCATTCTAAATAGTAATAGTAATAACAATAGTAATAATAAACATCATGGGACCATCTATACAAGTGTGGGAGTAAACACTCTACAATTCAAAGTCAAAACAAAGAACATTCAGACAGAGAAAAAAGATCCTGATGCAGATGAAACAAAAGACAGCTATGATGCAGTGAGGGTGTATTTTATAAGTCAGATTCCTCACCTCAGGCCAGACCTCTGTAGCTCTGTGAGCTTGCTCTCTGGCTGCGTGTACTCAGCAGACTTCCTTCCTCGCGCTGGGATATTCTGTGAAGATGGAGGATACACATACAGTCCTTCAGCACACCACTTAAGGAGTTCAGTGCCTTAGACAAGAACAACACCTCTGTGCTCGACTCAAGTGCCATAACCTTGTTTGCATGGCGCAACTACTGTTTTCTGCCGCCTCCCACCTCACAGAGTTTAGTGCTGCCCTGTCAGCTGAGCGTTCCTTCTGAATGCTTGGCTGTGTCTGCGGGTGTGTCTTTATAGACAGACCTGGATTAATGTTTGACTTAGCGTCTTCTTTTATTTTCCCATTGCTCACTTGCTCAACCTGTCTAAACAAGGCATGGCTACTTTTTTATTTTGAGTGGAGAGCTCTTCAGAAGTGCAGAGTAAATCCAAACCAACAGCAAAATTTTTAATTTGCATTAAGTGACAATCCCATAAAAGCAAACAGTGGGACTTCAAGCTCAGTTAGCCCATGACAAACAAAGACACTGCCTTACCTGTCCGTAGAAGTCTGCAGACGGAGAGGACCTGGACCTCTCGTGAACACAGGCGGGTTTGCTTCTCTCCTCCACAGCTGGGTCCAGGATGTTGTCTGCAGAATGATATCTCCCTGAAGGCTTCGACTCTGGGGGCTTCCTCTGGATGTTCCATGTGGCCTCGTATTCTGCAAACGTGCCCAGCCTCTGGCTCTCCGGCCCCTGTGCGGAACTGAGGCCATCTTGGCCCTCCCTGTAACTGCCCTCCACAGGAGTTCCGGAACGCTTCCTCTCTGTGACATCCTCAGTCTGGCCAGCCTGTGGCATTCCACCAGGCCTGGTCACCCTGCGGTCATCTGAAGCATGTTGCTGTGGTTGCTTAGGAAGTGGTTTGGGAAAGGCCGGCTTCCCTGTGGCCTCGAAGAACTTGCGTCGGTCCACAAGGGACACCGCATTGTCCGGGGGACAGGGGTCCTCGTCCACTCCGACCTCGTTGATCTTGTCCGGCTCGGAGAATGAGCGCACCTTCTTGTCCACAGGAATGCGTTTCCGTCCCCCGATGCGAGACACCTGGCCGCCAGCGGACGCAGGCTTGGTCTGTGGCACCTCAGACACGCTGGGAAGGGAGCCGCCATCTTTACGATTAATGGCTCCTGTGGTAGGGCCACCTGGAAGCTGGGGCTCCGGATGCTCCAGCAAGATGGGCTCCAAGTCCCTCCTCCTAAAAGAGGTGGCCTTCAGTACACGGGCCTGTGCCTCTTTCAGATGGTCTTTGTATGAGATGGTGAAGGTCCCGTCGCCTGAGGTTGGGGAGTTGTCCAGCATCTCCTCTGCCTCCTCAGTGGAGCTCAGGGCAGCAGCAGATCTGCTCTTCTGCAGCTGGGCCCTCTTCATCTGTATCTCGTTGCGCAGCGTGGTGGCATACCGATCACTGCGGCGCACTTGCTTGCCGTTCACATACTCCACAACCTCTTTTCCTCCTTCGACTCCACTGCCTGCAGCTCCAACTACATCATCCTGCTCAGGGCTTTCTTTGGCAAGGGAGTGCAGCATGGGCGTTTTCTGCGGGCATATCTTAGCCTGGCCCTGCCAAAGCTCCTGTGTCGGCTCCTTTGCTGGTGGAGGGCCAGAAGTCCTCCTCTGTTCTGTTTGCTTACTAGGAGGATAGCTCATGTAGTGTGGCTCTGAAGCGGGTCCACTATTCCTCCTCTGACTTGCCCTCTGTTCAACACTTAGTGCTGCTTTTGATACCTCTGGTGCATTGGTGGGGTTGCTGGATGAGTACAGGTTCTCCCCTTGACTGTTCTGTCCATTACTGTCCCTGTTGTTTGGAATGTATGGGAGCACTTGAGGTGGAAGATACTTGGTTTTGTTAACCCCTTGAGCACTGAAAGAATTCCTCTCCCCTCCAACTTGTGGCACCTCTGGACTAGAACTAGAACGAGCCTTCCAGTCCTCCACCTTGGTTATGGAGGCCTGGGAGACCGTCTGCGGTGGCTGTCTTGTGGTGACACAGTAGTACCGAGTGTGGCCTCCACTGTCCCCTACGTTCTGGTCAATGGCATTGGTGGATAAAGAAGTGCTTGGTGTCCTGGCCTGGTTGCCCTGGCTGTAGAAGTGAGAATGGTTGTTGGTGGGCAGCTCCTGCATACTGCAGTAATACCCGCTGATGTTCTGGGCTCTGGGCGCCGCTACGGCCCTGGCCTGGGCGTGGAAAGTGCTCTCGTCACTGTACTGCCGTTGGTGGTAGGGCGCGTGGGAGTAAGGCGGGAGACCAACTCGCACATCCGTGCTGGAGAAAGCCTTGCTGGGGTTCAGCTGGGGCTGGCTGTAGCCCTCTCCAGAAATGTAGGGACTAGCAACGTCATTTTTATTACTTAGATTAAAACTACGTCGAGCCTCGGAACCCCTCTCGCTACCTTGGTAGTCTAAACCTTTGCCCTGAGACTTCAGCTGGGCATGAGCCCCTGGTCCCTCTGGGTAAGCAATCACCAGCCCCTTTTCATGGACCTTGGCTATGGCGAAGCTGTCACTGCGGGTCGGAGGTGGCGGTGGAGGAGGGGAAGGGGCCGACGTCTTCCTCTTGTCTGGCACGTGCCACACGGGTCCAAAGTTGGTCCGACTCGAGCTTGAGTGCCGAGAGCCAGCCTGCTCCTCGCTGCCACCTCCTGTGCCCGAGGGCAACTGCAGGTACCCAGGGCGCTCGTCCTGTCGCCCTCCCTCACCACCAACACTGTGCCTCCCATTGCTGTGCCGACCGCTCGAGTCCCACTGGCTTACCTTGTACAGCATGTTTTCGGTGGAGGTGGTGTTGCTGTTAGTCAGGGTATAATCTGGGGTGCCAGAGCTGGTAGAGAACGAGCTATAGGCCGAGTCGCGCTTGCCACCCCCCAGGTGCTCCACGCTGTTGTTGTTGGACTTCCCTGGAGACAGTCGCCCGGGCGGGTAAGGGTGGGGAGCGTGCTCTAAGCTGTCCATGCTGCCCAGAGAACTGAATTGGTCAGATACTCGGCGCAGGTTGGTCTGGTCCCAGCCAGCTGAGAGATCAGTTGAGGATGTACTAGAAAGCAAATGGGGAAGAGAAAGAATGTTCTTGGGTGTGCTTAATAATGGTTAAAATTGACATTGACTTTAAGATTAGGGCAGAACACTAGTAGTACACAGTGTCTTCCCACAGAATCAAGTATCAAACTTTAGGGGGTAGATGTTCTATACTCTGTACTTTTTCCCCTGCAATCACAAACCTCATTAAATAAAACACACATGCTCTAAATGGAATTCATGTAACACACTAACCAGAGCAAACACCAAGGGTTTTAACATTTAATTACATAATGCGCAGAACATAATTTGACTTCTTGGTTGATATGTAAACTTTTTATAATTGCCATGGTGGTTATTCAAAATTATCCTTTTGATGGATTGACTTTTTCATAGTTCACATGATACAATTTTTGCAGCTTAAAACTAAAACAGAGGTTTACACTGCTAAGCCATTAGTCACCTTGCATCATATCTTGTTTGCCAGACTGGCGAGGGTGTGGACTGTGTCTTGCACGTTTCTGATTGGCTCTCGTTGAACTTGGTAGAGTGCCAGGAGTGAGGCCTGCTTACAGGTTCATTCCTCCTGCAGGATTAGGAGAAAAGAGAAGGAAGACAAGAGGGTGAAAGAATGAAAGGGGGGGGGGGGGGGGGGGGGAGAAAAAGAGGTGTTAGATTCAGGGAACTACTCCTTGTTGGAAATGCATCTCTTCATTGCTGCTTGAAATGGTCCACTTGGCAGAACACACATGTACATCATCACACCAGGTCAACCACGGCAAATGCCACATGCCATAGTGAGCAGAGGATAATTACGGCTAAAGGACAGAGGTTGACAAAGGCCTGCCTAAGGGGCTGCCAATCTGAACACATATTACCCACGAGTCACAGAGGCATTCTTTCATGCACAGTCCAGAACACAAAAGGTCACACAGGAGGTTTCATCACATTGCAATCACTCAAGTCTTGCATTTAAAAACATACCCTTTGAAGCGGTTCTTTCTGCAATGCATGTTGGGAGAGACAACAAAAACAACACTGTAACATAATGTGTTGTTAAGAGAACCAGTACAATGCATGTTGCTCATGACTCTGCAGACCTCAACGTCTGAGTTGGGAGCATACAGGTACAAATGTTGTCCTTACAGCTACACATTTTACTTTGAAAAATATTCTTGGATCATACCAACAGAAAACAACTGAAGCCGTTTCAAAGCACAGATAAAAAACAGACAAGAAAAGATATTAAAGCCATTTATTATAGGGTACTGAAATGGAAAGTTGGCAGGTAGAGGATGGAGCTGGAGAGAGAATAACTGGGGCACAGATCTGGCAACTGGACCAAGGGGAGTGACATCACAAAACGATGATGCAGATAGGAAGGTGGAGAAGTAGATCTGATTGGATGATGACAAAGTTGGGAAGATACAGGGGTTGGTGTTGGTTTCTATGGTGCCATTACCTCATGGAACTTCGCAAAATCTTCGTGAGAAAGCTCCTGGCCACATGCACGTCACTCTCTGATGGCATTTTCTGTGCTACAATATCCACCATTTTCATTTTCCTGGGTTAGAGGAGGGGAGGAACACAAAGTCTGAAGTTCTGAATTCAGTGACAGCAGGGGAAAAAGGGAGACTGCCACTAACTACAAGGAGACGAGACACATGAAGCCTACATACATATGCATGCATGCGTGTGTGTGTGCGCGTGTTTTAGAAAGGTAGTTCACTAACAAACAAAATACTTTGAATAAAAATACAACATCAAAGAATACGCAACACTACTAGTGAGAGACACAACTACGGTAGACAGACAGACAAATGATACATGCACACACCAATAATACCACAACCAGGGACTATGACAAACAAATGGCACACAATAGTCCATATTCTATGTCCAGCACAAAGGTCTTCATTCTTCTGAGAGGAGGGAATCTACATAATGTAAACCTACTACCACGTAGGCTTTCAGCAAGCTATGCTGATGCCATAGGACACCAACACCCTCTCCTGGCCATTGGGTGCAACAAAGTGACCTCGCAAAATATATAAAGAGTGGTGTTTTTTTTCTCAAAGCAATACAAACTCTATGCAGCAACCTGGCTACATAGTGAGTCCCAGTGATTAGTGGATCAGTGACGTCACTTAAGCTAATCATCTAGATGGTCCGCTCAATCGTCTACATTGGTGTCGTGTTAACCTGAGGGAGAAATCGGGATAGACCTGCCACAGTTCGTCCACGTCACCACCCTCGTCTAGCCCAAACATAGCCCATAAGAGGAGCGAGGTGAACCCCATAGCACTGTCAGACAGCCATATGGTCCGCTGGGGCCGCAGAACCCCTGCGTGGGCCTGTGGGGGGCTTAAAGGCCTTGGAATGTCTCACAAAAACCAGATCAGCTGCCTCTCTGACCTGGGCAATCTGTTGTCTGACTTGGAGACTAGCTCTGCCTCAAACATGCCTCTGACGAGGAGAACATGGGGATCAACACTGATGCATATCACAACAGGCCTTATGAAGGAAGGGCCACAAATTGTTATGTGCTGACTGATCTGAAAGATTTTCAAAAATTAAACTTTCAACATTTGTTATTACAGACACTATCTTGAAAAGTTTAATACAACAAAGTGTAAGTACAGTTATTCAAAATTACTGTTAAAAACTTTTTTATATTTGTAAAGTACGCTAACTGACAAGTCCAAATTACAACCTCCACTGGACTTACAGACGGTGAAGTTCAAGATGTTGTATAGAACCAATTGGCTTTTATGGGTTTCTAAGCCCTGGCTCAAGACATTCCTTTCCTCCCAATGTTACCTCCCTCATCCCCACGTGACACACACCCCTACACTTGACCTCTACCCTCTGCGTTCTCCTCTTTCACAACAGCACAGCTCATTCTAAAAACCCAGCCAAAACAATTTAATAACATAACTGCAATAACACTATATGCCCAACAAACCCCAAAGTGTTGCAGTAGTCAAACCACATCAGACGGGTGCATAAATCAACCCCCACAGGGTAGTGCGATGTTCTTTTGCCCCCTTGGCTGGTGAGGTCACTGTGGGGGCTGCGAGAGGTTTATCCCCTGGGTCTAGGTCTCACCCCACTCTCTCTCATTGAGCTTGGGAAGCCACACAATGCTCCTTTCGACCGAGAGGTCAAGGGGTCTTACTCCCTTAAGACAACCTGCCCTACATTTAAGCGGGATCTCTAGGCTGACTAAGCCTGGGGAACAACACTAAAGTGTTTCTCAATCACAGGTTATTTAGGATGTTCACTGCAGCAAAGTTCAGTGCTAACTCAGTCAAAATCAATTTAATAAGGATAGTCTACTGAGGCTTGAGTCTGAAATTGTGTTGGCCATTTCTCCAAAAACAGAAAAAAGCATTGAGCTAAGTCACTAAACTCCAGCAGTGATGCTGTGAACTCGACCGGACACTGCCTCCTTCACTTCAGAGAGAACTAAGCCTCCTTTCGCTGCGTAAAATATCTTCCAAGAGATCTCTGTGCAAGCCACACATGGCGCTCCCCATTGAGATGCAAATGCCCTTGTTTTTATTAGACGTATTGTCAGGGCTACAGCTGGTCCAGCACAGATATGCCAGCGTGGTGAATCAGTGGAGCCGCAGAGCTATGGAAGGCATGGAAGAGGGTTGGGGAGGGGAAGAGAAGGGATGGTGGAATTGTGGGGAAAGTCCCCCTTCCCTATTTCTAAAGGGAGGTACGTTCAAAAACAAACAAATCACTACTGAAAAGAACCGGAGCCAAACTGACTCCACTGGTACCGACCAGTTGGCCAATCAGAACACCAAGCAGAAAACACACACACACACACGCATACACACAAAAGCGCTGCACACTTCCCTTTGGGAGAGGAATAAAAAAAGGAAAAGAGGTTGCACTTAATTGATTAAAGGAGAGGCCTGGTTAATTTCTCACACTGTAGCCTTAAGGACTGTTACAGGGATACTCAACACTAGGCCTACACTGTTTGTGATAGCTTAGCTGTAATCCAACAAGCACTGGCAAGTGGTAGACTGGAAACAACTCAACCTGATTTGGGTCAAGATGTACATGCCTCAGGTTCCGCAGTTCCTAACAGTCTCTCAAAACACCACAGATTTACAAGGACTTTATAGCCATTACATAAAAAAATCCTCCTTGTTCTGAGCCATAAAATCCAAAGCAATCAGGCATGATTTCAGACAGACACAGACGTCTAGGTTCAACAAAGACACAAGGTGGCCAGAGACAAAGGCTACTGCCAGAAAAAAAGGAAAAACAACACTGACGACATAATAGTGTAATAAAACTCCAAAGCCAAACTCACCAGACTCCACAAGAAACCGTAGAGAGAAGGGGGACAAACACCCCGAGGCCAAAATATCCTCCTTCAACAGGTGCCGGTGGGTGTGAGCGTGAGCGTGAGCGTGGTCGTTGCAGACCCGAGCCCCTCGGCAGAAGGAGAGACTGCAGACAGCTCCCGGCTCTGCCCCAGTGCTCTCCTCAGGCAGTGCATTCCACAGGCACTTCAAAAGACAGGCCGAGACAAAGGCTGCACTCCGTGCGGCTGGCTGCAGCCACCAGAGGGGCCATCTCTTCCCTTCCGCTGCCCAATGGGCAACTTTCAAGATGAACCAGGAGAGGGGATTTTTTGAAGACGACCAAACACAGCCCTGGGTGCCCTGAGTCGAAGCAAGTCAAATTGCATGCATGTAGACTCAGACTAACCTAAACTTGTGGTCTGCGTGTTGCAGTTGGGGCAGCCCTCCCAAAGGATTATAGTGGTTTTACCCCCTGAAATGAGGTAAGGGGGGGGGGGGGGGTCATAGCCAGTCCCCTTTAAGTAATCTGGCAGCTCCTTGCCTCTCATTGGTTTAGGCCGTCTATGCTAATGAGCAATTGAGAATGCCGGACTCTCGCTCCTTCCACCCCCTCCTCCTCTTCCCCCGACTACTGTTGTGCGGCAGACCTGCGTTTCTTCTATTTCTATGGCAACAGGTTGATTTCTGTGGAGTGCTCTAGTTTTTCAAGAGCACAGCTACCCGAAACAGAGGGACCGCTGAGGGGTTTTCAACGTCACAGGCACAATATATATGTTGTGACTGACTTCTGCTCACGTGTCAATTACTCCAACCATACAACCAAATGTATGGACATCATTTATACACTAGGTATAGATATATGTATTCAAAGTTATAAACACCGTCAGCAAGGCTCCTCCTTCAAATTGGTATGGGTAGCCAGTCACAAAAAGGACCCCTGACCCTTGCCTGCCCCCGGAGTGATCATGTGATCATGCACTGACAGACTGGCGTCCTTCGGCATCTGACGAGAGCCATCTGGACTCGCAGCACAACACGGGTGATGCCCCTCATGCCAGCACATGCCAACAGACACTAGCTCACCTTTAAGCAAATAAACAGATGGCAATATTTACTGCTCATAAAGAAGGAGGAAACGAAGAAAGGCGGTTTAAAAAGAAAAAAAAAATCTGGACTTGACCCACAAAGGTCTGATTAAACACGACCTGGCACTTGTACAACTTGTCTGGTGACGGGCAAGAAGATTACTGAATTGTTTAGACCTATGGTTGATGGGTGGGTTTCGCAAAACAATCTTTCACAATGATCTATTGTGAGGCCACTCTTTGCCTGTGCATTCCAGACTTGGGGCCATGTCGAGGCATTTACCTTTAGATAAACAATGGTCTACATTTTCTGTTCAAAGACAAATGGGAAAGCCAAGGCAGACTCGGGCCCGTGTACACCAGTACACCTTGTAACCAGTAGCCTTAGGGTCACCAGGGTCAGATACAGGCTTGTTTTGTTGACTGTTTGACTGTTTTTATTTTATTTTATTTCACTGCAACAGAAAATCCTGTGTTGTCTCCATTTTACATAGTTTAAAAATGACCACTCTTTCAATCGCCATCACAGCAGCTGAAAAAAACAATTTAAAACAATTTCCCTTCTTCTATTCAGGCCTAGCTCTCGCTCAAGCGGAGAAAAAAAAAGCTGGCCCTAAAAGTGCAACATTATAGCCGGGGAAATTGCTGAGCGGGTCCGTGCGGCGGCAGTCCCCTGCGGCCCTGCGGGAGACCTGGAGGTCTGACTGCTGTTTGAGGGCTCACAAAGGCCCTTCTTCAGCTGCCTTCACAATTAGACCAGTCATGGGAAGGGGGAGAGATGATGGGGGGTGGGGGGGAGTGAAGAGGGGGGGTTAGGGGAGTTTAGAGGGGGGTGGGGGGGGGCAAATGAGGTGAAGCATGAGCCCAGTGTAATGACTGGCGCATTCCAGGGCTAAGTGACATACCGACCGGAGAGAGAGACTGACCGCGGCTGCTTCGAGTGGGGGGGTGGAAGGGGGGTCATCTGCCCCAACCCGCCCCTCCTCTCTTCCCGATGAGCCTCATCTCACACCTGGGCCTCCTTTGTTCAAGACTGAAGGCCCAAAGTACATCAGTAGCCGTTTTCACATTGCACGACACGGGGTGGCGACACGGTACAACACGCTAATTTACCCCGGAACGGCAGTGTGCATGCACGGCGTGTTTTTGAACCCTCTTCTGAAAAGATGGGTTGAGAAGGCGTAGCCCAGTGGCACTGTAACATTACGCCATGCATATTGCTGGGCGTGTACAATGACGTGAATGACCAGTGCATCGTAGTAAATACACCTGTCTGCAAAGTTTTCATTCAGTTTTTTAAAACAACCATGGCGAGACACACAGAGTTGTTGCTGGCTCTTTGCACAACCATTCAAGGGCAAATGACATGGTACTGTACTGCACTTAGATGCTTACATTGGATTGCAAATATTTGCAAAGAATACATTTCATGCCGATTTACTGCAGCTATTTGTACACGGCACCATCAGGTGAACTATAGCGCTATCATTAAATAATTTACTCTATCCACACATTTTCGCCCACGTCGAAAAAGCCCACAACACTTAGTGTGAAGATGCACTGGGCGATAGTGGTCTTTGTGGGGATATTTGCAGTCACATTCGGGATATTTACAATATATGGAGATATATTGATGGATGCGCTCTGGACATATGTTTCCTTAACAAAACAGTAGCGCTATCATCAAACATCAACATTACTCTACAGTTATTAAACATTTACTCTCCTGGTTAAAAGGCACACAACACAATGATTTGTCTCTCAAAATATGCTGTTTATTTAACAGAAAATGTTCAGCATAGCATTTACCCTACCGTTTCCATTGTCATGTCATTGTTTTGTGTTCCTAAAAAAAAAGTTTCCCGCGACCACGGAGTTTAAAATGACGCTACGACTACCGGGGTAACAGGAAGTGAACTCGCAATTTTTTTTTACTCAAAATCATGTACTTTCAAACAACACCGAAATGGGGGATATTATTCCTTGCACATTTAGGCTACATGATAAAGCTGTTGGCCAACAGACATGTACAGCATCTAAATTAAAAACAAATTACATTGGTTGGTACGTTGGTATCACGTTGGGTGAGTTATATGATTTAGGCCAAATAAACAGCATATTTCGAAAGACAGTTTGCAGTTTGCCTCTAAACTCCTTGTTGGTGTTTTTGTAGTTCTGCTCAGCTGTTTTAAAAGCCCCGACGGTGGGTGGTGGCAGTTGTGAAACGTCACCATACCACACCCTGCACCCCGTCTCGCCTCGGCTCGTGTTCCCAGGTCGCAAAAAAGTGTAGGGTCCGAGGTGGGTCGAATTGGTGTGTCGTTTGAACACGCCACCCCATGTCGGCAGTGGGAACGCAACAGACGACCCACTAATTTCGGCTGAAATTATCGGTAATTCTGCCAGTGTGAAAGCGCCTAGAGAGACAGATCCTGTGCATGTCCCTCCACACATATGCTATCTGAAACTGTAACCACTGTTTTGTCCCATCTTCACCATGACACGTCCACTTCTTTTGGACATACACAAAGGAGAGGCAACAGGCATAAATATGCTAAACTAACCAATTTATTTTTGGGCTTTGTTACAAAATGTTTTTACAAAATCGCCTGAAATAAAATGTAAAAATGTACAGGTCTCACATGCTGCTCATTTACCATCCCAAGGTTTTAAGAAGCAACAGCAAAATGACCCATTCGATCTGGATAGCATTTTTTTAGAAGTAGAAAAGGACAACCATCTATGCAGTGTTTTTGAGGGTCATTAAAAGACCAGCACACTAATGTCTCTGAGCCTCAATGGCTCAGCTCAACACTGACTGCACCAGTTAAACTCTAGATCTTAATCTGCTAATAAAAATTACAAGCGGATTCAGACATGGCTAGCGCTCCAGTAATTACTTGGTTGAGAGATCCACTGGTGCGACGGGCGACTGACAGGCTGGAAAGGGCGATGTGCCTGCTGTGCTCTCTGTCAGGTACCGAGCTGGCGACACAAGAAGAAAAGCATGGAAGTGTGATCTTTATCCAATGCGACAGGTGGTAGGACAGGGTCCCTCTTTTACTGAGGCCTGTTCCTGCACTCAGGGGCTGTGGTCCCTGGCTCTAGGGATAGACAGGGGCCACAAGGGGACAGAGACAAGACTGCAGTATATAAGAGACAACCGGGGACCTTTACCACTATCTGGCTTTGGCACTTGCCAAGTTGATTCCTCTTAAGATATGTCCAATTCTAAATTTTACACCTGGCTTGTTCAACAGTAAGGTACACAGTAGGCATATACATAAACATACACATGTTTTAAAGTACTCTACTGGAAAAAAACAGGAATGAGCCCAGAGAGTGACTATGTAACCATTTTATTTTCACACCATGGTTGGCGACTGCTTGTCCAAAATGTTCTGGGTCAATCACTTTGCCCTGTTTACTATTCTGGCTAATCCAGTATTGACTGACTGAACACATCTTCTTAAAGAAAACACAAGCCACCAGACTGCAGTAACCAAAAACCAAGGGACCTAAGGCATCACAAAGACAAAATTGCTAGTCCTTCACGGATGAGTTTTTGCTTGGCCAATTGTATGGTAGCAGACGGCACTCCCAGCCACCTGGTGTATCAGACAAATCCCCTTGCTACTCTTTCCTCATGGATGCCCTCTCTGATTGGTGATGCAATACGCGCCATGACAACCAGGAGCAGTGAGGAGTAAACACAGAGTAGCTCACCATGGCCAGAACACAGACACTCAGAATACCACATGACATAAGACTTAGTCATGCATCCTAGGACTTCTTAAAGGTTTAAAATGAGTTTTTGTAGAACCTATGGGGAAAAAAAGGAAAAAGACCTACTCCAAATATAGCCCTACCACAGCTATGAAGCAAGCTGTCACATACCTGTAGAAGTTATTAAAGAAAATGGTTTACAGCATTTTACAGATTTTACAGAAAATTAGAAAATACTGAAAAACTGACCTGCCTATTTGTATATGCTCAACTGAAAATGTCCTAGACTACAAAAATAAATACATTTTCACCCAGATAAATAGTGGTTTTGATCACCTCATCAGTCCTCAACAAGATTTTTCACAGTGTGTCAGATTTCCGATTGTCAACATCCTCCTCCTTACATATACTGGTCTTGTTCTAGCCTAGTAAATTGTAGGAGTTTTGCATGTCATAATTGGATTTTCTCTTCCACATTTGTGCTGCTCAAAACAGTGTGGGCAGTGGGCACTACAAACTGACCAACACACACGTCCCAGCATATTGTTATTTTAAAATGTTTAAAAAAGGTGAAGTTTCAAAATTAGGCCAGAGACGGTTAAAGAACCTATAGGTTCTTTAAGATCTTTGATTAGGCTACATGACATTACACATATCTTGGCGGTGATTGACTAAACTGGGCCTTGCATCTCTTATTCAGTTTCTATCTTATCAGCTAGACCAACATTTAATCTTTCCTCATAGAGATGTTGGTCAGAAGGCATAGAAGTGGACAGAATGTTCTAATTTAAGAAAAAACACACTCTTGACATTGCGCAATATGGAATATGGAAAAAGGTCAAGTCAACTAAAACTGGGTCAGTGCAATAAGGTTATCAAGATTAGCTATTATGGTGTATTTAACAGACGTCTGTGTTTAAAATCTATAGAGCATAGACTATGAGCAGGCTCCATCTCAGAACTGCTTATGTTTCCAAACACACCACAACACGTACAGATCAATGTCTGAAAGGGCTTTGGGGAGTTGACCTCTGCAACATTATAGACAGAAAGTAACTAGCTGACTGGAGGAGTGGCGCAATCCATATCTGTACTTTCACAGTACAATTTCTGCTTCAGTTTAATGTTCTTGTCCCCTGGGGGGGGGCGGGTAGTATTTTATCTTAACCTTGTGGACATGTTTACTGAGAAGCCACAGTCAACAGACATGGGTATGGAGTGCTAGTGTGATTTGCTGCATCATGCATACCCGTCCTCTGCAGGAAGACCCACCACCATTTAGCCATCTTCCCATTCAAAATGCACATTTGGAGGTAAACACTAGCCTAGACACAATGGGTCTTAATGTGTACATAAAGGTCTGGATAAGCACAGATAGAAACATTGCAACAAAACATCTTCTACAAAACTTCTGTTGTGGTAATGCAACACAACTACCCGCAATAAAAATCCTAGGATAGAGACAAAAAAAGTGTGGTAGATTTTAGCAGACTCACGGGGAGTCGATGCTTCCAATAAGCTTAGACCAGAAAATTCACATCAGCTGCATCTGAAGTCAGGCGTACACCGAGTCCACATTTAGAAGCACAGGCCTTGTGCACTCTATTCTCGCTCAACGCCCAGAGGATTCATGGAAATATGCAATTCAAGCGCCTCAGTGGGCTCTTCAGAGCTTTATTAAACATGAGAAAGGCCATGTCTTCAGCAGCACTAACCTTGGTTGAATGCGCTGCACTGTTCCCAAAGTCATTGCGTTAGTGCCCCATCTTGGCCACTAGGTGGCAGGAGCAGAGTAGTTTCTCGGAGAAGAAAAGAAAGGAGCTCAGTCACTATGCACTGTTTAGCGGTCCTGGTGCCCTGTGGTCAGTTAGCCATCGACACAATGGCCAAAGCAGTGCTAGAACAATGATCTGGTTCACAAAGAATAACAGCCATCAATGTCATGGGAATCAGTTAAAACAAGCAGAGAAGTGGCTTAACAACAAGGCTTACTGTAGAAACATTAGACTATAAATTCAGACACTTCACAAGATGTTATTTTCTTCTCTAAACAACCAGGCTATAGATTGTACACTGAAGCATACCATCTATACTCAACAAATAACTACAGAGCTTTAAATCCACATGCAGTCAGAGAGTAAAAGTATAATGGCACATACATTTTTATATTAAATTCAACTGACTGCATCTCACAAGCTGGTGAAGGAAAATCAGTAAGCAGTGCATTACTATGTAATATGTCTTCTTCGACAGAGAAAGGGGCTGGACCACCATGGAGCGTAGCAACTACACTGGACCTCCCGTGTCACCTGAACTTCATGGCCAGTGAGCCCTCTAACTCTAGATGTGGCGCAAGAGAAAACAGTGGAAGAAAGGACTTAGCCAGACCTCAGGAATCCAAACATAGTGTGTGCTGGGCCAGCCCGGACTGATGGCCCCACGCAGCAACAAAGGCCAGCCCATGGGCAGCCTTTGTGAGATGGGCTGAGGGGGCAGCGGGGTGGACAACATAAAGCCCTTGCTGCGGAGCGTTATCAGCGGCAATTGTGTCATTGACATATGCACAGCGGAGATTGAGCAGTCAAATGGCATCCTGAAGGCAGGTTCATTTACGCTTTTCTTTACGTTAGCAGCCTATATATAAACATCCTTGATTGTGTGAGAAAAGAATTTTGTTGAGGTACAATACATGGGAGCAAATCACTAGCCATACCCATATATCAACTGGACAAGGGCAGTTCCAAAAAAAACAAAAAGAAAACAAAAACAAATGTCACTCGAGAAAACCACCCAGAAGTGTTTTTGGTAGACTTCTTTTTGGTGGTGGTGTTTGTTGCGCTAAGTTTATGATTGTGGCAAGTTAAGGGTGAGCAATTTTGAAGACCCAGAGAGGGGTAGAGCAGTGCGGTTTACATCTGCTTCAGTGGGCATGGTGGCTTAGTACCATCACATAAAACTCATAGGGGTGACGGGGGCACAGTAAACAACCCCTGGCTGACCGCATGAGGACACGCCACAGCGGAGGAGTTACCCTTTAACAGCTCTGCAGCCTGACCCACCGTTGCGGTTACGAGTTCGCCGGTCCTGTCATCAGTTGTAAGTTGATGAGGACAGGCCATCTTACAGGGCATACGAGTGATCCTGTGAGGCATGGTAAAATGTTTAAATCTCCCTGAGGTGTGTTAAGATCTGTGGGAATAGCCCTAGTGAGAAAAGAGCTGGCTAAGAAACACCTTTAGAACCAAGGACAAATAAACACACTCAAGTAGTGTTTCTGACGTTTTATTGTGTTTTGGCAAAAAGCCGTCCTGACTGTTTCGGGGAGGATAGCAACGTGTCTGTGTTGGACATGCCATCAGTTTAATGAAACACAAGAAACATTGAGAGTGTGTTTATTTTTCCTTAATGCAGTTATTGCTCTTTTTGTGCACCCAAAGAGATACATGTTTGGAGTTGAGCACATCCACCACTCCGACTCGTAGGTACAGTTCTTCCCCACTGAGATGGTCCTTAAAAGGGGAAAAGGGGACTGTACAGCCCCAATGCAGCAGACTTCCAATCCCATTGTAATCACACAAGGCATAATCCCAGAAACCCTGAGTGGCAGATTATGAATCTGCCTTCTTCAGCACATGGAGGGCACCTGCTCATGTCTCAGATGGCCTAATTGTTTGCGCTTGGTCAACAAGTTACGTGTCCTGTTACAAATAAATCAGACACATTTCTCGAAAAAGACACTGGGTGAGTCAAAGGAATGTGGCATATGAACGTTCTTCCTCGAACAAAAAGGGTACAGCAAATGTTTAATTGCTCCACAGGGCATGGTGGTTTCTGGAGGAGCTGGTGAAGCATGTTTCTTTTCCCACACACCGCCACACCTCACTGACACATTTATATTCTACCTGAGACTGGGTGAAGGGGGCCACTCCTTGTCACCAGTCACCAAATCACACACACACGCTCACGTACAGAAGGAAAAGGACAAAAGGAACACACACACACAAAACAAACCATGACCTCACGGTTTCATATGAAGTCACCGCATGCAAAAATGTCACTCTTCCCTAATTTGAGAGCATTACAATGGCCACACCTACTAACAGATAACAGCAGGTCCTGGCAGCTTCCCTTTTCCTCATTTGTCAACTGACAGGCCTGCCATTGACATAGATGACACAAGGCAGGAAAACTCTCCTCCGACCTAACCAGTCCCGTGTATACAAGCAGAGCACAATAAGACATACACGAGAGGAACAAGGGGACAGCTGAGTCATTATTATCTCTAATGACAAACACAATTCAGTGGGCTTTCCTCCAAGTGAGGTGTGACTTCTCAGAAATATTTTAAAACCACAGGAACCACAGGGGAAACGATAATTTTTCACCTCAACACACAAAATGTTTTGAATCACCCTGAAAAAATGTAGAGGAGAAAAAAAACAGTTCAAAGGCTTGTAAAAGACTTGGTTCGGGGCAAACTCAGGACACGAATAAAGCAAGGCGTCCCTCCAGCGGTACCAAGGCACGGCCAAATGTGCTATCTCAAAGCCAGAACGTTAAAACTTACAACCCCCGGCGGAGGCTAAAAAACAAGCCGTGGCTCACCACCTACTCTTCACACGACCGAGTTCACGCCTTGGCCTGTAACGCCACCGACTTCAGACAGAAGGAGGCCCTGCCGTCCACTGTGGTTCCATAATAAGACCTTATCTGTGCCCGGCGTTCTAATTTCGACTCTGGCCTACTCTTTGCGGCGGGGGAAAATTATCAGTTGCAGATATCGTTTGTGTACGCAGTTATAATCACAGTTGGTTATGACCTCTCTTTTCTGTTTTTCCGTAATTGTCTCTCTCGACTCTTGCTCAGTCTTGTTTTTTCTTTTTGCTTCATGGGGCTTTAGCAGGCAGAACAATCTGAGCCGCCTCTCCTTCCCAGCGGAGGAGCTGTGATACACAGGAAGGTGGAAGCCGGAGCCAAAACCCCCAAAAATGTTCTGTGTGAGGAACATTCCAGCTGTCGAGCCTGCCCAGTGTGTTTGCGGACCCATACGTTCATGTAGGATACGGATGAAGTGTGGAGGAGGTTTTGTGTAAGCACCGGAAAAATACTTCCCTGACACACCATCGTCTTACCCGTTTCATTTTTCAGTTGGCGAAACACATGCGTGTGAAACCATGATTCATTCAATCATCAAGACATCAAATACCAAAAACATGATCAACTTATACCACAAATGAATTAATGGAACAGTCAAATTTAACCTTGGGCAGTTTCAGTAGGGATTATACGATTTGGCCAACATTGTTTTTTTTGTAACAACCACACACTGGTTCCAACCCAGTTGCTCTGCCCTTGTAGAATGGAGGTCAATGGCAAATCAAGTCCTCCCTGCAATGTCACTGTGGAATAGAAACGGGAAAAAAAAAAAAGTCTGTGCGAACTTCCCTGGACAGCAGTGTTTGTTTAGGCGCTACAATATAATGTGATCCAACACACTGTGGAGTGCTCCAGACGGGGCGAGCCCCAGACAAAGAGGGCAGTGTGTGGCGCACACAATGGGGCGGCCTATATGGCCAACTGCACCGCGCTGACTTGAGGGGCGGGGTGAGTCTGTGTGTGTGGGTGTGTGTTTGTGTGTGTGGTGGTGGTGGTGTTGCACTCGTAAAATATACATTTTAGTAACATCAGTCAGTCAAACTGAGGAAACTCAGAGGTTTGTTTGAGTGTGTGTGTCTGTGTTTGGCTGTGTGACTGTGTTTGGCTATGTGCCTGTGCGTGTGTGCCTGTGCGTGTGTGCCTGTGCGTGTGCGTGTGTGCGTGCGTGTGTGCGTGTGTGTGTGCGTGTGTGTGTGCGTGTGTGCCTGTGCGTGTGTGCGTGTGTGCGTGTGTGCCTGTGCGTGTGTGCCTGTGCGTGTGTGCCTGTGCGTGTGTGCCTGTGCGTGTGTGTGTTATGCAGCAAACTACAACACCGTGTCAACAGATGAAAGGGGTGGTTGAACTAGGAAGTGATGGGCACATTTGAATAGTGCTGTTTCCCAGGGAACAATGCAAAGTTCCTGTGTTTTTGTCCATCCAGAGGCATGAACACAAAAAATGCAACGTGACAGCAGATTTACCTCTGCTGGGAAAAAAATGATCAGGAATAAAATAGTCACATTTCATTCAACCGACCAATTATGTAAGGGCACATCACAATATGTAAATTTCCAGTTAAGACTTTTATTCTTTATATGAAGTTGTGAATGAGTACAAGTACACTGAAATCACACCATTAGACTGAATTACAGGGGCACATTAATTCTATAAATGGATGAAATATGTGCTTAAAATCATTGTGGTTTCCTGTGTTGGCAACAGCGATTCCCAAATAAACACCTGCAGCTGAAATTCTAATTGTGTCGTTAAGTATGCACATGTAAAACAAATATAGGAAAGCATAGACAAGGACCAAGTTACAGTTGGGGCCAAATGTTTTGGCAGTGAAATTAACATTTAAAAATCGAGGCCATGGTACGATGTGTTCCCATACACACCCACACATACAACACAACTACATTTGTTTCAAAAGGGATCGAATAAAAAATGTGTAAACAAACAAAATCTAGGCCATGCTGCATACTTGAAATATGTCACTAACTAGAGGCTGTCTGTGGCAGTAAATCTGAGAGCCTCGCCTTTCCACCACTGCCACCACTCTAACTCCATGTGAAATCACCCTGTCACATGACCACAGATACTCATCGCTGCAGAGCCATCTCACCAAACAGGCTGAGCAGGCTGCAAGGGAAAGTCTCAGGTGATGACAGTTACTGTGGAAGCCTTGCCCAAGCCAAATAGGCCAGTCCGCCAGTCACTTAGAACATCCAGCCGATATCACTGACTCTTTGTACACAGTGAAAGTGTACACGACATCCACTGTTTTGAAGGGGAATTGAATTCAAATTCTTACAGACTGTCTGCATTTAATCAGTTCATCTTCAGTAGACCAGGATTGGGCGCACTGGGTCCTCTCTGTATTAAGCGTGATGCTGGAGGGGCATCGATATTCAGATTGTAGGCTCACAGTACACAAAGAGAACTGGGCCACCTGGGAATGCTTGTGTAATTAGCATGCTGCCACAGCACATGAAAGGAATGGATTTCTAGTTGTGGAGAGCATCAGGAAGCAGCACGCAGCGGGGCGTAGGGGAGCCACGAGATGCTGGATACTCAGCTGTTGCGCAAAAGGCCCCTCCAGTAAAAGCTGCCCTGTCACCATGGTTTCAAACAGGGTAGCCATGGAGACAAGGTGAGTGGTGTTTGGTGGCAAGGGGGAACCGGGTGGGTGGGGCTCACAAGGGGGGAATTGGGAATATGGGGTGTGTGTGTGTCTGTGTGTTCGTGTCAAGACTGCAAGTGTGTGTGTGTGTGTGTGTGTTTGTGTGAAGACTGTGTGCATCATTGTGTGGGTGTGTGTGCTTGTGTGAGGACTGTAAGTGTGTGTGTGTGTGTGTGTGTGGGTGTGTGTGTGTGTGTGTGTGTGAGTGTGTGTGTGTGTGCGTGCACGTATAAAATTACCTTTTCACGACGAGTGTGAGAGTCTTGTGGGAGCCCTTGACCAGGCAGATGGCCTCCTGTCGGTAGCCGCTCAGGGGAACGTCATTAATGTTGACCAGCTCGTCTCCAGCCTGGAGCCTGACACCTGCCGCCTTGCTGCCCTCCTCTACCTGTCCCACACAAATCACAATGCCCTTTATTTACAGGACACTCCTACACACACAATCACAGATGGGCTAAACACACATCACACATTCTCTAGGGAGAACACATCACCCAGGCTTGTTTTACACAGAAACACACACGATAGTCTAAACATACCTCACACTTACACAACAAAACACACAGGCCTGTTTTACACACAAACACAGAAACACATATACACACACTCCTTATTCCTTATTTGGAAATACATTTTGCTTACTTCCACACACACACAAACACATAACAATGGTCTAAATACTTCACACTCTTCTCACAGTTAAAGGAGAACTTCGGTTTAAAATGAAAATTGGCATGTTAAAACATCATACTGAGTTGGTATGTGTACTGAGGAGCAAAATTGATTTAGCCTGTAGCCCATTCAGAGTTTAGCTATTTTTTATCGTTTGTCCCAGAAGGCCAACAATGGAAGTGATAGGTGCCCTCAGACGAAGCATGACGACTACGCTATTTTTAAACCATTAAAACAGCTCGAAGAAACTCCACACTCCATCGGTAGTACAACACAGGTCCTGACATTAAAAACGAGGCACTGAGAACTTTTATTAATAAAATAGTTTTGACAGGCAGTACCTTGCTGTAGTTTCTCGTCGCCGCCATGATGAAAGTCCAAACAAGTTGATTGTACTACCTCTTCTCCTATTCTTCCTGCTGGTTCGTGGTCCTCAATCGACTTGTGCGGACTTTCATCATGGTGGCGACGAGAAACTACAGCAAGGTACTGCCTGTCAAAACTATTTTATTAATAAATGTTGTGCACACTTACAAAGTTCTCAGTGCCTCGTTTTTAATGTCAGGACCTGTGTTGTACTACCGATGGAGTGTGGAGTTTCTTCGAGCTGTTTTAATGGTTTAAAAATAGCGTAGTCGTCATGCTTCGTCTGAGGGCACCTACCACTTCCATTGTTAGCCTTCTGGGACAAACGATAAAAAAATAGGTAAACTCTGAATGCAACAGGCTAAATCAAATTTGCTCCCCAGTATACATACCAACTCGGCATGATGTTTTAACATGCCATTTTTCATTTTACACCGAAGTTCTCCTTTAAGAGAACACAATATCCAGGCCTGTTACACACATACACATACATACACACACACACGCAACTAAATAGCAAACTACCCAATAGCCAGGGCCTAAGTCAGCAGAGGCAGAACACTAATCCATCTCATGAGGAGTTGGCATATTGGTTATAGTGTAACCACCTTAATCCCCTGGATAACAAACACTCAGGGCTACTTCATGCAGCTGCAGTGTTGCTCTACACTTGGTAAACAAAGACGGAATATTCTGGCAAACAGCCTCAAGTGATTCATTCATTCATTCCCAGTTGCTCTACATACTCTTAGATTGTCTCTGTATTACATACTTGAAATTTAATACTGATGGAGGAACATCTAGGGAACATTCTGGGAATATAAAAACCCACATTTGAAGCTTTAACACTGTTTATAGAGCCTGTAGGAGAGTCTGTAAACATGCCGGAGTCTAAAAATGTCTCAAAGAGACCACTGGTGGCATTGATAGAGGACTTTAAACAAAACCACACAGACTGTACTTGGCAAGAGAAGGGGCACCACACAACCTTTAGAACATGGATACCCACTGGGGAAAGACACCTGAGAAAACAGAGTAGCCTACTGTGTGTGTGTGTGTGTGTGTGTGTGTGTGTGTGTGTGTGTGTGAGTGAGTGAGTGAGTGAGTGAGTGAGTGAGTGAGTGAGTGAGTGAGTGAGTGAGTGAGTGAGAGAGTGAGTGACAGAGAGAGAGAGAAAAGGACCATGACAACAGCCCTCCCTCTTGAACCTGCCAATTTGCTGAGGCACTTGAGCATAACTTCAACTCCAAAGAGTGAGCCATGACATCATAAAGTTTCCACGCCAGGGCAAAGAGACCCAGACGGTCTCTGGAGAGTAAGCTAACCCGAGAGGTCAGCCATGCAAGCCAGGGGTCAAAGTTCAGGACTCCATAGTCACTGACTGCTGTATGGACCCATCTCAAAATATCCCATAATCCTAAGGCTCACTGAATCTGAATAAACAAGAAGGGTAGAATAGGCATGCTGGGCTACAAAGGCAAAGCTAGTTCAAAGGCAGTCAATGTGCCACTGTAGCCCTCATAAAAAACATCAGGAAGAAAGTGCCAACGTTTCAGCAATTTTGCAGAAGACCGAAAGAAGCAGTAAAGATACAGACACACAAAGCTACTGAGACAGGTAGTCTTTTTTAACTGCCCTGTAAATGGCATCATTATCTTGGCCTCAACACGCCTTTCATCAAGCGACACTAAATCAACTACAACCACTTTTGGCACCTAGAGCTAAAGAGATAAAAAAACATTAAGGGCTTGACCTTTGACCTCTTTAGGCCACAGGGTATCTTGGGATTAACACATTGAAGCTGTGGAGGGGGGGGGGGCTCAAGTCCAGAGGTATGGTCACCTTTCCATTGATTTTTGCAGTGGAGTCTGGTGCTTGGCCTCCAACCCCACCTCACCCCATTATTCCCTCATGAAGAGTGGATTTTGGTTGGCGGCCCCGGATGTGGGGTGGAGTGGCTGGGGCTGGAGCAGGGTAAGAGGAGTTTGAGCAGAGGGGAAGCATGTGGTGGTGGGGGGCACTAAGAGTTCAGTAAATTCCTGTGACGACGAATAGGTTAATGCACAATGCTGTTGTTTCACGTGTTATCTTGGTTTTTACAGCAGTATGGGGGCCTTGGGCTAATGACAAATGAGGTGGTTACAGGCCAGGGCCAGAGCTTGTCATGAGCCCAGCCACTGGAATTCTGGGAAACAGGGAGAACAATGGATTACCACAGCACAGAGAGCTGACGTTGACAGCGACACTAAATCAAGTGTCACGTTCACACTTTGAAACAGGCTCCAGCTCCTAAAAACCCTAGCTTTACCTGTCACTACCAAGTAAGCATTAGTGTTTAACTGGACTTTTAAGTTTTTTTTTTCTTTTTTATTTGCTTCAGCCCTCATGTAGAGCCTGGAATGTGCAGTTGAACAGGCAACCTGGTTCGTCTGCCCAGTCAAACAGATAATAAAAGCACCCTGTATACAGGCCAGCAGAGCCTTTTAAACAGCAAATAAAACAAGCTCAGAAGAAAGTATGCTCAACAGCAGATACTTGTGTTGTTGCTTGCGTTCGGTCTTTCTCCTCGTTTATTATTTCAGATCAGCAGGGCTCCATGACATCCGGAGCTGTGGTTCCATAACAGCCACCCCGAAAAGAAACGGCAGACTCTTCAGAATGCCTAAACAAGCCACACTTAAAATAACCTTGCATGGTAATTTAAAACAGGCCTCGGCCACGGATGCCCCCCTCTGGCAACCGCTCTCCCTCTCCGCGGCGAGAACAGGAATGGCTTAGAACAATGGAAATTTTCTTTGGAGAGTCAACTGAGCAAGAGATGCACGCACTAACAACGAGTGGGGGCAGTGTTGGTAGAAAAGAGAATGTGCAGCATCGCATGTAGAAGGAGGCCCAAGCGGACTGTACACAGAGCATGTTTTTTGGCAGGAGCACAAATACTTCCACAGTCTACTGGGGGTCCGTGGTCAGGATTATTGGGTTAGCTCACTCTACCTACCTCCCCATCGGCCAGCCTCAAGAGGGCTCAAATGTCTTCACCCCCCCACCCCCCACACATCCTCGAGCCCTTCAAAACCAACCTACTCCCCCACAGCCTTATTATTCCCTTCTTTTCCTGCATAAACGAATGCTCCGGGGCCCACTGCGCTTTCCGCCTCCATTCTTCGTGGTCGGGTCTATAGGGGGGCTTGTGGGATAGCTGTGCAGATGGTGGCGAGCAGCCCAGGAAGGATGTGGGCCGTCAAGAATGTTGCTGATGGGCATCCTCTAGTCTACACTCTGCTGACTGGGCAATCGTCTCCGTGCCGGAAGGGCCTCCTCATTATCCACGCATCCACGCAACACCACTGACTGCTTGGAGTATGTGGGACAGGATGAGTGACACCTTCAGTGACAGGCCTTCTCCATGCGCTTATCATGGGGATTGAAAGGTTTACAAGTTTTACACAATCCACGGAAAAGTTCAAAGCGGTTTCTAAATCCTTGTGATCCACAGCATGAAAAATGATTCTGACTTTCTGACCTTCTGACCTTAATAGACCTAACTGAAGCTATTAGAGGACTATCTTACAATCACAGATCTTCACCACAGGACCGAAAGCAAAGAAATGCATTCTCTCTTGTTAACAGACTAAAGTTTGTTAAGAACAGGTGTATGCAGGAGAATCGAGAAGTGGAGAACATGGAAGGGCCCACTGGAGGATGACAAACCCTGCTGTGCTAGGGAACATCTCGTGTGTAATTACAGTCACTCACACCAATCTAGAAATTGCATCTTGCTTAGGCCACCTTAAATCATACCTCAAAGGCAGAGAGATTCAAAACACAAATACAGGATCCTCATGCAGAACCACTATAGAGACCCCTTGATCGCTACAGTTGCAAATCTCTGTGTGGCCAGATTCTTCCTTTGGGTCAAAGTGAATATTCTGTGGAACAACAATAACGTGCATGCAAATTCCTGCCCTATGGAGCAACAAGCACTCATGGGACAGGCCTTGAACTTTCAAAACAAACAGAAAAACCACACCAGCAATATGTGTGTGGCAACATATTGGCTAAGGCTGTCAAAATACCAGTCAATAAGGTTCGGTTGACGCTATCTATGTTCAAAAGTAGGCCAACCACCTACAAACAGCTGCATCGGTTATCACACCCTAGACTGTCTGGTAGTAAATGTGAGCCCAACCTCAAAACGAATGGCAGGCCCTGAATGTGTTAGACAGCTGCCTCGCCATAAATTCAGTAGCCGCGACCACTCCTTTAACCACACGTTATGAATCACGGTCGTCTTCTGTAAATCCCATCAAGACAAGGGACTGGAGCCCTCTGCGAGGCACTTGTCTGGGGACAAACTGTTTGAGCCTGGAACAGTCGGTTTAACTTGAAATTAAAGGAGGCTCTGCATTCCTCTGCCCCACTGGATGTTTTTTCCCCAAACACATGAAAAACTGAAGACCTTGAACTATTCCCTCACCCCACCCAATGCACACACAGCCTGCTCATACTAGCCTGTTTAGCCCAGAGGTTTGGTGAAGTCTAAACATCTGAAGTCTTGGTGAGTAAAACAAGTGTTGCGAATAAGACTGTGTGTGTGTGTGTGTGTGAGAGAGAGAGAGAGAGAGAGAGAGAGAGACAGAGAGAGAGAGACAGAGAGAGAGAGAGAGAGAGAGAGAGAGACATCGAGAGAGAGAGAGAGAGAGAGAGGGGTAGTAAAGTGACTAAAATTTCTTTCAACAAAATTGACCAACTCATAGCACTACACAGCACACATCATGTAAGTAAAGTGCGTTTTAGGAAGATGGCACGCATGCATACAGAACAGCTGGAGCTTGTAACAAACCCCTTGACTGAGACATACCATTATAACTACTGTACTGCTCCCCTCTGTGAGCTCGCCTACATGAAGAAAGTTACTTTCCTCCTCATGTTTGACAAGACAGTTTCTTTCTTAGGGCAAATATAAAGAAACAAGAGGTGGACACGCTGGCATGCTTTATGATACCTTTGGTTATGAATCACCAACATGTGTTGTGATGAAAATGAAAGAGCATTTCTGAGAAAACAGAAAGAGGTGTAGGTCTGCAAAGCCAACATACAAGGTGCATGCCGTGTAAAACCGGATTATTTGGGTTTATTGAAACTGGGGGGATTTAAATAAAGTCGATGAAGACCTTTGGCAAAACTCTCGGTATGACAGGAATGCTGAGAATTTTAATTAGTTCCAGGTTCATACTCTGGCATTTTTAAAGCGCTCCCAATATTCTGTGTTTTAAACAGAGCCGTTCGGTGGTCCGGCTATCTAGCGAACATTTATTTTCCTTTCGCTGGTGTTCCAGGAGGGCCTGTAAAAAAGCGAGGAAATAACAAACAAAGCCTGCAATTTTGGCAGCCCTGGGGTTGGGGGGGGGCTGTGCTGTGAGCTACTCTGGTCCAGTATGCAGCTCTAGCTCCACAGCAGTGTCGCCACGCATGGTCAAGCACACAGAGGCAATGGGGCCCTGACAGACACAAAGGGCATATATAAGCTCTGTGCCAGAGGCATCACACATGCAAGCTCTCACACGACACAAACACCAAAGCCAGAAGATAAGAGTGGGCCAGGTCACATTAATCTGGACACGTTTATGACTCACCAACTTCCTTTTGGTGCGGTGCACATGGAAGTCGTTTACGAGAGTGCATTGTCAGTGTCATACATTGTTGTGCAGCCGACAATGGCGGGGATCCCTGTTCTGTTTCCCGCAGTCACCCTTTCTAAACAAACAGTCTCAGTCCCCCAGAATCGAATTCAATGTTCTCTGCCTGTTTTCTTTTGTTGGTGTCACTACAAAGCCTGAGCCCATCCCTCGCTCCTGAGCTGAAACACTGTACTCTCAGCGTGGCCCTAAAGAAAGCCAGGTTCTTTAATCCCGGATAAATTTATCCCAGATGCTGCATCATGCCATTCCATCATGACAGGCTCGGAGCTTGTCAGGAATAATTCAGTACACTTGGAGAATCCGACGAGACTCCGGCATTCCTCCCCAGCTCCTGGCACTGCCTGCCACCTTTAGAACGCACAGACAGACAGCAACCAGAACAAGACGGAGGAAGGGAGGGAGGGAGGGAGGGAGGGAGGGAGGGAGGGAGGGAGAAAAGGAGGAAGGGAGGAAATGTGGAAAGGAAGGAGAGGCAACAAGTGAGCAGGGGAGCGAGAGGAAGGGGGACTTAGTCCTACTCAAGTAGATTTAGGGCTCTCAGCAGTGGCCATGTTTAAAACTGCTCAACAATTTACAAGTTACATAAGGATAACATTTAAAAGCTTTACAAAATGCTTAACGCTGCATCACTTTTCTAGGCCTCCTGAATGTAAAAAGGACACTTTACTAGACACAACATGACATCAAAGTAGTAAGGCGTTATGATGCCATAGGTAATTTAAAGGCAAAATCACCATGGGGAAAAGAAAGTCGAATTGCACATCTAACTGGCTACACTTACAGCTACATGCTCTTACCTGCCTTGGCTGCTCATAGGGCAAACTAAGGGCAAGGCCATGGATTTAATTATTCTTTGCATTGCAGTGGGTAGCAAAGGGAAACCATTATAATAATCAAGTCGGTGTTTACAGCATGCACCTGGGGCACCAGAGCCTGAAAGACAAAGTGCTTTTTAAGTATGAGGTTCCTTTAATAAGTGCAATAAGGGCCTTGGCATCTGGCATGACATGCAGTCACCTTGTGTTTCCTCACACAAATGTGTTTGGTCTTCCTCAGTGTCCTGTCTGTGTTTCTATAAGGTTCTGACATTGTTAGGAAACAGATCAAAAAAAGAGAAGCATGACAAACTAGCCGCAAGCAAGCAGAATGTTAATTTATAGCCTGCCCTGGTAGATCAAATATGTTTTTTTTGTTCCCTCAGAGCACGCAAAACCTGGTCAAAGTCTAACATAAACAGCCTGATGACCACATGGGAGTTACATCTGACACAAAAGTGCAACATTAACCATCTCACCAACCACTGAGGTGTGCCGATGTCCCCTGGAGATCCGTCACCGTGCCAAGTTTCCCCTCCTCGAGCGCTGGTACGAGACCACCAGCAACGACAACACAAGCCCGGCGGCACTTGAGGTCAACTCCCCCCAACGCCTTTCACGTCAACTGCTCGGAAAACTACGCGGTGTGACCCCGGAGCTCCTTAAGGACCTTACTGATGGCAGGAATGCCGCTCATTCGTGTCACATGTCCACCCTCCGGCCCAGAAAAAGAGCATGAGGGCGTTCAATGCCTTAAGGGGGGCTGTTTGTCACTGTGTGCTCCAAAGCTCAACCAATGCAGCCCTCCTTGCATATACCCCATATGGTGGACCTTGAACCGAATCTGGTCACCTGCAAACACGACCAGCAAATTCCAGACTGCGAGAGAGGTGCTGGTGTGACCCACCAAATCTCTTCAGCAAGGTCTTTGGTGGTTTATCATTAACCCACTGAACACACACGCCACAGTTTCGCTTGGCCAGGCTTCCAGTCCTAAAAGCGACATGCCACACAGCACAGCTGCAGGAAGGGGTGACTCACACAAACATACAGGGGGTGTCTGAGGCGACCTCCATCCAGCCAGACCCCTTCCTGACCGCTGCTGCAGCCGTGAAAAAAAGAAAAAGAAAAAAGGTCCGCCCCACTACCTCCATCAAGGCCAACCATAATCCCCACTTCACCACGTCTCCTTGATCATCATTAACCCCAGTCATAGAGCATTCCATACCCTTCAGCTGCTCAGCAGGGGGCTTCAAGGAGAGTTTCACTACCATTCAGACACCTTTTTTTTACATCAAGTTCTATTACGCCATTATGTCTATGAAAAGAACAGAGGTTTCAGCACTTTAAAGTTGGTGGCCATTTGCGTGCTCAATCTTTTTGTTAATCATTGAGTTGGGCGGTATTAAACCCATGGGAGGAGAAGCGGAAAGAACCGAAGGGGGGCAAGAGGATTTGTGTTGGAAATAGGCTTCATTTTTAAATCCACTGAATCTCGGACCACTGTTATCAAACTGAGTTTGGCTTAAGCCTGAAAAAACAGCGAAGATGGCCAACTTTATGGAAAACACTGGGTTAACAGGACATCTGTTTAAAATACATATTTGGCTTTGTCATTAATGTTATTTATCCATTATATTCGAGGCATGCCTGTTTTAGATATGCATCACAAAGAGTGGATTTGATTTAGGACTGAATTCAGCCACATTATAATAGTATAATGTACAGTATAGCATAGAGTAAATTGTATAGAATAAGTATCGCATATGTAGTACAGGCAGTCATGACTGGATAGGAACACACTGAAGTGTAGAGTGCGGTCAGCATAAAGAACTGCTGGAGATCCCCTGCCCACCCCTTAAGATCTGTGCACTTCACACAACAGGTAGCAAGCAGGAAAAAAAATGAAGGGCTCTTCACACCACCTTGGACATGAGCTTTTCAAAGTCCTTCCCTCTGGCAAGCATACAGAACACCAAAACTAGTAGATACAAGAGCAACTTCCTGGCCCGTACCTTGACTCTACTAAACTGTCCTGATAATCTAATATCCCACATTCTCTTGTCACGATGGTGTCACATACTCTAATTGGCACTACAACTCTGCACTTTACATGCATTGCTTTTTTTGTATTTTGTTTATAAATAAGATGCACACTGTCTGTGTTCTGTGCCCTACATGTCTACTATTTGTTGTGCATTTTTTCTCTGCGTTGCTGGAGGGATACCAAAAGCCAGAACAATGTCTTTGTGTGCGTGTGTCCATACTTGGCTGATTCTGGTTCTCAAAATGCTCCATCAGCACCACACTGCTTTGGGATAAACTCTACTTGGAACTTTACATTTATCACAGTGGGCTATCCACACATATTTTGCTCTTCATAAACGTACTGTTGGTGGCATCACACCGCAAGAAGGGTTACATGTTTCTTTGAAAAATTCCAATGCTTTCACACAACACCCATGTGTATGTGTGTGACATGATTAAATGAGGTGTCACAATAGTTTTTAAATAGGTGTTTCTTATGTAACCAAATCAACAACTCAGGCTAGTCTGAACATGCACATCTGGAATGTAATGTGACTGCACTGAGCCTCGTAACGCTATCCATTTGGCAGGGACATGGATGCGACAGCGGGAGTTCAGCGTGGGATCCGTGCCTGAGCGCTGCTTGGGGCAGTGAAGTCACACCGGAGGCCCGTGTGTGTGTGTGTGAGTGTGTGTTCACAGAGTTCAGTTTTAATGGTTGTATGCCTGCAAGTGTGTGTGTGTATGTGTGCAGTTGTCTGCAAGTGTACGTGTGTGTGTGTGTGTGTGTGTGTGTGTGTGTGTGTGTGTGTGTGTGCACGTGTCTGTGTGTGAGAGCGTGTGTGTGTTCACAGAGTTCAGTTTTAATGGTTGTGTATGTGATGTCTGCGAGTGTGTGCGTGTGTGAGAGAGTGTGTGTGTGTGTGTGTGTGTGTGTGTGTGTGTGTGTGTGTGTGTGTGTGTGTGTGTGTGTGTGTGTGTGTGTGAGAGAAAGGGCCGAAGTGGTCTGCGTGAGGTCGTGTTTGATCCTCCGACAAAGTTTACAACGCAGCAGACTAATGAGGTGAGAGGAGTGGCAAGCCGGCCCATGGGCTGCTGCGACGGGATGGGGTTTTAATGGGGGCGGAGATCTTATAAACGACATCAGGGAGATGAAGAGGGGACTTCGGGGTATTTAAAAGAGAGGTGGGGGTGGGAAAGGTGAGTTGGCAAGTCCTGTTTCTCTTTCACGCCCCACTGTTTGGGAAGCGTGAAAGTGTGTGCCATGGTCTTTTTTGAACAACATTCTTGGTCTGTGGGTCAAGTTCAGCCTCCTTCATCCCTTTGCTGAGCAATAAGGCCAACTACAAAGGCCATTATAAACAGTCTACTGCAGAATAAACTCAGGGACATTAAGACTAAGGGCCAGGATACAAACAAAGTGCTTTACACAGCAAACTAAACAGGTAGTTACAGTAAGAGAGGACAGAGTTCAGTGGTGCTATATGCAAGACAAGTAATCATAAAATGGTCCTGATATGTCAGCAGAGGTTACGGAGACATGCTATACTGAAACAGCCTACTGACTCCTACAGCTGTGCTAAAAAATAAAAAATAAATCGATACAGCGATATATATCGATATTTTTTAAAATGATACAATATCGATATTCTGGCTATTAATATCGATACACCCCAGTAGCTACTGCACAGAGAAATGCACTATTGATTCTAAACCAAAATGAAGTAAATGTACTTTGTACTTTGTTCAGTACAAATGTACATTAGCCATATTGTATTCTTTTGCACAAATAGTTATAAGTTGACTACAGGTACCTAGTGAGATACAATAAATTACAAGTGAGAGTACAATAAATTGCACATAAAAATAATTTGTCTGGTTTTGCTGAGTGAACGACATTCAGAACTAATTATAAAGTATTATGTATCAATAATCGAATCGAATTGCACTGTATCGAAAATCGTATCGTATCGTGGGCCCTGTATCGGAAATCTTATCGAATCGCTATGTCCTAGATGATAGCCAGCCCTACTGATTTCACAGACAACACTAGATTTTAAAACTTAATTTACAGTTCACAAATTCTGGTTATGCTTAGATTTTGTTTTTAGAAAATGAACAACGCTTCATTTTTGAGTTTGATTGCAATACTATTTTCTGGACACAACCCAACATACAGCACCTTTAACTTTTTTAATGATCTCATTTTCACAGGAAACTGTTTGGTACTTGCTCTTTTTGAAATACGACAGGTCACTTAGAGTTGCATATGCATGCTGCACGTGAAAATATTCACACAATCACTTAGCAAAGTATAGGTAAGTATGTGTGTTTGTTTAGAATGTTTAAATCTTCTATTTGGTTTACTATGACCGAATTTTTCAAAGTTTTAAAATTGAAGCCTCACAAAACATAATTTGGAATGCAATATGTCAGACTGAAGCTTGTTTTGTATAAGGGACCACAACTACAGCATTATTATGATAAAACCTGTTACGATGAAATTGAATGGATTTTGACAGAGTCAAATGAATGCCAACGTAGCCCAATATTTTCACAGGGATACATTATTATTACGCTTTTATCTGAAGCGACTTACAAAATAGTATCTGCTAAGTGTAATGCAAACCCAATCAAAACACAGGCTACCTGATAGCCTAACTGCACGCTATAGGTGCCATGTCTTGACGTTGCCATGTGACGCTGAGAACTGACTTTTACTTAGGGCTATGAAGCACCCACATTTGTTTACATTAGGCTATGCCTTTCAGGTCTTATCACTGTTCCTGTTTCTCTAACAGACCACAAAAAAGAAAAAAAAACTGTGCCTCCACCTGTTGCACTGAATGTCACAGTGCACTATTGTGCAACAAAAAGGGCTTGTCGTTTCCAGGGGTGTGACGTAAGATATCTATAGTGGAAACTGAAACAGGAAAACAGAAAAGATTTTTGTGGTAACCAAGGCATCCCTCTGTTGTGAGCTGGTTGTGAGATATAACATCAAATCCAGTGAGTTACGTGCAAGATGGTAGATGTCTAAAAACAAAAACTATGGAGTGTGATTTATGTCCTATCAGACCCAAGTCAAAGGAAGATGAGTTAAGAGATTTGTAGGCTTTCAAGTCATGATGAAACAGCCTACACAAACATCCCTGTCGTCCATCCCACCCCACACTCACAGGAACACACACAGAGATACAAACATACAGTACAGGCACAATAAGCAATACACTGTTTGTATTCCTAGACCTACCTTAGTTATGAGAAGTGGTTCGTGATGCTCCCGACCCCCCCTGAGGGTAAAGCCCCACGGTGCCCCCCCGGTGAGGACGACATCCACCAGCCTGGATCCTTCTCCATCAACATTTCTCTGGTCCAAACTGAAGGATGTTTCGGGGTCTAGCAGGGGATTGGGGTCCCTGTCTACAAACTGAGTCTCTATCCTGTGATCTATAGTTGCCATCGTTTGATGGCAGCTCGGATTTTTTTTTCCGAAAATCTCCAAAATATTCACACCGTCTAAGCGGCAAGAAAAACAGTATCCAACTTCAACAGAATTAAACTTCGAAACTTACGACCTGTTGGAGTAAACGCGCTGCACTATTTGTTGTGTTGACACCTGTTTACACTCCATACCCTTAATACTCTCAAAAGACAGAAATATATGCAGCGTGTTGTTAATTTAAAGGGGTAAGAGACCCCATCTCTTCTACGTAGCGAATTGCTGCCAGCCAAGTGCCGAGTCAAGCTGTTTTCCCTCTTCTTACTCCCCCTTAAATCCATTAGGAGCCATGTTTAACTCAATAGGTTATCACACCATCAGCAGTTATCAATTTCTTAAGCAAGTATGAACCAATTGATCTGACTCTCCGTAACACACACGCATACACAACAACTATGATCTTTGCGTCTGCAAAACGACTTAAACGTACTTCAGACAGGTCCTCCACTCTTTAAAAAAACATGGAAGCCTCACCTCTAGCTAAGCGCATCTTCCAGCTAATATCGTTTATTAGCGCGTAGCTAACAGGCTACTTAGCAAAGTTCCTGGCGCTGGATAAGGTCTGACACTATGTTAAACGCTACCAATAACGTCCAACTGATTTAAAGTATAAATACATCCTACACTCAGTTTTCAATAAAATTACTGAAACAATATTCCCATTAGGTTACCCAAAGCAGTTCATAGCTTGTAGCACACCTAACACATTCACCAAAGTGTCTTAATAAAAACAAAACCCATCCTCTTAAACTTGAGAGAAAAACCTAGGTTTAGTGTTTCAGTCTGCTAGTTCTTTTGGAAGTCGCTCTGTCAGTATTACCGCTAGTCCAAAAAAGTTCATTCCTCATGTTCACGGTAAATCCAATTTTTCCGCTGTACCGACTTGGCAACACAGAAACAAGCTGAGGAAGCCGACCAACTTGTTACTAGAGGCTCATCTGCACTGGATTACACGTTCCATTCTGCCAGCAACCTGCATTGGCCAGTAGAGGCGCGGATGGGGAGAAGAGTACCTGTGAACGTAGCTAACGTAATTCCACTTGGGAAGAACATTGATTTTTTAAATATAGTATTGGCTCCCCCTACTGGTTGTAGAAATATAACATTTTGCACAGATAAACCAGTTTAATTTAGTGGTTATGGAAGTTCTAAAACACACATTTTAGGTGAGTGGCAAACAGGCAAACTGTTGTTTTGCAATTTCCAAAAGATCCAAGCTATGCATTTTTTTTTTTAATTATATTTAATGATAATTTTTATATCTGCAATGTACACTGTCTGTGAAACTTAGGAAAGGTCTGAAATATTTTCTGTCAATGCAGATGGATTATTTTTTACATTCTTACTAAGGTCTCCAAAAGGCTCGACTCGACAGTAGATGTAGAAGAGTCGCTCCTACAAGCCGTTTCCATGGCAACTGTGGGACGGCAAGCAAAAGCACCCAAACAACATAACTAACTGATAACGCGGAAGTGAGTTCTGATGACGTTCAATGTTTAGCTGCCACAAAGCTGATCATGGCGTAACGCAGTGTTTGTTTGGTTTATGTTTTGGTAAAATAGTCGCATTTTTCTGTGTTAAACAAACTCTCTAGGGTTCAAAATGTTTAAAGGTTGGGGTACGTGGCTGGGCCTTGATAGCCCAACTACAACGAATGACGGGGTTGATCAATCCATCGATGTTGTCGAAAAAGAGAGAAAAACTTCACCTGATGTGCAGGACTCAGAAGTAATGAACCAAAAATCAATTATAGACGAGAATGAAGAAAACGCCGATCAACAGCTCTTGCAACAAACAAAGGGCTTTAGTGGTAAGATGATACATGTCTTGTATAGCATATAGTATATGCTACCATTTCAAATTGTTGACATGAAATTTAGTGTGGACCAATATATTCTAAACTGTTTTAACAGAAGCTAGCGATAGCAGAGTAGCTAATCCTACGCCACATATGTATATAAGAAACTTAGCTGCTCTGCTAATGCTAGGTAATGGTTTGGGGCTGGTGTCAAACCACAAGACGTTACTGTGGCGTTACAAACGTCACAACAAAATTGCTTGCTCATCATAAAGGTAGTTTGGAATAAAAGATAAGTTTGACAACGCTAGAGATGTATAGTTTGTCGCCGTCGGTCACTTGTGCAAGAATAGCTAACCTAGCCATGGTTAGCTATCGAATTTAGGTTAGCATAGTTGACTTCACTTGAGCCTGTTGATTTTCCCCTTTGCTGTTCAGGTTACATTCTCAACTTTGCCAGCAGTGCAACCAAGAAGATCACAGAATCTGTTGCGGAGACAGCACAAACGATCAAGAAAAGCGTAGAGGAAGGAAAGATTGATGGCATCATTGATAAGGTAACATAAAATGTTAACAATTGTTATTTTGCTGCTTGTTTTGTGAAATGCAAATGTCATTTTCCACCGAATATACTAAATCTGGCAGCATTTGGTTCTTACAGACCATTCTGGGAGACTTTCAGAAGGAGCAACAGAAGTTTGTCCAGGAAAAGAATGCAAGAAGGACAGGTAAGACACGGTTCAGACATCTTCATTTACTTTTTCTAAAACAATACCACCTTCTTCCTTGTGTCAAATGGAACATTGTTTTAATTTTAGATGTTGCCGTACCACCGTGGGTTGGTTACAACGAGGAAGAGACTATTCAGCAGCAAATCTTGGCCTTATCAGCTGTAAGTATTTGGACAAGCTTTTCATTTGTGATGTTTGTTGTATTTGTTGTGTACTCAGTGTGAAATCATTGCAGGACAAAAGGAACTTTCTGCGCGACCCACCAGCTGGGGTTCAGTTCCATTTTGACTTTGATCAGATGTTCCCCGTTGCCTTGGTGATGCTGCAAGAGGATGAGCTGTTGAATCGAATGCGCTTTGACCTTGTGCCCAAACAGTGAGTTGTTGCTGCTATAATGGAATAAAGCAAGTGGGTGCTTTACTATATAGCAGAGCTAAACACTTTAATCTTCCTATGTTATTTACACTGTATGGACATCTGTTGTGTGAATAGAGCAGATAAACATAAGCCCACATGATTTATCAGCATGTGTCCTTCCTGTTTTAAAGCCACTGGTGACCCAGTTGACTTTTTTGAAAACTGTTTCTAATATTGTGAATAAGGCTTTAAGATAAGGAGTAGTTTTGCATGTGACCACTTCGAGCACAGTGCTGCTGTCACGTGTATTGTTGTGCTGTTGTGTTGATTGGTGTTTCCCTTTGATCTTCGAAGTGTGAAGGAGGATGTGTTCTGGAGAAATTACTTCTACCGCGTGTCACTGATAAAGCAGTCTGCACAGCTCACTGCATTGGCCGCCCAACAGCAGGCTGCAGAGAAGCGTGAAGAAGAGAAGACTGAAACTACCGCAAAGGGAGACATCCCAGGTACTGAAATAGTGGTGCCATGTTTTGATTTTTAAAAAGTAACATGGTGGTCTTAGCTTCACAGTTTACATTTTTAGAACTGCTTTATGAGTGGGCTTTTTAACCTTCCTATGCAGAGACTATCAGACCGAAAACCCCTCCCACCACCATCAACGCTAAGCCAAAGTCAAATGAGGTAGGGCACCAAACTGCGGCTCGTTGAAGTGCGAAGCAGCAAAATGGCTAAGTATTGCACCTGTAATGCCTGTCTCATTTCACTGCAGGATGAAGAGGAGATATCCACCAGCCCAGGCGTGTCTGAATTTGTCAGCGATGCCTTTGATGCATGCAACATCAACCAGGAGGACCTGAGAAAGGAGATGGAGCAGCTGGTGTTGGACAAAAAGGATGGTGCCTCCCCTCAGGATGGTAAGCTCATCGTGGTACATTCCAGAAGAATGTTGTTCCAGGAACTTGTTCAGACACATTTTTTTGGTGGTATTTGTGGTGGATGGCAGCAGTTGTCACGAGATAAATAGAAAAAAACATAGCATGGAACTAAGGCTGCTCGATTATGGAAAGAATTAGAATCACGATTATTTGGGCCAAAACTGAAATCACGATTATTCAAACGATTATTTTGTTTTCCTCAGTAACATGCTTCATTTATTGAAAATGTATTCAAAAACATTTCGAAAAAACATTCTTGTACCTTCGGATTTTCCCTAATACCTTTCTTCATAAATATCTCCTTTGATGTCTAATGTACTAACTGTAGAAATGTCTAATGTATACATTTAATGTGCAGTACAAACAGTAGAAAATAATTAGGACAAAAACATTGTTTCCCTCGATTTTATGTGTTGTGAGATCGTTTGGTTATCACGATTAGAATTCGATTAATTGAGCAGCCCTACATGGAACCTTAGTTAGTTGAGAAGATGGTAAGTGGTTTTGTAGGTTCTTCAGTAATTACACTTGTTCATTATAGTCAAAATACCTGTCAGTTCAGGGTTCCCGCGGGGTCTTAAAAAGTCTTAAATTAAGAAAGTTAAATTTAAGGCCTTAAAATGTCTTAAAAACACCCAGATTTTCATCCTAGGTCTTAAATTTCATTTACCCAAGTTTTAAAATTCTTACCTCCGTTTACTCCCGATAAGTGTTGTCCGCAAAAAGTAAAATAGTAAAATGCTGTGGTGTTTTACTATTACGTAAAAAAAATACAAATCCCATTGCGTGGTCTAACCACCATAGTGTTCGCTGCAGCTAGGCAATGGTCCAGTTTGTCCACTATCTTCCCACCGAAGTTTTGCAGTGTAAAGTCGGAGTTGGCAAGTGCGTAGTTTTTAAAAATGGGGAAGTGTCAGTTCAATAAGAGTTGGTTCGATAATAGCAATTCTTGCAGCTGTTTACAAGTTGCCCCCGGCTGTAGGCACGAAGCTCGCTGCAAGATATGCAAAAAGGTAATACAGTTAGGGACTTCGGGTGTGAAGGCGCTGTAGTCTCATATCATGCAAAATCGGAAAACACCAGCTTGCCTATATGCAGAGCAGAGTGAAGACTCGTTTCATTAAAATGAATGGGACAGGCGTGGAGTTTAACTAATAAATTGGTTGTTACAGAGTTGTTGATGGTTTTTTGGAACCATGTGTCACAATCATAGACAGTAGAAGATAATGGACTGAGGGATGGCGTCGTTTTCAATGGGAGCCGTTGAAGCACGATTTTGAGATTTTTAATTGGTCACTTTGCAACTGCGCAAGCGCGGGGTGACGTACGGTCACGTCGGCCAGCGAACCCAAATACTATAAATTGAGTGGTAGATGCTCAATCACAAATCATACAGCGTACGATAATTTTCTTAATAAGTATTCTTCTACCGTTATAGCTGCAATCACTTAGTGGAATGGGGGGCTAATATTGTATGTGGGGACTTGATTCTTCGTCAACTAACTTTGGTTCCAGGCAGTCTTGCAAGCCAGCATGTCAAGGGAGCTAGCTAGTTAGCATGTAAACTACAAGCAATAGCGTGTAGCTTAGCTTAGCAGTCTTTCTCAATTCACTTGCATCGAATAGTAAAATCCATAAAGATAGCGATTCTGCTTACAAACAAATACCAAGTTCTACGCTTATTTTTCGGGAAATAGTGATGTAAATGTTTCCCCAACATGAATAGAAAAGTAAACGAGCATGACTGTGGCTACAGCTTGTTTTCCAACCAGTACGGTAAATTTTCTCCTGTGCGACAGAAACTCACTAGCCGTCGCATGATTTATGGCGTCAATTTTAGCATAATTTCAGATAAACGTTTCTTACAAGGCAATAACATGACAGATTTCTGATCGAAGCAAATATGTTTTGCTGTGCCCTCTCCGGTTTACAACAATGCCAATATTAAGGTACGGATGGCTTCACATGTAAAGTTGTTTGATTTCAAAGTGACGCTAAAATGAATGGAAGTCAACGGAATGCTACATGCTATTGGTCATTTTCCGGGTTGAGATTTCCCCATGGGTGCTTCAACTTCCGGATATATTCCTACCCCCTTGGTCACAATCCGTAGCAATTCAGATTTTGAGAAAACGAGCTTTTTTCAGGTCAGGCAGCAACCACTTACTATGTGGTTGTTAGCGCGCTAACGCTAGCGAACTACACTGACTTGTGTGTTAAATTGAAAGGTGTCACTTTACTCACACACCCACCTCCACCTAGATACTATTACAGATATTATCTTAAGTGAACAAAGTAATATAAAGTTGTACTGTTACAGCAATGTGTTAAATTCAAGGTGAGTTAAACACTGTTAGCGTATAGCACATTGGTGGTGGTGTCATAGTTACTACCATTCACTTAGATGAGCTAGTTCGTTAGCTTGCTAGCTCGCTTTACAGACACACTAAAACTAAAATAGGAATTTGTTGGCATCATACGTACATGATTCTAGACAATAATACACTACACAGAATTATATTTATCTTTGTAGAATCTAAGATCTTTGGTAGTGATTTAGCTTTCGTGTGGTCATATTACTTTTGCATTAAAAAAAAGAGATATTTAGGTGATAGCAAGGGGCAACAAGGCTTGTTTAGTAGTAAACATTAGCATCATATTACTAGCCAAAAGCTCGATTTGCGATGGGTGATTAATTTGAATAATGCTTGAATTGCTTGAATTGACTGGTGCTAATGATTAAACCATGATTGCATTTACTGCAGTATATAGCAGTAATACTGTAGTAAACAATGCAGCTTTGATACTGCAGTACAACTGGTAGATACTGCAGTACTAGTTGCTTAAATCTTTAGCATCACAGTCGTAATACCACACCTTGGTGACATACTGGGTGGGTGGGGGGGTGGGGGGGGGGGGTTTAAATTTAAACCATGATTGCATTTACTGCAGTATATAGCAGTAATACTGTAGTAAACAATGCAGCTTTGATACTGCAGTACAACTGGTAGATACTGCAGTACTAGTTGCTTAAATCTTTAGCATCACAGTCGTAATACCACACCTTGGTGACATACTGGGTGGGTGGGGGGTGGGGGGGGCTTATCTTAATAGCATGCAAATGGACACCATTCTGCCCCACAGCCCTAGAGTGAGGCAGTCTTCAAGATGACTTTTCTCAGTTTTGTGTGTTAAGATCTGCATGCTTTCAAATGGCCACAAATATCAGATTTCCATGAATAAGCCACAATTGGAAAGCCCAGAAACTAGGGCTGGGCGATATGGCTGAACTCTGTATCACGATATAAGTGTTTCATATCGGTCGATATTGATAATTATTGAAACATTGTGTGACCTATTTAAAATAAGTAACAGGAGGGAAAAAATCTACATTTAAACATTTTTATTTTTAACTTAACCTTCCTCTGACAGGCAATAAGCATTCAGGCAAAATGACTGTCAACAAACGTTCAATGTTACGATCACAATGAAAACTGAACAATTATCAATAAGCTAATAAAGTGCTTAACAAAGCTGAAGTGTTATAAAGACATGTGCAAAGTGTTAAATGTAAACATAGCGAAACCTGATACCTGAAAAGAACTATCATATATGTATATAGTTTTACTGCATATTTTGCAGACAATATTTGTCTGACTACGATGAGATTTGTAAACTCCAAAAAAGCTCCCATACTGGGGAGCAGACCTTTCTGTTCTTAGGGCTCATTCACACCAAACACTCTGCGTATTCAGCACGTGGCTGACTAAACTTACGCCGTTTTCTTAAAAAAAAAAAAAAAAAAAACATTCTATCGAACGCATTTTCTATTGTTATCGAGTAGGTGTCTGTCGAGATACATATCGTTATCGTTTTATCGCCCAGCCCTACCAGAAACTACACTTTTCTGTGAATAATTCAAAATAGCTGTGACTGGTTTTGCCACGGTCGGTTTCTAGGAATGCGTCGTGTAGGTCTTAATTTTTTTGTATAAAGGTCTTAAAAAGTCTTAAAAAGGTTTTAAATTTAACTTACTGCAACCTGCAAGAACCCTGTAAAAAGTCTTAAAAAGGTTTTAAATTTAACTTACTGCAACCTGCAAGAACCCTGCAGTTGCAACATCAGTATTTTTTTTTTTATTAGGTTAAAGTTTGCCCATGAGGCATTGATGTAACCTCCTTTTAACCCCAAGCTTATCAGTTTGCTTGTATGAGGGCAATATAAAAAAGCAGTACTGCCATTTATAGCAAGTCCAAATTGGCTAATGTCATTGAGGATCGAGCTTTAAGGCAGTTTCCAACTCCTGTCAAGGTATGGAGGGTTGGTCCATGTGGTCTGTGGATCTACATAGATCACGTTGCCCTGAATATTTTCTCGTCATCATGGCGCATCTGTTTTTTTTTTTTGTTTTTTTTTTGTTACTTTTCAGGGCATAGGAGGGAGAGGGTCTGCATAGTGTGTTTGCTCCACAAAATCTATTTTATTGTAACTGAAAGGCAGTCAACGTCTCAACTTTGCCTGCTATTCAGTTCCATTACAATACATTTCATGGAGTAGAAACAGTGTGCAGACCCTCTCCGTCTTTAGCCTGGTAAACCAGCCCCTCATACTTCATTTCATTTTGCACAGAGGGTCTGGCCTTGCTGCATTGAGAAACGATTTCTTCCTGAAGGGGTGGACGAAGAAGTTTAAAACAAGTGGCTCTGCCTTTACCCAGTCGCTAATGTCTGGTCATCACGGATGCATTTAGCATACTTATGCACGGCAGTTCAAATGTAGCACGCAAAATCAATGTCTTCGCTCACGAGCACTCCCTCTGTTCGCTGATTGGCACGGAATCGCATGGTATGCATACAATGGCAACAAGGCCAGACCCTCTGAACAAAATGAAATGAAGTATGAACGGCTGGTTTACCAGGCTACCCTGTCCCTGCTGTCTGATGGGTTTGTTCAGCACCTGTGTTTACTTGTTATGGATGTGCACACCTGTTCTCTGTCACACTGTATTCCAGAGGAGACAGCTGATTGGGAGAGAGAGCTGCAACAGGAGCTGCAAGAGTATGAGGTCGTAGCCGACACTGAGAACCGCGACGATAACTGGGACAAAGAGATTGAAGAGATGTTGCAGGCGGACGACTAGAGGCAGTATTCTCTCATTGCCCTGCCGTGAGAGAACATCATGAAGGACCAGATGGATCAGCCATTTCCAACTCTGAATAATCTTCTGGAAGCCCGTTTGTTTCACTGATGTTGCCGGCTTTCAAAAAGCCACCCCTAGCCCCGTTGAGAATATTCCTGGTGAATCAGTCATTAACCTCTGGGAAAGCGTAACATTTGAAGGAGGTCTGTAAGATGGTTTTGTTTCACAGCAGAGCAGTTATGTAATGAAAACCCCTCTGACAGCATATGAACATGTTTTTGAGAGGGGTGGTTGTCGTGCAGTGCCAAACTGCATTGTGTAAACTGACAATAACAGGCATTTGTCAGAAGTTTCGAAAGTTACCTTTTCATTTATCTCTCCGGGAAGAGTAAGAAAAAACTTGTAATGCATTTTTATATGATTATTATTATTATTTCTAGACCCTGTGTTATTCCTTCTTGTGCAATCTACAGGGATATCTATTCTTGAAACATTTATTGTTAAAGTGTGATGTTAAATACTCCTAACTCTAATCTATTGCACACCTCCTGTGCTTTTGGGTTTCCAAGCTCACTCAACACAGCTGCACTGGTTAAGGTCTAACTTCCGTTTGCATATGCAGCAGGGTGATGAAATGTATTTGTCTTTAGGCAATAATTCTGTCCCCTTTGACACATGTACCGTGGCTAAGCACACTAGAAAGAGCCTGAGGAGGTATTATTACAGCCAACCGTTTTTTTTTCTCAACCAACCACAAGAGCTGTTATTGTCCTTCTGATTGTAGCACATGTATTACATCATTTGGTAATGGCATAGAAATGTTGTACTTGGGGAGTAGCATCTGATTGAGTGGGATGTTTTTATTATTTTGTGCTTTTATGAGATCATCCATCTTTTCAAGGTTAATATGTGTATTGCTTCACTGGGCAAGTATGTATATGGATATTTTTGTTTGTAAACATCAAAATAGTAAATGATCCTGAATGAGCTGGATTAGAGAGAAAATGAGTAGATTTCCCTTTAATATGATGATTACACCCTTATTAGAGTCCATCTGAGCTCACCTGCTAAGATGGACACCTGCTTGTTTTTCTAAACTAAGGCTCGTCCTTCTTTACAGTGCTGTCAACGTTTCTGTTTATCAAAATAAAAAAATTGTCTTTCAGCATGTTGTTTTTACTGGGGCCATATCTTTGTGGATAGTGTTAGAGGTTAGACATGAGTGTATGCTGGTGAACTTAAAGAGGTAGATTTGAACATATGGCTGTTTCCTGTGTGCCTTGAGAGGCTTGGTAAACCAGCCCGACAGTGTCATGCCTCAGGCTGTTTACAATACTATGTACAGAACAATGAACAGACTGTCATGTGATAAAGTGCACACACAAGGTATCAAAGAACACATTGAAAACTGTGGCCTCCATACTGTCCAAAGGCTTGTTCTTTCTTTTTCACTGCAAGTGTAACCCAGATTGCGATGATTGTGGCTATTTTTTATTGTTTTTTTGGTGTGGAAGGTTTTGAACACAGCATGTTGGGTTTTCCACATCCAAAATACATTTTGACATTAGGAGGGATGTCTCAACCACACTGTTAAGAGACAAACATAGGGAGGTTAACTCAGAGTAGTGTAGTGAACCCTCTGATACAAGAGTCTCATGGTTTTATTCTCTCTGCAAATCAAGCACCCACTTCTAAGGTATCCCCTTTAACTGGTACTGCAATCAAATTCATAATACTCGAGCTGTTCTAACATAATTAGAATTTGCATGCTGTTAAATCTTAAAGTGCAAATACTCTGGCTGTACTACTGCTGTTAGTGAACCAGAATCTCAATTTAACATGCTCAATCTCTGGTGACATATCAGGACCGTTTTAAGAGTACTTGCCATAATTTTGTCAAATGTAGGACAACTTAAGTCTTTCAATTTTTTCAGGTGCTTCTTATCAGTGTCAAAAAGTAACAAAGAAAATTACAAAAAAAATAATGACACAACACAAATTAATTTTTATCCAGTAAACAGGTGTAAACAGAGAGGTAAAATGTTAAACACAAAGTGATATAGAAAATGATGTAATGGCTAGGGTTTTCATTTGTTCGTATTGTTACTGATGTCATCACTTCATTTTGTCTCAAAAGAGCATTTCCAAAAGTCCTCCTCCTAAAGCACACAAAAGACCAGAATACGAAAATATAACCACTTACACTTCCTGGATGGAACCTTGCCTGTCAGATGTGCTGCATTCTGATACATGGGAAAAGAGACTAGAAAACTCTCCTCCCTGCCAGTGCTTAGAAGGGTAATATTTGAGCAGCTACGCCAAAGGAAATCAATCGCAGCAGAGATTTCCATTACCCTCCTGCAGCTGGGAGCCTGGGCTGGAGACTGATGGGCCATGGAGGAGGCCTACAGTGTTCGCTGATAATTGGACAAAGATGGATAGATCGGACCAGCATTTTTTTCCCCGTCCGCACTGTACCCACTTGCTAGTGGTGTACAGATAAAAAGGCGTAAGCACTCTGTCTGGTTTGTACATACCTAAGCGTTGCTGCAGTCTCCCCACAGGATATACACGATATACAGGTGTTTTAAAATGAACTTGATGCACCCTTTGACATCATTTAGACAGGTGTTCACTTAGGAGGAGTTGCTGTGTTCCAAATAAGCTTTGTACTTCATAGAGCTGTGTAGTATTTAGTACCTTGTAAGATCATAAGTGTAAATATGAGCAATGAAAACATGAGTACAAGAGATGATTTAAATGTTAATAATAGCCCTGAATTCTTAACAATGTTAAGAGGAAGCAAAAAAGGAAAGGAAAGGAAAAAATGTCAGTGGCTGGAATGGAATTCCAGCGCTACCTGAAAAACAACTACTCTGTCAGTCTTCCAAAATCATTTTTGAGCTTTGAGATTCCAAAATCAGTCCCATTTTAAAGGCCACTAGAGGCAGCCCTTTTGGTTTAGCTGACCCAGATGGTATGAAGAGGGGTCAATACAGAGATATTAAATTTTTCTGGGGGGTGGGGGTGACAACATTAAAATGGGTAAAAAGAAAACTGAGGTTCATCAGAAGATGAAAGTCACTTCGACAGAAAGGGACTAAAGGAATAAAAGCTTGCTGATTCAACCCATATGAGACTGAGGTACAGTTGAATAAATCGATTCAGAGATACAATTCAAGCTCCCTTAAGATGGAGGCTTTTCTATCATTTGGGGGTTAGAGATGGGCCTCATGAATGATGTTGAGGTAATTTGCAAGCATAATTGGTATCACTGGCGCAGTGCTGGGACCAAGGCCCAGCTTATTAAACCCCAACCAATAACAGCATTTCACAGCAATGTGAGCCCAAGCCCAAGCAGGTCTGTGCCTGGGACTGGATTTTTGCCTCCTTGCCAGCCACACCGGAGTCAATAAAGAAATTCACTTAACAGGAACTGCTGTTCCCTGAGGAGGCATGGTCTTTGGACTGTGAACACTATGCATTTGCAAAATTCATAGATGTTTTTCAACTGCACAGACTAGTACAAATGAAAGGCTTGTGATGACTGGACAGAGTTCATGTGCATTGTGCCAAAAAAAGCCATGGATAGATCTTAGAGGACTACAGTGCAATCGTCAACAGATAAAGGGACTTATTAAATACAGTCTTTAAAAGCACTGATATTGTGTTTGAATCGTGCGCTAGGATGAAAATGCCCAAGTTTTGAATGTGGAAATGTGCACAATGTCATAGAAACGGCTGTAAACAAATTTATTTCGTTACTTGTTTTTTTAAACACCAAACACTGCTGCACAGTTTTACAGACACAATTACAAGTAACACTTCCCCATGACTAGACATACATACACATGGCATACGTGATGCTGAAATGCCTTAAATACTTACAGTAGTACATAACAGGTGAGGGTGGGGCTTCACAGGAGTATGCCCAGCAGTGATAGCAAATGCAGACGACATCAGTGACAATACCTCAGTTGGACATTTTCAGTAGCACTTGCACTGAAAGAGCAGTAGTTCACCACAAAACACAGTAGAACATCTCTGAGAATGTTCGGGGGCAGTGACATCAAGTTCTTCTTCTTGTGCTTTCAACAGTAACAGCCAATCACAAATGGTTACAAGCGGTAGTACACTCTACGCCGTATATGGTGCCTTAACTGCTCAAGGTAATTTTGTCAACCAAGGCAAAAAAAACAAAAAAGAAACAGAAATCTTTGGTTTTGGACAATGATTCCCTTTAAACATCTCTAACAATGCTAAATGAAAAATGCTGACATAAGAAAGTAGTCCTGTGATCTTGTCATCAAAACATACTGAATCATCTATTTGCCCTTTCTCTCCATTAGGATGCATTTTCAAATGCACATTTCTAATTTTCAAAAAGGTTAGGGTCCAATGTCAGGGACTTCTAACCACCTTGTGCATGTCTGTGTCTCATTCACCTATTGATAAATAGCTGTTGAGGTGCCTTCCCATTTGTTTTTAATAAAAATAATGAACTTCCCTTTTTTTCACTGTGGTTGTGGCTGTAACGACAGTATATGAGTCTGAAATACTCTTTATCTATCTCAAGGCTGAAACAAAACCTTTAGGGTAATAATGTCTTAATAGCGTCTACTAATGCAAATCAGCACCGTGCTACATAATGTGCATGTTTGTGTTTATAGAGCTGTGTATGTGCGTGCTGTAAGAGGCCAGCGGGTGACATGACGAGCAGTGGAACAGTAACACACTGAAGCACAATTTGTTTGTGTGCATGTGTGTGTATGTGTATATGTGTGTGTGCACGTGTGCTACATCTTCGAGCAGACAGACAGACAGACAGACAGACAGACAGACAGGTAGCTGGCAAAGTGAGGTGGAGAGCCAGATGAGGGGAGCCATGGTGCTTATGTCAGTCCGATCTCTTCCAGAACACTCCGGGGAGTCTCTGCTTCCTACAGGGAGGGAAGGGAAGGCAATGGGCAAAGTCAAAGAAGCCTTTTTTTGTTAGAGAGGAAACTGAAACACACCACCCACCATGCCTATGCCTCATCTTCTCACTCTGGCTGAATGTGCAAGCAGGGTAGAGGACGCACACAAGAGGCTAAATGCATTCATAAATCTGTAGGCCAAAAACAATACAGGCCATACAGAAAATTAGGAAACAACCATTTCAGGTCTAGGCTTATGAAAGCATTTAGCCTCTGTGTTCGTTCTCTATCCTCCTTGCACTTGCACAGTTTGTTTTGGAGTTACGCACTTGGACCACTACTGCATAGGCCGCTTCACTCTGTCTACCTACAGCGGGGACACACACATCGGTGGTGTGACACTCTTGGATTAGACAAACTTGGCAGACCACTAAACTGAGAATGTGGAGATCTATTGTTTAATTTAATGTGAATAAGCAGAAAGATGAATGTAAAATGATAAATAACACAAAGTATGGAGTGATAAAAAGGTGTGGTTTGATCCAATAAATAATTAAAATTGCATAACAACAGCAAAACATAGCAGGTTAAATGAAGTAAGTTTCATTTCATCAATCACACAGCTATTATTTTGACAAAGGACAGACACAAAATGCCAAAATAACACATCTGAAACGATTAAAGACATGTCTTGGTATGAGGACACACTTGGTTGTGTGAAAACAGCAAGAAAACAAGCGGCAAGCAGGAAATGGTTTAATGATAAACACACTCACACACTCACACACACACACACACACTGGTGTGGCTTGGTCAAGGTGCACAAACACAACACAGTTGAAGCAAAAACAGCACTTACTTTGGCATCCTAACAAAACGTTTGGCACAAAGTAAAGAGAAGAGCAGTGTGAGCACAGGTTATTCATTTACATCAGTTTAAGCAGCCATGAAGCTGGAGGCCTTCTTCTCTGCATATCTTTCTCTCACCTCCCTCTAACTTCCATTGTTCACTTCTGAGAGCGCTGTAACCTGCCTTCTCCACCCTCTACCCTCCATACCTGCTGGGTGCTGATGAATGAGTCATGACCACAGAACCCCCGTTAAAGATGGATAGAAAACCCGATTACAGTCAGGGCCTTATTTTCACTGCCATCACAGGTGCTATCATTGCAGACCACCAAGTGTGTGTGTGTGTGTGTGTGTGTGTGTGTGTGTGTGTGTGTGTGTGTGTGTGTGCGTGTGTGTCTGTGTGTGTGTGTGTGTGTGTGTATCTGTGTCTGTGTGTGTATGGTGTCTGTGTATGTACGTGCGTGCGTGCATGTGTGTGTGTGTGCTAATGATTGAAAAGGCTGTAGTGGGAAATTGAGCCCTGTATCGTGCTGAGGTAGGTTATCTGGTCCATGTCAGTTGAGTCATCTTTATAATAGAGAGGCATCTCATAGCCTGTTCTTTGGAACTGGGAGCATTTACACTGCTGAGATGAAAATGTTTTTTTTTATAAGGGATATTAAAGTCTATTAGCACATAAGAGGTGATATATCACAATCATAAGACAAACACCCCTGTAAACACTAGTGTTAGATTAAACATTAAAACAAAATGGCTCAAATATTCAATACAGTAGCTATTACCGGTTTGGTTGATATGGATATGACATGGACCTGGCAAGACCCAGAAAATACAAGAGTTAATGCTATCTTCCTTATATTGTTAACCATCATCTCATTACAAAACTATCTTTTTGCCTGACTTAATCTTATTTTGCTTGTGCTTTCTGGTGGCATGACATGGTCAATGAAGTCTGAATGTGTGTGCCGTCCGCATTAGTTTTGCCATCAGCTCATTAGGAGGGATACCTCTGGGACTGGAGTCAGACTGCTGCAGTAATCTTTCCTCTGTAGGTACATAATCAGCTACAGGAACGCCCCATGCAGCTCAGCTGAGGCAGTACAAAAAATGACACAATTTCATTTTTTGATGTTTCTCGAGAGCCAGGTAAGCCTCAGATTTTAGAGCGTCGCGTTGGCTTTTAGGGCATCGGCTCCTGAGCAGAGTGCCATCTGCTCAAAGTGAACAATGTGGGGATTAAGTTCACTCCCTGCCTGCACATAGACACCGTCACCACCCGTTGGACTTATGCAATACAGCATCCCACTGACTCCCAACCTACACTATAGGACAGGAGCACAACTGAGCACCTTATGAATCCCTGTGCTGACTCGGGCTGAAAACGGTCTGAATGACATCTAAAACATCTCTGATTTAAAAGCTGAAATGCACATTTTTTGTTGTTGTATAGGCCAACATGGACCTCGTTTTGAAGAAACTTTGGAAAGATCTCATAACCTCCCCCACCCCTTATTGTACTCCTGGGCAAGAACCATCAACCAGTGTGCTAGTCTTGTTTTTTTTAGCCTTTTCTGCATTCTAAGCAATTTACTTCCCCCTCTCCATGCACAGTTTAGAGTGACAATCAGCAGTTTCACTGAATGTCCTACTCTACCCAGTATGTCTATGCATGTGACAAATAAATATCCTTGTATCCTTGCTGAACTTTGCATATCTTCACAACTGATGAGTCAGTGTTCTTGGAACTAAGAAACCAGAAGTTCAGCTGTGAAATTAACGTATGTGAAAAGAAATAAGAGTCATGCTTCAGAGATGTCATGCCTCAGTAATGTTGTTAATAGACATATATTGTCTACTGTCAAAGTGTGATGTGCAGCAAATATATTGCCATGATAAATGTTTAAAGTAATCCTGTAGGTCTAGAAGAATGCTTTTTTCAGACAAGAAAAACTGCTGTCAATAGTTGCATGGAACGTTGTAAATGTTGAAAAAACATCTGCTTCATTCAAGTATCCTGCTGTACATATGATGAGATTCTAATCAAATACTCAGACAAATTACACTAGCTACTTTTGGGTCCACTTCACTGACCCAATTTTATTTATCTTGACAACAACACAGTAATAAATAATTTCACTATCGATCAAAAGGTGCAAATTCTGAAATGCCAATAGTTAATACTTTGATTACACAACCTTCTAACACATATACATACATAAAATAGTATGCAAAGACAGACAAATAGTAGTGGAGATATTATTCATACCATTAGAAGTTAACATTTGATTACTAACAGCATGTATACAGTACTTCGAATCTTAAAGTTTTACCTTTTATACAAATAAATCTATTAGCAGCCCAAACACTATTTCTCAGTAAAATACCCTGCTGTTACGTGCACAGGAAAGGTACACATAAAAAAGAAGTGCTTTATTTTACCTCAAAGACTATAGTATCTGTGCATTATACAACAAGCATTGCCAGTTATTTCAGTCCTACAACACCAACCTTTTTTTAATTTTGACTGTAAGTCTAAGCAATTACCTATAAATAGTGTCTGAAACACAGTCCTGAAATCAATTTTAAATTTGACCAAATTATGGCTTCTCTCACCCACCGTTCCACGTGCATTAGCACACAACAAACACCATTCCTGATCGTTTTGAACATGACATATAAGTGCATGAGAATGACAGATTCAGAGTTTTAAAAGCATACATGAGATTTACAGAAAAAAACTGTGTGCAGTTTGTGCAGTTGTTTTTTGTGTTTGTGAGTGTTAATGTGTAGTGTACATGGAGATGAATCAGCCCCGCATGGCCCTTGAGACGTGAGTGACGTAAGCGGATGGTTCGCTGCTGAGAAGGAGGAGTGGCTGTGATGATGAAAGAGGAGGTGGTAAAGGAGGTGGAGGTGGAGGTGGAGGTAGAGGAGGTGGAAGAGGTGCGGCCGTGCGCTGGGTGCTGTGGGCGGGGCATGAGGGGGTGTGTCTCTGCATGCTGGACGGACAGCTGGCTGCGACAGCGGCAACAATACCAGCAGCAGCAGCAGCAGCATCAGCAGCAACAGCAGTGGTGGAGGCGGCAGCAGGCATTTAATACACAGGCACATTAAAGTACTCATGTCGGGGCTAAGAGAGAGAGAGAGAGAGAGAGAGAGACAAAGAGACAAAGATAGAGATGCAGGCACACACCACAAACACATCTGCAAACACTACACCTCATGTCATCAGGCAAGGCAAGCCACACCCGCAGTTACCCTCTAAAAACATGGCACCTAAAGGGGATGGAGGCAGCAAGACAAAATAAGCAGAGGACATGCAGACTACCGTCACCAAAGGCTTGGGAGCACAACACAGCCTCTGGATGTGTGAGTGTTGATACAGAGTTTAATGGAGACATATGTACTTCAGTGTGAAATGAACAGAGCATCATTAGTCCTCTGATCAGTACTGCAACCCACCACCCACCCCCATTTCCTGATATTATCATTATTTTCCTGAATAATGTGTCCATGTGAGTCAAAGGGATAGAAAGTGACCTCAGGCACAGGCTTTAGATGGATCTGCCTGCTGCTGTTTTTATGTGACTTATATTTCAAGCCAGAAATGCCCTCCAAGTTGAGTACTGCATTGCTGCGGAACGGTGCTATGTATTCATGTGTATGTGTGTAGGTGTGTGGAGTGTCTGTTTGTGTGTGCACGCATGTGTATGTGTGTGTGTGTGTTTGTGTGTGAGTGCGAAAGAGTGTGTGTGTGTGTGTGTGAACTGCAGAGGGAGCTCTCTCCATTGACTGGAGCCCTGCAACTCTGATCGGAGGCCAAAGCGACATACTGGCTTCCCTCCTCCTCCTCCCTGAGGAATGTTGCGCTTAGATCTTTTACTAAGAGCTAGAACAGTAGGGATCCTGGCAAGGGCTCCTTATCGCCAACGGAACACAAAGGAGCACAGAGGACAAATTGCACTTCACAGCAGGATGCTGGGCAGAACTGGACGCTACAAAAGGGATCTAATTTGTTCGTCACACAAAATGCTCGTTTTGTAGCAGGGACGACTACAAATCTACGTTTCCACACAATTCACAAAAATCCACCTTTATCTGCAATCAACTTTTTTTTTAATTGTGTGGTCTGCTCAGCAGTGGTAGTGGGATGAAACAAGAATGGATTTACATACTGTTATGTATATTACCACTATCCTACAGACACACAACATACAACCGAGACAAAAAGAACCCTTGCTGACACACACTGTTAATACAGGGGAAGTGGTGCTCTATGGTGGTGGCTGTACAGTCTACTGATGCTACCAGTACGAGTGATGTGGTACAATACCTATGGGGGATCTAACTACACAGACAATAATCCAATATTCACCTCCACCTCGTTAGTTCTGGAAAAGACCAGAGGATTCTGCAGCCGCATTTTGACTCATCATACCTGCGGGGCAAAGAGTTTAACAGGGAAACGGAGGGAAGAAGAAAAAAATGCTGAATCATTCAAATGAGGACATGGGCCGGCATGCCCCTCAGGACCAATTGTACCGTGTAAGACTTAACTCTTTTTCACAACGCACATCACTGTCGTGCTCTCTCTTCCTGCAACTCCACTTACTTCCATGCCACAACCCTCCACACTCCACCCTAACTCTTCCCTCCTTCTCATTCTCTTAACCATCCACCTCACTTACCTACAGCATGAAACCAGCTCAGCGCTACAGCTTCAGAAATCTGCTGAGGCGCCACTATTCGCGAACAAAGCACTCCCTCCATCTGCTTACGTTTTGAAACAACTGTCCAAGTGCCACATATAGTTTTCCATTAAGAACTAATTAAAAACGGTTGCGTTCTGATTCCCCCTAAGAACGCTGTCTTCCCATGTAATTATCTGCCATTGGGGCTGCTTGGCACCCCAGTTCACTGCTCAAAGCCTCCTCCTGCCACACTTTTAATTTCACTCCCTGACCTTGCAGTTTTCATTAAGATTCAGTCATGTGTTGATGCAATGAGCAAAGACTGGGCCACACCCTAATAGTCTGCCTAAAGTGCTGAAGAGTCTTCTGTCAATTTTTGTTTTCTTTTCTATTCTATTTTTTGTTTCTTGTTTTTTTCTTTCTCAAGGGAATTTCAGATCTTTGCTGAATCTGTAGCCCTGTTTATCCAAGTATTTTGGTTCAGATTGCTGCATTCATAATCACCCACTCCTTTCATGTTCCCTTACTTCTATTGTACAGAATAGGCTTTTGTTGTTATTTGTTTGTGTGCAGGATTATGCAGACATTCCCAACACATTTTGGAGGGGGGAAGAATGAAGCTGAGAAAGAACCCTTTAAAATTTGGATCAGGATCAAAGAGGCAATGCAGTATTTTTTTACTTCAAAATTGTGAGACATGGAATTTGGCCTTGGCATAGGTCTGTGCTCTCAGGGCCCTAGTTCCCCTCTCTCTCTCTCTCTCTCTCTCTCTCCCTCTCTCTTTCTCCCTCTTTCTCTCTCTCTCTCTTACACACACACACACACACACACACACACACACACACACACACACATGCAGAGAGAGAGAGAAAGAAAGAGACGAGAGAGAAAGCCATAGAGAAAAAGAGAAATTATTACCTCTGATTGCCATGACTTACTAATAGTGCTTATGAAGACGAATCTCTTCAGCAAGCCTGAGAAGGAAGAATAATGGCCCACCAAATCTCAGACTAAATGCCGTTTGGCTTAATTAAGGAACCCACATGCACCAAATGACAGGGATGATGGAGCGTTAGCTTCCTCATACCCTTGCACAATCCATGGCCCATGTAATATATTATATCATCTATATGCATATATATATAAAATGTCAAAAGTGGGACAATCCTTCACCCTTTTCTTCCTCATTGCCTCTCTTCATCCTACTGCCTCCTCCTCCTCCAGCTCCTGTTCCTAATCAACACAACTATGACTGTTACAGAAAATCATTTCTTCACCCTCTTCCTTCAGCTGAATCATGGATAGTGTCGGGCTACCGAGTTAATGCTACTACCTTCATGGATTCAGACGCCCACCCTGGTGGAAAAAGAAAATGCACAGTCACCCCCCCCCCCCCCCCCCCCCCCACACACACACACACACACACACACACACACACAAACAACCAAACCAAGAACATCAACAAAAAAATAAAGACTCCAATTGCTTTTACAAAGGAGTAAAGAGCAATTGCCATCAGACTGGGAGCCGCGGTAGTTCTGATCAAGCAGAGTCAAGGCCGGCACTGCAAACCCAAACCATTAGATTTAATGCTGAGCATGTCTGAGTAGGGGAAACAAGGTCACTCCGGCCATCAAGTGCTCTGTGCTCTATTAAGCCTCGATAGAAAAACTAAGTACTCCTCAGTCAGGCAGACACAGACGCGCGCGCTCACGCGCACGCACACACACACACACACAGACGCGCACACACAGGATATAAGAGCTTTGTAAATATTTTCCAGAGAAAATGCAGTTGTGGTTTGTTGCTCTGGTCATGGCCTGAAGATGCTTAGTCACTAGTGTCAGCAGACAGCAGATGGAGCTGATCAGAAGGTACTAATATAATGAGCATAATGCTTCAGTGTTGATGCCCAATGTGCAGCCTCTACAGCAACCACACTAGCATTTGTCTGAGACAGAGGCCACCATACTGCATTTCTCAATAAAATATTCATACCTCCCAAAGCTGTTATCTCCTTGAGGTGACACAGTAATAGTTATTTCCTAAATGTTGCAATGTGGCACTGTTTGCAGGGAGGTAGTTTCTTGCATACATTGGTCTGTCTGTTATGCGTTTTGCAGATTTTCAAGTCTGACTCACCATGCATTAATTCCAAGTAAATGTTTTGTTTGCCACAGACACTGGGATGCATAGTTATGTTTCATCATATGCTGGGTTGAAATGTACTATACATATATTCATCGAACAGGTAGTTTTACCAAAAACATATTTCATCAGTGTGTGGGCTTTCTTGGAATACAAGCCTACAGTTAAACCAACCGAATGACAGAAATTATTCCAATTTTTCTTATTTGTACAGGAATGCTAGACATTTCCCAAGTTTTTTTGGGAACCTGCCAATTAATCTCTTAACAGCAGACTGACAAATGTAAGGCAACATACCAATCTGCATGGCCACACAGTTCTAGAAGTTTCCACACAGTTTTAAAAGTTTCCGGCTGTATCGTACATCCACATGCTAAGCAGTTTTTGTGTTTCTAATGGTGTGGCACTCAGCGGAGGACTGTGGGTTTCCCCTACCCGGTGACAGCACTCCAGACGGGAGTGAGAGGAGTGCCACATGCGCTCACTCCACACGGCACTTTTGCTCGGATGGCTGAAGAAACCCCATGCTGACTGACCAGGTCAGTCTAGTCATTACCGACCCTCCGGCAGCAGGCCTGGACTCTAGCCCTTCATTATAAGATCTCCTCATTGGCCAAACCTCCCCAGTCCTCCGTCTGGCTCTACGAACACAAAACCCAGCCAGTCAGAGAGAGGGGCATGACTCCTGTGCGACCACTGCAGTTGTCACCTCTGGACCAGCGACTGTAGCTCTATTGGGTCATTGCAGTTGGGGAGTTGAAGCGAAAAAAAAGGGCATATCCTTTGTGGTAAATAAAACCTGAAGTGAGGAAATAAAACTGTGTGCCAGAGCTTGGGTGACTTCTTTACGATCGTGCTACTGCTGGAGCTCTGGTTATTTTTCCCCAAGTTTCAGGGTGGAGAATCAGACTGATCTATAGTGGTAATAAAACTTGGAAATCAGGAAGTAAAACTTTGTTTCAGAGCTCGGGTAACTGTTTTACGTTTGGGCAGTGGTGTAAGATATTGCATTTGTCAGTAATGGTGAGACAGTCAGACTGGACAGTTGGAGGGGCACTGGAATGATATCAAAGCCCTGTAATCACAAGTGACATCTCTATGTACAATATAAACCTTAGGATATACATGCAGCGGCAACCACCAGAACCGCAAAATAATGTAAGTGTCCTTGGAGGATGCTGGATAATTAACAAATTGGTATTGATGTTTTCCTGTGCTAGCTAAATTACATGGGCATAGGGAGTGCATGTGCCTTGTAATGGTCTTTTTCCATTTCAGTTGTAATCTGCTTATTGTGTTTTATGTGTGCACATTCAGGCTTAAATTGTATTGCTTATTTGCTAATTGCTTATTTTTGTCTCTATCACCTCAGCATTGTATGTTAAATGTGAGCTTGTGTAGTTGTATTTTTTCTTATATGCAATAAAACATATTTCACATCAAATCTTTTATTTTCGATAATAATTATCTTCCCTGGACAATGCTAAGTAGGACTACTATGTATAGTCCTCTCAACATAAGTGTGTTTCTATAAATCTCTGAGCAACAGCTTAGGAATTCTTTTTCTCCAACACTTGTCAGACCTACACACGTTAAATCTGTATCTCAGCAATCTTGGTTATGTGCAACACTGGCATTTAAACATCAAGAGCATTTGAATGTCTGAATAATGACATTAGTTTTCATCTGCATTTAAAAAAAAACTCCTAATGTTCCATGCACTAGTGTGCTTAACGCAGAAGTAGCGTCTCTCCCTACATTGTGTAACTGTTGCACACCTTTAATCTCCCTCCAGAGTAGCACTCACACACACGCATGCACACACACACACACACACACACACACACACACACACACACACACACACACACACACACACACACACACACACACAAACACAAACACACACACAGTTGCTTTCAGACAGCCACCAGAGGCCAGATGCATTAGCAGCAGCATCAGCAGTGGCTAGCCCAGCGGTGTAGCAGGCTTTTCCGCAGCCGTGCAAGAGTGGGAGAACAGGGGAGGGGAGGGGAGGGGAGGGGGAGGGGGAGGGGAGGGGAGGGAGCGAGCCCTCCTCTCAGGCAAAATGATGGCCGAGGCAGGTTTGGTTCTAGCCATCAGTGCCGACAGTCTCTCAGTGCACTGCACATTTGGGTCATTTCCCTACGTGTGGGCTCAGCATGGCACCTCAAGACAATGACAGACTCCCCACCCCCCTACCTACCCCTCTCCTCTCCACGTTCTTCTCTCAGCCCACATTTCAGGCCCTTCCCCGCAGGCAAATCCTATAAAAATGTCTGCCGGTGTGTGAGTGTGTCGCAGAGGGCGGAAAGAGCCCTGCTGGAGGTTTTTCGATCATCAGGCGCAGAGGCACTACGGGGTCAGGTGACTCGTGAAAAAGTTGCTGTAGCGCGCCAGCTGAAGTGGCGGGGTATGAACATGTCTACCCCATTCCTCACTGGGCAAAATGACACTGCTCTGCAGTGAGGCCCAGAGGACGGCAGCTTGGCTATGAGGGATGTGTGCAATTTGCCTGGCAGAGGGACTGAAATGAGCACCATTTGCTGAGGGAATTTGGTTTGCGCTGAGTGCAGTGCCTGGTAGAGAATGGGGGAAGGGGATGTTTCCATCTTGTCCTATTGCCTATGGAACTGAAGTCCCTAGTGGAGTGTCGGCCAAATACGTGTTTGATCTGATAAGGTGTGAGACCGAAAAAAATGGATGGTTTCCTTTGGCCCCGCTACAAATATTTTTTTTTTGGCGTAAAACCCTGTTTGTCTAATTACTTTGTGTTTTGCCTAAAGCCTGTCTATACTTGGCATCTAGTTGCACTATTGAATGTATACAGTATATCAAAGGAGTATCACATACCAGGATCCTGGGAACAATGCACTGCTGAGTAGTCAAAGGAGCTACGTTGTAAGCAACTGGACTTCTCGGCAAAAAGAAGACTTAGCTCCTTTGACTACCATCACCTGGATGAATGAGAATCTACACAGACGCAGTGCTGAGTGGTAACGCACTGCTGTGTCTCAGTGCTTATACAATGGAAGGAAACTGTGTCTGCATGATAACTGTTTACGGCGGTTTGCTGTGGAGGTCGCTGGCAGGTGAGAAACCTTTGCTCTGCACCTAGCTACACATTACACAACTAGTGCTACTGGGCTCACTAGAGTGATTGGCTACTCTATAACCCATCCCTGAGGATGAGGATGCACTGTACCTGGAAAGAGTCGAATCTGAAAATCTATATTCTGTAAATCAAAGAGTAAAAAGTATGAAGGGAATAGAAAAAACAAGAAAGCAAAGAGACAGACGAAGGAGAGATAGTATAAAGACCTTGAAAGAAAGCAAGACAGACAAAAAGGACATGCACAATTAACGGGAGGAAAAAGAAAAGAAGAACAAACTCTAAGGCTGGTGGCAACAAAAGACCGTAGCTAGGAGGGGAGGGGAAAGAGTGAGACCTGGCAACAGCTCTTCAAATGTCAGCAGCAGTAATTGCTGTGTAGCGGTATAGCCGCCTTGTCACTCTTTTCAGCTGCTCTGAAAACAATAAGATCTCCCCTCTGATATCTGTGTGCACCAGATTAAAAGCCATCATGCTACACAATCCTGACAGATGTAAAGGCCCTGTAGTCAAACCGGGCAACATCCATTACTATTCAAAAACTGACAATGCCACAGAGGGTTTGTCTGATTGAAAGAGTTTTGACTTCAAACCAGGGAGTGTAAATTGCTCTGGTAAATAATGCGAGTTTCTGTACCGTGGTGTTGAAGGACTGTGTGTGTGTGTCTGTGTGTGTGGTAGGCTGCAGTGGTATTTTTGGGTAAATGTTACACCTGCCATCTCAGGAGGCGACTGCACACAGGGGAAGGGCAGGTCTCTCCTGGCCATAAAAATGTCCTCCGTCTGGATGATTCAGTAGATATTAATGTTGTATCATAAAGAGCTGCCCGCCGAGAAGGCAGTGCTTTCTCCCCGCATGAAGGTTAATATACGTGCGCTAACAAAAGAGGGCGATACAGCGAAAGAACACTCTCGGCAGAGGCAGGAAGGAAGGAAGGACGGGGAGCTTGTCAATGTGAGGAAGAGGAGAGAAGAAAAGAACAAGAGAGGAGGAAGCAGGCATCTAGAGCGAGAGAGATACAGAGTTGAAAGGGAGCGGGGACAAGTGATAGGGAGGGGCTGCAGACACAAAAGAGACTGATTGAAAGCGGGGGCTATGATTAGAGAACGGAGTGCCAGTGGGGACTGAGCATTGCTGCAGTAGAGCAACTTTGATGGTTCTGCAGGATTCTGGCAGGTTAGTACTGAGGAACAATGTGGGGTAGTGGTGGGACAAAGTGGGGTAGAGGTGGGACAGGTAAGACGTACCTCCTGCAGCAGGTCTGCCTGTTCTATGGCCTTGAGGACGTTCTTCTTGGAGGTCTCCTGCGCCTCTCCACCCAGAAGGAACTCATCCAGGATGAAGTAGGCTTTCTCAAAGTTAAAGATGATGTCCAGCTCACACACCTACATCCCAGAGAGCCTCATCACACACACATGCACACACACTAGACCTACAGTGTCCACATCAAATACACTTTAATCTCCATTAAAAGTATGGGTATTATGTGAGTACAGAGAACACGGTATGTTGACATGAATATTAAATTGCCTTTATTGCCCCCCCCCCCCCCCCCCCCCCCATTCACACCCACAAACATACACAAAGACACACACACACACACTTATATAAATGAGCAGAGGACATAGGGATACCTACACTGCCAAAATACTTATCGAGCAGCTCAACATATCGATGGATGATCTCCAAGGTGATGAGCTCATTGTCCTGGTCCTCTATGGCACAGCAGAAGTACAAGCTAGCATATCTGAAACAAAGGCACACACGCACAAAAAAATCAAAGACAGACTCCCTTTTTTAAAGTTCACTCAGGTATATTGCCACCAGCCGCGCAGCTTGACAGCTTTCACTGTGACTGATAGCCAAAAAATAATTCAGGAAAGGAACAGCACTCACGACGGCAGGTAGTCAAGAAAAGAGAACACCCCTCTGGCATGACTGTGCAAATAATTCTGCTGAAGACGCAGTGCCAAGGAATTCATTTTATGATGATGGAAACAGGGGGCTTATGGGAGTAAATGTGTGCATATGTGTGAGGTGTGTGGCTGTGTGCATGCATGCATCAATAAGAGTTAGCATGTGTGCCTATGTACTCATCTGTTGTATGTATGTATGTATGTATGTATGTATGTATGTATGTATGTATGTATGTATGTATGTATGTGTGTGTGTGTTTGTTTGTTTGTTTGTTTATGCAAGCATGTGTTTGTATGTATTTGTGTGTGTGTGTGTGTGTGTGTGTGAGTATATGTGCACAGGTATGCATGTATGTATGTGAAAGTGTGTGCATGTGTCTGTGGCTGTGTGTATCTCTCTTCCATGTAATGACGCTAACTGCTCCACGCGTACTACTCATTTATCTTCCCCGGCTCCTTGCAAACGGGAGACAAAGCACAAACAGAGAGCACTCTCCTGCACCGCGCCTGTGATGTATTGCCTCTGTGCTCACACACTGAGCGCTGAGCCAGCACTTTCCTCACACACCCCCTCCACCCCCCACAAAATAAAGTATTGCTGTTTTCAGCATATAGGATATTCATTTGACCAATGGGCCAGGGATGCCAATGTCTTCATCTGCCTCACACTACATTCTCATCCCTTTTTTCCTCCCTCCCTCCTTCATGCCCTCCCTCCCTCCCTCTCTTCCTCCGTCGGTCCACTCTCCACTCCCACCCACTTTTCTCTCCCCCTCCACTCCTTCTTGCGATAACCTTCTCCCAGACAAGGATTATTTCAGCATGTGACCGCCACAGTATAGTGCAGAAAAGTGTCTCTGTGAAAATACCACGAATGGCGGGGAAAGGGCACGTAGGACTTTAAGAGTCTTACCCTTGACTTTTTTTCTCCCTGCTTCTAATAGAGGTCTAAAGCAAAAGCCCCTTCACCCACTCACTCGCATAAAGTATCACTTCTACTGTGTTCAACTCAGGAAAGAGAAAGAGGAAGGAGAAGAGGATGTTGCAGATGCACAAGATAAGAGCTCCCCTTTGCAAACAACGGGGAGAGTGCAGTGGCTTTCCAGCAGGCATATACATCTTGCACCTCACCCAACGGCGGTAACGGCATGTGGCGTGTATGTTTGTGTTGCTATTTGTCACCGGCAGAGCTCCGGGTGCCATTAGCCAACAGTCTCCTGTGGCAAATGCCTCCTCCCAAGCCCATCAAAGGTGAAAATATTGACACAGCTTCTAAGTCAACACTGCACTGCCTGCACTCCTGTCACTAAAGGATGCCCTGGTCTGCACTGTCAAGTGGTTTGACAGGATTTTCAGGCAGTGTGTGTGTGTATGTGTGTGTGTGTGTGTGTCTGTGTGTTTCTGTGTGTGTGTGTGTGTGTGTGTGTGTATGTGTGTGTGTGTGAGGTGCCCTTGCCATTTGCCACTAGAGTCTACATTACACAACAGGAGTAAATACAATTCAGCCATACTAGAATATTCTCCCATCCTAAAATACTGATATCTGTAGTATCTACAGTACACGCCCTGGTGTTTTGTCTATAAAAAGGTGGGTTGTACATTATGAAGGTATGGGGTAAAAACTCTCTCCTTAAATTTCACTGCATTCCTTTACTTGCTTTGCACAAAGCCTCTAGGCATCCACAGCCTTTCATATTTCAAAAAACCAGGGGAGGCAGATTTACTCGTAAGCCTAAGCAGTTTATAGAAAACAACTCCGTAATCTCATTTTATTGTTGAGGGTTTAGCCCCACAACACAACTGTTCCACTTTCATAATCACCCTTTAGGTTTTAAAAGCCTGTTCCAGTCCTTCCCACAAGGGAAAAAACTACCTAAACTAACAGAAGACAAATTTCTCACTCTCATTACAAATGGGCTTGCGGGGCATTTTGAAAATACCGTATAACGGGGTATTCTTAAAACACCAAAGGTAAGATTTTTAATAGCATGACCTCCTATAGGTCACAGGAACACGTACTGAATTAATTTGCAAACATCAGAAAGCTACAGCAATGCTCTGATTAATAGAAAAACACATTTTCTTGCATTAAAGGAGAAGTTATAATAGGGAAACAACACTCCAGGACTACTTAATAGACTGATGTGTCTGTCATTATGGCGATCTGAATTGGCCATACCTACAGACATAACATATATCTAAAAAAAAAGTTACATACTGATATAATGAGGTATTATGTCAGGAAAATATTGAGGTATGAAGTTGGATACCGTCCAAGCCTCATTACAAATAAGGGTCAACATACTGTTGATTTCAAAATTCTCTCTATGACTCACCAGTTTTGGCTTGGTAAGTAGTGAAGCAGGTCGCAGAGTGGCCTCTTGTCCAGTCTGGCATCTATGTGCTTAGAGACTAGTGTGTGTGCATGTGTGTCTGTGCAAGTGTGTGTGTGTGTGTGAGTGTGTGTGCATGTACTGTATGTGTGCTTGTTTGTGTATATGTGTGTGTTTGTACGTGTGTGTGCATGTATGTGTGCTTGTTCGTGTGAGTGTGTGTTTGTATGTGAGAGAGAGAGGGAGTGTGTGCGTGTGTGTGTATGTGTGTGTGTGTGTATGTATGTTTGTATGTGTGTGTATGTGTGCTTGTTTGTGTGAGTGTGTGTGTGTGTTTGTGTGTGTGTTTGTATGTGTGCTTGTGTCTGCATGTGTATATGTGTACATGTGTGTGTGAACATGTGCTTGTGTGTGTGTGCACATGTATCCACGTACACTCTAGAGACTAATCCCTGGCCTGTTGGCTCTCAAAGAGACTGAAGTGTGCTGTGTGTTTCAAGCCTTAAAATGAACAGGGCACTGTGTTGGGGGGGGGGGTGTCTTACAGAGGTCTTGATTACTACACTGATGGAATGTTGCATCGGAGCAAATCTGTTTATAATTGAACACTGAGCCTCGAGAAGGGGCCTCGAGAAGGGTGGCGAGGACACTGCGGAGCCCCTCCCTCCTCTTGTTATGGATCCCCCGTCTCCTCATTCCCTATTACCCAGCAGCACTTGGCTGTGTCTGATGGTGTGCTGCCACAGTCCTCACCTCATCCTATGTCTCCATCATGTGTAGACAAATAACCCTCCTTTTCTCTCTGGCTGTTTGTGTTTTCCTCTTTCTCTCATAAATCACACCAGTTGAGGCGGGTGTTTCCCCCCTCAGCCGAGCTGAGCACCCCTGTCACTTTTTCGAGGGCGACGTCTGTGTTGCAGACTCTACCTGCCAACGGCAGCGCCGTCAGGGGATCGGGCAGCCGACACGTCCTGCGGTCTTTACCCGAGTGCTTAGGAGAGATAACAGCTGAGCGGCCCCATCAAGCACAGGGGCTGCCCTCCAAATGACAAAACGCCCGCGCCACTCCATTAGCTTGCCAGGCACATGTCGTCTTTTTAACGTGACGGGACCTAATGAGAATTAGCTCTGCAAACAACGGGGGAGCACGCATGAGCATGTTTTTTATATGCTGTTAAAGGTCAGCATTAATTTGCAAAGAACTCTGCAGTGACTGGGGCGTGTGTGTGTGTGGAGGGTGGGGTGTGTGTGTGTGTGTGTGTGGGGGGGGGGGGGGGGGGTGCAGGGTTCTGCCTATCTCTCTGGGCCCACAGATGCCTGGATGTGTTGGTGCATACCTGTCTGTTGCGGGTCTGTTTTGATTTGCTCTGCCGAGGGGGAAAACTTGTTTTACATTCTTTGCCAGTCTCGGCCTAAGGTGACCCCACACCTCTCTCTCCTCGAATTTCTGATGCTCCGGGTTCCTGATTAAATTTCTTGTGAGTAACGAACAACAGAAACACCCTTGACAGCCGTGTCCTCTACCACACCTTTTAAATCAAAGAAATTCCGCCCATGAGAAAAAAGGAATGAGAAAAAATAGTCAGGCCTCACAGAATACACAAATGAATGCAAATCAGTGGAGGTACAGCATTTCAGTCTGTGCCCAAGCTAAACACAAGTACTGAAGACGTGCACCTGAACACTGATCAAACATTACGTCCATAGCAGATTACGATAGGAACAGAAAAGAAAAAGGAAAAAAAAAACCTTCATGCGCACTGAAACGAGTCACATTATCCATGCGCATGAGGCATGAGCTGTGGCTGGTTGTTGTTTGGCAGAGTGCGGTCACCAGCTTGATTGGCAGCCCGGTTGCTGTGTGATGCCGCCGCGCGCGGGTCACGGTGGCTCAGCCCACACTCAGAGCCAACCCATTGGTTGGCACGGCAACTGTGGATAATGAGGCGAGAATAATGCTCTCTCTCCCTCTTTTTCCCCCCCAAGCAATCCAGGCGTGCATTGGCTTTCATCTTTGCCTTTAACCCCAGCTTAGCTCTCCACAGCCAAAACGCTCTGTCCCTTACTCAATCAATCATGAGAGAGATGAAAAAGACAACAAATAATAGACAGGTCTTGGCGGCGGTGGTGGTTAAATTGTGACACATCTCACCTCAATACAACAGTAAAAACAAGCGACAAAAATAAGTGTGCTTATAAACTGTGTCGCCAGCTCTTCAAAGCTGATGCACCTTCACATGTCCTTGATTTAAAAAGAAGGCTGAGAAAACTAACACCTTGTTTGTTGATTGAATTCACCAAGTTTGCAGAATTTCACCACCACAACATTTGGAAGAGAACAGAATTTGTAAAACCAAAAAAAAAAAAAAAAAACTTGGTTAACACAAAGGTGCTGTCCATCTGCTGCCATTGAGTAACGATATAGACACTAAGGGTGTGTGACTAACCAGCCAACCAACCGACCGACCACACCAACCTTTTGTAAACAATCTTGAGATCTCTCCATTCCAGAAAGCTGCACATCTTCGGCTTGCGTGCCAGCACGGTTTGCACGAGCTCACGGGTGATCTTCTTCTTCTCCTTGTCAGACAGGGGCACATACCACTTCTGCAGCCTCAGCTTGCCCTGCCGACTGAACAGCAGCATGAACTGCATCTGGGGAGAGGCACAGGCAGGGGCAGGGAGACGGGAGGGGAGACAGCAGGCGTCAATGATTATGACAGTGGGGACAGGGGGGAGAGAGGGGGAGAGAGAGAGAGAGAGGGAGAAAGAGAGAAAGAGAGAGACAGGCCGAATACAGACAGGGGGCAGCGGATAGGGACAGCCAGAGGTTAAAGTTGATTAGACAGATGTGCCAGATTAAAAAAAAAAAAATACTATGGAGAAGTACAGCAACAGCGAGAGAGAGAGAGGGGAGAGAGAGAGAGAGAGAGAGAGAGAGAGAGAGAGAGAGAGAGAGAGAGAGAGAGAGAGCAGGAAAGAGATGAGGATGAGGGTGGTAAATGGGTGGGGGTATAGAGATTAAAAGAAACAGGAGCACTCGAAACACAGACTAGGATGATTTAGGCTACCCCATGAACAAGAACAGCTTCACGACCGGCAGAATCGACAGTGTGATACTTCAAGGATAGATGCTGACCCAGATAGTGAGTGACATTATAACCTCATCACGCAAACACTGTTACTACCCATGCTTCACTTTGTCACACGGGGAGTAGAAGGGAGACATCGATGAAAGCTGTCTCACAACACAGTTACAGGATAGTATGGTATGAACAGGAAGCCTCATTTAGAATGATTAACACGCTCGATCTCATCTCGGAGCGTAAATCATTTGTTTATTGCCCTGGCTAGACACTGCATCTTGGGCTCTGTCTAGTACACACACGGCATGTTGATGGGCTACGAAGTAAACACCTGCACTCGCTGCACACACTAACATGACTTCACTGTTTACAAATGAGGCATAACACAATTGTACAAGCCTGGTCGTTACACCAGGAACACTCCAACTTGCAACAGTAACCAGGTTGCTGTTTGTTACACGAGCGCTCCACATAGTTTACAGGGTTAGTAGCCTCCTAAAATACAATTTGAAGTTATACAATCTAACTTACAACGTTTACTGACTAGTTTATCCGGTACACCAATTTATCCAGCAAACTAATTCCAAGCTAATTATACCACACCAAGCCTCTAACAAACGTGGACGGGCGACGGGAGAGTAAATTGAACACTTTTGACAGACAACAACGCGCGACAGTTCAGAATAGGCTTCAAATGAGTCGTTTTCGTATTTCAATAGGGTGCTAAATCCTGAAAATACTCACCATGGACCTTAAACCACTGCCTTTTCAGGTAAATTATGAGCGCACACCCGACGTGGTGCTCGCGGTGATTTCGGAGTTTTAGTATTCACAGTGTATTCCTGTCACAGGCTTCGCTTCGGTTTTGTTTCAGAGACCTAGCTACCCCGAGCCGTCACTTGACCGTTATTTCCTCATTGGCTTAAGGATTACTTTAAAAATCTTCATTGGTTAAATCTTGCCGTTATCCCCGCCTCTACTCGTCTGGGATTGAATATGTGGACATGATTCGCTCTACTATCTGTCACTCTTTTTCTCAGTCGCAATGTCATTACAGCCTCATGTTTTCTGAGGGATAAAACAGTGAAGATCTGGACCAATACTAATAGCACTGTTATAATAATATGCAGCTTGATAAAGTGGTTATTATGCTCGAAACAACATTACTGCTTATACGCATTTGGCCTAGATAGAATTAAGTTGTTGGCCGTCAACAGTTTACCTGTGGCTTCAGTCTGACCTGGACGTCTGAGAATTTACCTAAATTAAAACAGGAAAATAATTTGTTTCAGTTGCCATGTAATACAATTGCATACATATGTTCCAAGGGACTAACTAGCTGGATGACACTGCATGGCAGGCATCACGTTTTAAATATTTGCAACAATTGTTCTGCGCAGTGCTTTCAGTTTTAGCAGTCTTCCACTGACTGCTAATCCAGGCTAGGTATTCGAGTTTTATGCGAGAATCCTCTACAAATGTTGTGGATTTATGCATAAGATTAAGCACAGGAGGCATGAAGACACGCACCCAACACCTGCTGAAAACGCTTGCAGAATGCCATGTGCAGAGCCAGAACGCCCCCTATTGGCCGTCAGAGAGAGATAAGGGGGGGCAAACATGTTAATTAATTTGGAGTCCCACGTATGCACTTTTGTGTGTAAGTCAATAACTGTTGTTTGTGTTTCTTTACACCATCACGTCAAATGTAGCCAACGATAGAATTTACGTTTCAGAATTGTTGTTTGACATTAAGTAAATAAGCCTATGTTAGGCTATACGCGAATGTGGGTGAGCAAAAGTAAAAAAAAAAACAGTAGGGCACTCTCAATTGCACCTCTCCATCCACTAGATGGAAGTGTCCACTTGCCTTAGATTAACAGCCTGCATGGTGCGTGGTCTTTTTTTTTTTTTTTTTTTACAATAAAACAACAGTATTTATCATCTCATATTAAAACACCTTTGATTGCTGCCTCTGCCAATCCATGATGGTAAAAGTAATGGATATAATGCAGGCTTAATAATTAAAAATGTCTATTTAAAAAGGTTCACTCAGGTACAACATGATGATGTGTCTATTGTAAGTGTCTGCATTTGGATAAACGTGCCTGCTAAGTGTAATGTAATGTAATAATGAATGAGACTATGCATGTCTCTGTTTTCTAAAAACCATCTGAGGACCACACTTGGCATTTTTTTCAAGGATGATTTAAATGATCTCATACTTTCGAATAGGAGCTGCAGTCAGAGTGGGAGGAGATTACACAGGCTGCAAAATGACCACATAAAACTAGAGTTTAAATTGGGCCGGAGCCCTCCAGAGCTCAGCTTCGCCTCCTCACCTTGACAATACAGCCAGCCAGAGCTGAGCTCCCTCTGCTACAGTATTTATAGTAATACAATAGAGTGAGATATTGACCACTGTGAGTAAAGAAGGCCTCCCCCTCCTTACAAAAGTCAATTTAACCACTGCATAAAACCATCATGTAACACAAACCCAGGTCTGATCAGCCTAGTGGGACATCCTCAAGTGAGGGTATTGTGATAAAAGACCTAAACACCCAATCAGTCCAGGATACACAATGTGTCATACTGATGGTATGTACATAGTGTCATTCCCAAGCTGACCCAAGAAGTTTTATGTTAATTGTTAAATGTGCTGTATTAATATTATAATGTTTAAATGTGCAAATGCTTCAGTTCAGTTCAATTCAAATGCTTGTGGCATTTGTTTGTCACATAAGTCTTGTCTCTTTTGTGATAAAATGCCCAGTAAGTCGATGGTACACAACTGATGATGTGTCATACTGGTGCTACATTGTGGTCTATGTCGTTCCTAACTCCACCCAAGAAGACATCTTCAACCAATTCAAGAAGCAGACTGTTTTGTAAATTGTAACACCAAGCAATATGAGACAGCCAATAAAGAAACACATATCCAACAGTGGTCAGTCTGAATAATACCTAGTATGCACAGACATTGAGTATTTTTCTCCAGCATAACCTTAAACACACTCCTCATTCCTCATTGTCATGTTTTACATCCTATATCAATTCGTTTTTAGCATTAGTTCCACATGTGTGAAGAGACAACGAGAGAAACATAAAGATTGATCTTTAAATTAATTTTGGATAATAAAACAAAAGATTTTTACATCATCATTAAACATGCAAGAGGCACACTGTTAAAAAATGCTGCTTTGAACCAACCTTAAGAAAATTAAGGCAAAAGAGCTATCACTACAATGTCATCAAAGCTAAACTCGTTATTTACTCTGTGTCAGCTTTATGGCTTTGCATCTCATCACTTCTGAATATTAAATGTGAGCAACAGGGTATACTTATATTTACTGCCAAGCATTGGCAATCCAAGCAGTATGTTATTAAAAAGTGCATTTGAAATACACAAACACCACCTCAAAGCAAAATTCATCTTGACTGCGGCTTTGAATAAATCTTAATTTTGGCAGAGCATTTAATGCATTTCATACACATCTGCACATTTCACACACAGACACAGACACACAGACACACACGCAAAACAATTAAAACAAGTAGGCATACTAAAACATGCAATACCGGCTGATGCAATAATTGTTACAATTGCATGTGGCTAGTTAAAATGCATTAGACCACCTGGAGGTCTGTGATTCAGATTCGGTTCAAAATATTACAAGGTCTTTCATAGGGAAAGCTACAGCGTTCTGTCAGGTTTTGGTAAAATTTGGGCCAACATTTTTAGCAAATTCTGACTTACAGACAGAAAAACAAGCCAACATGTTTTGTATATGTATAATGAGAATACATTCTAATTCATTTGAATCATATTTTGTTTTAATGTATTTGTACAAGGATGTGTGTGTGTGTGTGTGTGTGTGTGTGTGTGTGTGTGTGTGTGTGTGTGTGTGTGTGTGTGTGTGTGTGTGTGTGTGTGTGTGTGTGTGTGTGTGTGTGTGTGTTACATAGGCGTGTGGGTACAAATGTGCTTACACAACACAGCTGTCAAAAGGAGAGTGTGCTTAGCCTGACATTAAGAGGGGCCTGACAAGCTGAAGAGTGAGACTAAACAGCTGTTATTAGCACATCTCAAACACAGTGACAACCCATGACTAGCTTTCACAATCAGAGATACACTATAGCCTGACAGCAGGAGTTCATGGTCGAGCTCTCCTTTCCTTCTATTTAAAACAATCCATTACAAACTAGCTCATCAAAAATGTAGAAAACAAAAAGTAAAATTATACAACACTATCCTATCATATTGCCATGTTTATCCAAAATATTTGGACAAAAATAATACTTTAACATTTTGTCCATTCTCTCTAAACTACTATTTGTATGTTGCTACTCTTGAGAGTATTATGGCTGTACTTTACCTTCCAAGTATAATTTCACTGTTTTATATGTCTCGTCTTTTCATGTTTCTCTGTTTTTTTCGGTTAAACAAATTTACGGAAAAGTCAGATGGGTAGTGGCTCACTAAATAATCAGCTTGTTGCAATACATTTTTCTATGCTATACACAGTTGTGGATCTTTGTTAACTTAAAAAAACTAGCACAGCTTTCAACAACCTATAAACAGGATGTCAGTGGCTGTAGATGTCTGTCAGTGCTCCTCACAGACAAAAACTTGAAAATGTGAGGACTAAGGACCATAAGTGTTCTACTTCCACCAATGACATCACACATGTGTCCAAAATCTTAGGGAGCTAGTTGAAGGACAGTGGATTGATATAGCAACCTAAATGTTACACAACATATAGATTCATGCATATGTACTATGCAAGTACACAATGAAGAACAGATATTTGAAATATATCCAAATGCCACTTTTGCACTGCATGAGCTCCATGGGATTTCTCTCTAAAAGTCTGAGTAAAATTCCTCACTGGAAGCATGGCAAATGATATCCCTCAGCCTCTCCCCTCCAGCTACTCTGGGAGTTTTCAGCTTCTGGGAGAGAGAAAAAAAGAATAAATAATGAATGATGGAAAACACTGTTATTTTTACATCCAGGCAGCTGCAAAATCCAAAATGGGTCTTCCACACAGGCAGTGCTTGAATCACGCCAGGTTGCTAAGCAACAGTCACATATGCAGGATCCCCCCTCCAACCAACTTGTCAGTAAGGTCTTTAAATACAGAGATGTTGCAGCCATCTCTGGCCCCTAATGAACCATGACTCTGCTCCACCAAAGTTCAGAGAGGACGAACACGTGTGTGTGGTGTAGCAAGCTTATGGAGATAGCTGGTAGGGGCCTGCTATCTGACCAGCAGTCAGAGCCTAGTAAGAGTGACAAGGCATAAGCAGGATTTTCTTTTTATCTGTGCCCTAGAGCCCATTCCCTAGCCTCTCCTTAGGAAGTTCCTGTCTCACACTGATTTTTTTTTTCAAGTGTACATAACTTTAAGCTTGTTAATTTTTTAATTGTTTAGTCATGTTAATGGAAATTATTTAATTTAAGCAGTTCAAATCTGCATGGAATTCACCCAGTTTCCTAAAATTTAGATAAGCACCATTTGGCAGTGGGAAGAGCCAATACGGTAGGCCTGACCTGCTTCTCCACTCAAAGTCATGGCTCTAGCCTTAAGGCTTGTGTCATTCTAGAGAGATTACAGACCAAGTCTACACACACAGAAAACAGAGTTCCCCCACTTGAAGGAGTTTAGCCGTTAGCTGTTTTAAGTCAATAGGTTTACTTGATGGTAACTCATGAGGAAGGCTATTTAAAATCCAGCATGTTTGGCAGAAGCCAACTCCACTGGCATTTATAAAACAGCGTGGTAGGTAGAAGGAACAAAGGGGAAACACTGTACCAAACTGTGCAACTCGTAGCTACACGTTTAAAGAAACTATACACTATAGCCTACAACGTGAAAGGAGGTTACATTTGCACTTGAAATACATTGATAATAAAGGGGAAACACTTATGTCCGCAGAAACCCAGATGCCCAACCCGGCCGTTAACTGCCAAAGTGATGACGGCACACTGAAGGTAATGGTAAATTCACAAAGGCATTTCAATTAAAATGACACTTTTATTGAAAACATAACTGGAGCAGAATATGGCATTATAAAAACGTTATGCCAACACGCATATGAAAGGTAAGAAACTTAAAAAGTCTTAGGTAGGGAGGGTGTGGACATCTTCGTCTAAAGTCGTCGTCGCAGAGCCAAGACAACTTCTCTTTGCGTGATGGCACACCGTTTGTTGAACTTCGAGAGACGGGCCGCTTCGGAACCAACCCACTCAAGAACATCCGTAACATCTCGTTTTGGCACCGACACGGTCAGGTTTGAGTGACTACCCTGTTTCCAAGTCAAAAAACACAATTAAAATAAAGAACATGGGGGTGGTATTTAAACAATAAAAAGTCCACCAACCTCTTTCTGAAGTTTATAAGTGTGCTTTGAAAACGCCATTGTTTTCCTCTTGTTACGCTTCAGTTTTCTTGACTTTTTTGTTTGACTGGTGGACTGGTGCTTCATCGCTAATAGAATAGGGCGATTTTCGTTGATAAACAATCGACAGCAAACAAGTTCTATTTGGGAAAAGGTCTTGGCACAAGCCTTATATTCATTGTCTATTACAAAGCATCAGGTGTTTTCATTTTGATAATTGTCTGACGTCATCATGGCAGACGTCGTGAAGATTAAGCATTCAAAGGACCATTTTCACAAAATATAGGCTGTGTTTTAGACGAAGCACTTTTATGCCTCTCAGGAATTCTCCTCTGGTATCCATGTACCCTTTTCTCTGAGATACAAAACCCATGATTTATAGATAAAGATACATCACTCATTGTGATTTATTTCATCATTATAAAGTAAAAATTAACCTTGAGCAGTTAATATAATATTACATGTTGTCACTCACATAATCAGGGTAATAATCATATCATTTACTTTTACTGTTATTATGTAAGGTAGTTCTGCTCTGAATTGACCACATTTCTGGTGAGAAGCTTTGGGTGGGGTTGTGGTGAGAGATAAGGGTATTAGGCAAGACATTGGGAGCTCTCTGGATTATTCTAATCCAGTGTGCTCACCTCAGCCGTCGGTGCTAGTTCTGTATCCAAGCATTGGGGCAGCCATGACGATCAAGGCGAGATGTGTGGCTCTGTTGGCCGTCCTGCTCTTAACACAAGGTATGTGTATACATCTGTGCAGTGATCCCCAGCAACATCAGTGGCGTCAGTGGGTGCAGAGACTCAGCTTCCCCTCCTGTCCAAAGATTGTTGTGAGATGATTCTTGATGGATCTGCGCAAACTATTTTGCTCTCTGTTGCTCTTGGTGCTGTTGCTTTTGATCACGCTCCATTTTGGTAAAGTAGTGAGTCTCCAGTTCAGGAATTTGTGATTTTTGTATTTGTCATGAATTTACACTGTGACAGCGTTGGCTGGGATTTTATGTGATGATTTAAGTCATGTCATGTAACAGTAGTTTGTTTGTAGAGAAAGTTGTTAATAAGTATACCTATTAAGTATGGAGTAAGATGTGTTTTACACATGTATATTGCATTTGTATCTATGCTGTATATGTACAGTATACAGCGTGTTGTAGCTATACTGCTTTTTGTTTTCAGCAGAAATCTATTTTAGAGGTCACTGGCATGTGATGCTCTTGTGCGGACTGGGAAAGTGCTTGTCATGTTTGAATGTCACTGGTGGAATCTCCTTTTCTGTTTGTCCTTGCATGCTTTCTACCTACTGAGACAGCCTTAATTGGAGTTAACACTCAGGAGGTAAGAGCTGCTCATCCCATCGCTCTCTCCACGTTCCTAAGCACACTCTTGTCTCTATTTACAGGGTGTACAGCACCTATATATACACTGTTGGTGGCAGGGGCACTGCTAGAAATTGTAGACCCCCTGAAAAAAAAAATAGTTTTGGACCCCCACTCCGACCATATGATAGTCCTCTGTGGGCCCTGTGAAGCTCTGGGCCCCCTGAATCACCATGACCTAACCCCTGCCCCCCCCCCCCCCTTAGTTCTCAAAGTCATCATGTGTCTATTGGTGGTATAGGAGGAGGAACAAGAGGAGCAGGAGGAGGCGCAGGAGGATAATGATCTTCAGGAGGAGTCCATTGACACGTGGACGGGGAAAGCCTGCACCTGCAACTGCGAGGGAGGCTCCACGTCTGTGGTCTCTACCCTTACGGCACCTACGTCCGCACCCACTCTGGCTCCCCCTCAGCCGTCCAGCAAAATCCTGACGTGTATGCCAGGTGAGCCTTGTCCTGTGCGGGTGTGTGTGAATAAGTAGGTGTGTACGTGTGTGTGCCTGCGCACGTGTATGTGTGTGAGTCCATGTGTGCGTGTGCATGCGTGTGACCTAGGATGTCTATGGCATGCCATTCAAGTATGCTGCAGTAGGAAATGGCGATGACATCAGTGGCAACATGCCATTGTGAGGAGCCTGAGGTACCTCTGAACAGCCATGCTTCTAAACCGTTATAACGTCATACCCACATACACTGATATTGACATGCTTACGAGCCAGTGTTACTACTTGCTATGAGACATTGCTGTGGATGAATCATAGATATGAGCACACCAGGAAAACACTGAGACCATGGGAAAGTACTGTGACTGGTGCTGCAAAGATATTCTGAGCTTTGATGCCTCCTTATTATCTTCCAAAAGTGTATGTGGTCCTCTCAACAGATTATTGTATAGGCTGAGCAGGGTTGATACATAAGAGAGGAAGCATAAGCATTGACCCTAAAGAAAAAAAGATAAGACAGGGAAATTAAGTGAGAAGGCAACACAGAAGGGCAGAGAGGCAAGGTGCCAGCAGCTAAGCTCATTACTTGTGCAGCAATGCGATGCACAGATTACAGGGCTGAAAATAGGACCTGTCCTTCTCCCGATCCCAAAAAGAAGCAGCAGAATGAAGGCTGTTACGAGAGCCCATGTGAAGAGTAAAAAAACACCCACACACTCTGATGCCAGATCAAAATACATTTAAAGGCAATTACTATTCCTTTTCGGACTGATGGACAGTCATTAGCCCTTTTTGCCATGATTACTGCTGACACACAATGCACAGCTGTAGTCCTATTTCAGTGTGGAACTGGGTTTTTAAATGCTAAATGTCACTCTGGCTGGATGTGCTTCTGTGCAACACTCTGCCTCCATGCTGATGTGATGTGTCTAAATGGCTTTTCGAGTAGCCAGTCCAAATCCCCCTCGCCATGACATGGCTGTATCCATGCCACCAGACCTTACACGTTAAACTAAACACCAGTTGTTCCTGGTGAAACATTGGTTAGTCTTACTATGTACTATGTATATGCCAGAATGCACGATAAAACACACTTGACTTGAACTAGTCAAAAAAGAAGGAAACATGGAAACAAAAAAACGTTTGCACTACTGGAGTGACTGGAAGTGACTTAAAAGTAATTTGAGTAATGCATCTGAACAAAAGTCATGGTGATGTAATTTTTACCCTCAGAGTGTCCTTACCATCAAGCCCTTGGCTTCGAGTCTGGGGCGGTGGCCTCCGATCAAATCAGCTGCAATAAACCGGAGCATTATGTTGGCTGGTTCTCGTCCTGGACTGCTGACAAGGCTCGTCTGAACAGCCAAGGCTATGGGTGAGTGCCCCCTCATAGGCCAGCTCAGCTAATGCATATCCTTCAGCATTACGGGACTTTATGGACACCTGGGGAACTTAAAGTCAACAAGGATGGCCGACACTTTTAAATAACATAGGTTAGTCTAATTTGGACTGCAATGAAGTTTAAAATAGGAATGTGTGGTAGTCACCAAATTAACACCTATCTAAATATCCTAATGTTTAAGGGTGTTATATGTAAAAAAAAAAGATCAATGATCATAAAAGTGTGATGTGTCACCAAAGGTTAAAGAAAGATATTAACCTGAAATACTGGTATTTCACTGACAATAACAGTACAGCCAGATTAACTACTTTTTTAAACTTTGTTCACAGGCCCCAAATTATGCTGGTTTTCCCTTTGTGGTTTGCCTGTCGCTTCTAAAAGGGAGCCAACTCTTTACAGTATTTTTGACTTGACTGCAGTTTGGCCACAATGCTACATGTCGTGCCTTTAACACTTCTCCTCTCCAAGGTGTGCATGGCTTTCCAAGTTCCAGGACACCAGCCAGTGGCTTCAGGTTGACCTGAGGGAAGTGGGCGTGGTGTCTGGCATCTTGACCCAGGGTCGCTGTGACGCAGATGAGTGGATAACCAAATACAGCGTTCAGTACCGCTCTGATGACAAGCTCAACTGGGTGTACTACAAGGATGCGACAGGGAACAACAGGGTGAGGAACGCCATCATGTTAAATAGTGGCAAGCTTTCCTGTGCTCATGGTGACTCGTTGTATTTAAAGCAACACTAAGTAGTTTTTTCACCTGAAATAGTGACGTTTTGGTAAATCTCATTCAAACTTCAGCATACCACATGGGTGGGTATGGTGTGGTACGGTGATGTTCGGTCAAAAATGTCATTATTTCAAGTCCAGAATGCATTGGTTTAAGCCAGCTACTTGTCAGCCAGATCGTTTGAAACAAGCTTATTGGTAGGCTGAAAGCACTGAGGCACTGCCCATACCCTATACTGTGCTAATTATGTTTTCATGACATAAGCAGGACTGCTTTAGTCCCACTCACACCAACCATGAAAAGTGATGAAATGCTGCTGAGCTACACAACTCCACAACACAGTTATCCTGACATTAGATGTTTTGTCTGTTTTCTGTTATACCCCACATTACCATATCAAATGCAGCCTTTAAGTGTTATACATACTGTATGTCACATACATTCCTGTAATGACATTGGTAGACTGTGCTAATTGTTTTGTATTGGGAATATTGGGAGCACTTCCCTGCTCTTATTTTTTTCCCCAGGTCTTCTATGGGAATTCGGACAGGACCTCGACTGTGCAGAACATTCTGCGCCCGCCAATTGTTGCCCGCTACATCCGCCTGCTGCCCCTGGGCTGGCACACACGCATCGCCATCCGCTTGGAGCTACTCATGTGCCTTAACAAATGCACCTGAGTCGCTACCTTGCAGGGGTGGGTAATGCCAGCTTTTAGAAAATAAAGGCCTGCCATTTATTGGTTCTACATGACAATAGGAATGAACATGGGTATAGATGAAAAAAAAAAACAACCCACCCATCCACCCCAATTGCTTGTGTGTGTTAGTGATCCCTGGTTTCAGTGTTGTCAGTTGCATCAAGTGGTTTTACAAGTGGCTGGAAAAAAAAAAAAAAAGTGTTGAATTGGCTGAAGTTTTTGGGGGAAAAACATTTTTTTCACTAACTAATAACATTAGCATTGCCTTTAAAATCACTGAAATTGAAGATAGGAGCCTGATAAAAAATACTCTTTTAAAATAAATTTGGTCAGGCCGATTTAGAGGGTTTTGCTTCTGTGCTCTATATTGTGTTCATAACCCATAGGATTTTACTAATTAGGTCATCTACCTTGCTGAACAGTTGCACTGATTAGGATCAGATGGGTTTGTGAATAGCTAGGATAAATATATGGTGTGGTCTTTTACTCATTGAAGCCGGATTACCCACCTCTGCTACCCTGTCTGGGTACCCTGGTCCAAAACCTGATATGTGCACTCTCCCAATGTCAGAACTGAAGAACCCAGCTTAAAGACAGTTAAAACCACTGCCACATATTTGATCTAACCATTTTCTGAACTAGCTGATCCTAATGCGCATGTGTGTACTCAGTATGAGTGTGTGTGTGTTAGGTGTGATACCACCAGTACTGTGTATCTGGCGGTGGATGTATCTTCTGCTGTAGTGGTAAAATTGTGTAAAACCTGTTCTGTTTCCCTGAAAGTGGTCTTATTGTACACCACTTTGCTGGAACACATGCATATGTGCATTTTTTGAGAGTGTATTATAACTCAAGCACAGTCATGTTCTTCAATAAACAACATTTGATCTTGGTGATCATTTGTGATTCTTCTGTACATCCTGTATATGCAGTAATTGCTATTTTAGTGAATCCAGCAGAAACACAGAGCAGCTATTATCATACAGGGAAATGTGAACCTGCTTTTAAATGGCAGCCATGCAAGAGCCCCCCTCAGCGCTCTCATTAATGTTCAGCCCTGGGTAGCAGCTGAACATTAATATTCATTGTTTACACTAACAGTGTTAAAGATGGTAATTAGGCTCTGAGCTCCACTAGACAAAGGCTGTCTGTAGGACAACTGCAAGTGGATGGGTTGGTTGATCCCACACTATTTAGAGTAAATACATGTGGTCAATCGTGGAGAAAAACATTTCTGTATGATCTCCAAAACTTCACAGTGGATAAAAAAACACCTTTTGAGTGCAACACAAGTCTAAGTGGGTACTTTATATTGCAGGTTTTATTGAGAGTCACTGTCAGTAACAGATGTAAACATGAACATTGTTGTATAGCCAGATTGGCAATAATATACCAATGAAAACAAGTGAACTGTTGCAACAGACCATACGTTAAAAATCTACTAGTATGCTACTAGGTCATGTCTGTGTCGTATAATAAAACAACAAAGTCTTCAATACCTGTTTTCATTTCATTCATTGCGGATAAACCTTTTTTTAATACATATAAATATTACCAAAGATGTGTTTCTCACATTGGTATTAATATAATACATGTTTTAAAATCCCAAATAAACCATTCATTTCATGGAGCAAAGTCAATGACTGATGTTTTTTTTTTGCAGTATGTTGTCATCACATTTATTTTGAAAGTGGTCTGAGATATATCGTATGTATAGTAGTTGTATACCAGACAAAAATACATTACAAAAAAGTTTGATTGTAGACAGCCATGAGATGGCCATGAGAGACCCATCCTTAGATAGCCACTGCACACCCAGCTCAGCACTGACCACAGAGTGGGAGGCCAAGAGTTCAGTTCAGTTCTGAGCATGTCCATGTAAAGTGCACCATTAAGGTTTTCACAAAATGAGATTTGTTTTTGCTGCGCTACGTTTTGTAGACTTTTGCTTGTTCGTTCGTTCATGTAGGCCTATTTATTGATTTTGGTTAACTTTCAGTACGCTGAGATGTTTTCCACATTCTAGGAGTTGAGCCCTTCCATCTGACTGCAGATGCCCCCGACTGGCCACACACTGATACTAGGAGGTCTTGAACACCCTGGCACTATCTACTGTACCCAGCCTTACCCAGCAAGAGTTTCTATGTAAACCTGACCAAAGATGGAAAGCTGTGCCTGCCTAAGGGATCTGTGGTGACTATCACAGTTGTTAACTGGCGTTATGCTGGTCTCATATACACTACGAGGGCCTAATTGAGAAAAAGCAGGCTTTTGTGGTCAAATCTGTAACTCTAAGATTGGGGAATGGCATCCCTGGTGTCTAAGATATTACAAAATAAACACAAATTATGAGCCTCTATCATTGTAGCAGCATCCTTGTACAATTTTATGATTGATAGAATTCATATATAACATTTTCTAGCCATAAATTTGTCATACTTTAGTTTAAATACCCTCTGATTGCTTTACAACAGTAGAATACCTTACAGTGGTCCATCATATAGTTATTCTTATAGCACAAGTAATTCATAGCAGTTGTAATCTTAAAAATACAATAATATAACTCTGTAGTCTTACATATCTATGTTGTTTCAAAACATGTAGACATTACAAATAAAATCGCAGTGACGGCTAAGGACACATACTGAATGTCTCAACAATGGGTGGATGGTATCTTGCAATGCCTACTTCTGACCAAAGGGTGGCACTAGAATGCAATACGACCACTGGGGGCCATGTCCCTGTAATTTGTTTGACGATGCAGAAAATTACCTTGATTTGTTCTTGTTAATGACTGGCCAACTTATGAAGTCAGAAAATCAGACCTGCACAAAAAATGTTGCATTTGAAAGTGGTGGTCGCATCCGAAAACGTGGTGACAGCAGTGATGTTTGGGGGCCGGTGTGGGTTACCGATATGGGGAGAGGACATGTGGAATGAAGTGTCAATCCCAGGTACATCAAGTAAAAACCCTGCTACATATTTGATTTAACCACTTTTTTGAACCAGCTAATCCTAATAAGCACACAAATAAGCCATCTGTGTTAAGTGCACAGGCAAAGAGGAATACATGGCAGGGTTGTTACTCTTGAAGCCAGGATGGACAGTTTTGACAGACAGACTGCCTACTACTACACAAAGCATGTATAGAGATGGTGATCATTTGCCATAAACTTAAATACTGCATATACATACCATTAAATACTCTTAATGAAATATAGAACCATTATGCAGAATAATGTAATATCTCTCTCTATTGTGTAGAAACTAAAGCTTTCACACTTGTACTATACATCTTAGATTGCCATATACATATATTCATCATCTGTGTTATATTTATTTTTATAACAAAAATTATAATAGGAATAATACATAAATAATAATATTACAAATTCTATCAAATATGGAAGCTTAAAAAAAATTAAGACATTTATTAGGCCCACCGATTCCCTGTGGGAGCAGAGTGCTTCCCCGTACTGCCAATGGCTCAGAGGCAATCTATATGGTGCAGTCATGGTCATCCAGGACAGCAGGGGATAGGAGAGGGGAGGGGAGTGGGACAATGGCTGTGTCTCTCTACAGAGCTGTCTCTTTCAGGTCGTTGAGGTTTGGCATCCGTGAGCGTGGGGGGCGGCCGAAGCCGTGCCCGTTCTGGCCCCCCTGGGCGGCCAGTTGGTCGGGGTAGGGGTTCCCCTCGGCGCGGCCCAGGGCTGAAGCGTGCCAGCTGGACTCCAGCTGACCAGGGAGAGGGTACACGGTCTGCCGGCTCTTGGACTGCACAGGAACCCCACCGACGCCCACACCCACCCCCACGCCGCCCCCGCGGGCGTCCGTGAAGCCCCCGCTCTTAGAGGAGGGTGGGTTGGGCAGTGCCTGGAAGCGCAGTTCAGAGGGGCCTGTCTGATTGGACGAGGAGCTGGAGAGGTGCAGGAGCTTCCTCAGTGACCTGAGAGGCTGATTCTGAACAGGGGAACACAAACAAGGCAGTGAACAAAAACAATCTGCCGGAACCACTGCAGTGATTCATTGGAGTCCTCACACAATGTACCCACAGCTAAACATATCTACATAATAATCTACATAGTATCTTCATAAACAATACTGCCAGCTGTCACATCTGAATCTATCTTCAAATTCTAATGTGTAATGAACATTTGGATCATTATAATCGAAGGTAGAACAATTCAGGATTCTTTCTCATCAACCAGTAAACAGAAATCCCTCATTATTACATACCATTACATTCAAGGCTGCACGCTTTGGCACTGTGTGTATGCGATATGTCAAAGCCGGACAGATTTGCACGTCCATGGAAAGAGACATTCTCTTAACAAAACACCCTGTGCACAAATCTGATATTCATTCGTACACTGACTTGGGCCTGTTTACCACTGCATACTCGCAGCAGAAGAAGCAGTCCACCCAGAGCAGCCGCTGAGCAGGGCTCTTGGGGAATGTGTCACCCTCAAAGCCCCATCACACATCGGCTGGCCAGCCAGTGCTGCTGACACACACTTTCTCTCTCTGCTGCTGTTAAGACTGGTTGAGGCAGGCCCTGTGAGAGGGTGTGTGTGTGTGTGTGTGTGTGTGTGTGTGTGTGTGTGTGTGTGTGTGCGTATGTGTGTGTGAATTTCAGTGTTACAGTGTGTGATCATGTGTGTGTATTTACGTGCATTTTTATCTGAGCGTGTGTGTGCATTTTAGTGTGTGTGTATTTGAATGTGTGTGTGTGTGTGTGTGTTCATTCCTCTGGCTTCAGCGCTGTGCACTGCGCACTCAAACACACACACACACACACACACACACACACACACACACACACACACACACACACACACACACACACACACACACACACACACACACACACACACACACACACACACACACCTACACAGTGCTCTTTCAGCCACCTCCATCTCTGCGGCTCTGTCTCCGCTACAGTCAGCCCACACCTTAGTCATCGCTTACTGTTTACACAGGAGCGGGGAGGGCCTGCACAGCTCCCCAGACACTCCGCATCGCCAGCCCTCAGCTCTCAGATGGTGGCTAACTCTGGCACAGATTCACCTCAAATCCGGTCTGGATCGGCTACATTCATACTAGATCTGGGCTGATTCATTCCTGATCAATACAAGATTCATGCCAAATCCAGATTTTGGGGCAGATATGGATTTGCTAGGGAGTAAGCCCCCTTTCTGTGAGGCTGTCTGTGTTATGAGAGGCTGTTTTTTTGTAGTGAAGAAGGAGTTACTTGCACTCAAGCTAGAACAGGACCACAGAACATGCAGCCCTAGGCCACTTCAAAGGACTGAACCCAGGGAAATGCCAGAGCACTCAGATGCTTCTCAAATTAAGGATTTTATTGGGTGTAGACAAGATTAACATTTCGAAGGCATGCGCCTTCCTCAGAGGCAGTTTTAAAAAAAAAAAATTCTAGAGGTTCCTGTACCTGAGGAGGAGGTTCTGCTATCTTGTCAATGGGCCACTCGTCTCCCCCTCGGTCTTGCTCCAGGTCACGATCTCGATCCCGGTCCCGTTCCCGCGTCCGGTTCCGATGCCGGCTGCTTTGGTGCGAGGATGACCTGACTGACTTCTGCACAACCACAGGGTCTGGACCATCGGTCGGGACCTGGCCAATTAGATGGCAGATGCATTTGTCATTGTCAGAAAAGTAACAATTACAGTCAATTACAGCAACAGACTCTTGCCAACTGCTGAGAAACCCAAGCCCTAGACACCTCGTGAAGAGAAGAGATAGGATGCTACAGCACAGCTAAGGGCCACCTTTGCTCCCATTAGCCATGTACTAGACCAGACACAGGACATGACTGACACACAACTGCTGCCAATTGAAAAAAAAAACTGTCTAGCATTCGCTCTCCAAAAGAGTTAAGTTAGAAACCAAAATTCTGCCAAAATGGCACAGAGTGAAATTAATAGTTAATTGATTCCTTGCGCTGAGCCTTTTCCTCCGCAAACTGGAACAGCGCAGCTGGCAAGACCCCTTGAGGGTGGAAATTAACTCACAATGTCACCATGTGGAGGAGTGGGCAATCTGTTCAAGCTTTCCGCTTTGGTATTGCACTTGGCCAAATCATCCGGCGAGAAGAGTAAATGCTTATTTTAGTTTTTTTCTTCTCCTCTCCCTCCTTTTTTATATATATTTTTCAACAGCCAACTGTCTCTCTAGCAGTAAAGCACAGGAGCTGCGATCCAACCCCCCGCAGTTCACTTCCTGACGATGGCGAAGAACTGATCGAGAAATGACAATCTGAGACCGAGCTGAGGACGTTATTAACACAAGAGGCTGAATGAATCTATTCTGCCCGTCGACACTCGTTTAGACCCTTCCTCCCATCATCCCCACATCGTCAATCACAGCTGGGTGATAAAAGAGGGGAGGGAGGCTGGGTTATTGCCGAGGCTTTTGTCTTGTTGCTGAAACTGTACAATTTGTGCCGTCTGCGCCCACTCTGGTTCTAGGCTAAAATAAGACAGCTTGGAAACAGCACTTTTGCCATAAATAATTCATTCAGCTGGAGGAGCCATTAACTCACTAATGGCTAATTGATCATTATCGTCTCCAATCATCACTAACTGAGACATGGCGCAGTACAGGTAGAGTGTGTAATCTGCAAATCTTTGGGATGCTATCAATGGGTGGCCATAGCTGGCTGTCGACACTCTTTCTCTCTCTCTGTCTCTCTCTCTCTCTTCCTGGTGAGATGTTGCGTTTTCGGCAAAGCCGACGAGACAGTGTGAGCTTTTATTAATGTATGAAAGCAGGCACTCATGTCCAAATGGCCTCTGGAATCATGCACACCTTGTCCGCCCCAGGTGGACAATCGCTAGACGGCAACCTCCACCCATACACCACCAACATCCCTCCCTCTGTCCACATGCATGCTGAAGTTGGTTGAGACGCCACCACCCACCCTCTCAAACCTCGGCATGGCCCCTGGAAAAAAAATACACTCCACCAGATCCATACAGGTTCATCCAAAGACTGCACCTGCCAATGCCAAACCTGCCAAAGCTTTTTCATAATCAGAGTTAAACCCTCCATAAATGCTTGGTTGGAAACATATCTATGAAGGAGAGTAGGCTGTGTTCGATGGTGCCCACTGCACTGACAAATCAGTGGTATCTCATTGTTGAAAGTCTTGGAAGCACCTAACGGATCTGGTGGGAATACTGCAAAACAAATGAGGCTGGCAAGAGTTGGGAGAAAACAATGGCGATTAACAATGTTAGTGGCATGCAATGGGTGCGGCGGGAGCTGGCGAGGCTGGATTAGGCTGGTGAGAGGCAACAGTGGCTTATGAAATGGACAGATATACCATCGGCGAGGAGACTACGGGAAGCACTTTCATAGAGGAGTTATGCTTTAAGTGATTCTTTGAGTTAAAGAGGGGGAATAGACATTTCTTGATGACAGGACTCCGGCCGTCTACAACGTCCACCTGTAATACAAGAGGCACAAGACGCTGATGGAATACTTGGACAACAGAGCCGCATGAACACACAACACACACACATTTCCCACCTCACAAGGGTGTCTCTACATTCACATGAGGAAAGCGTGTTCGAGCTATTGGCAGGTGGGGGGTATATTGCTTCTTTACACCATACAAACACACTGAGACACAAGTGCACACAGACAGCATGTACGCAGTCATAGACGATAGCACACAGAAAGCTAAGTGATGGTGAAAGACTGGTGTTTTTTGTCTTTTTTTTTGTTCTGAGAGCCACTTTGATTTGATTTTTTGATCCTTAGATTTATAAAAGGAACTGATACACCTTTATATACACAGTTGCATACATATAAATGAATGCACTCACTCACACACGCACACACACACACACACATACACACACACACACAGACACACACACACACACACACACACACACACACACACACACACACACACACACACACACACACACACAAATACACGCAAACACATAGACACACATGCACACACATGTACACACACACACACAAACATCTGAGACTCACCGTTTGGGATTTTTTCTTCTTCTTCTTTATTGCTCTGAAGAATCCCTGCTTCTCTTTCTCTTTGGATGGCTCAGGGGGGGTCATTTTAACAGCCTCCGATCCCGTCCTGCACATCACAAGCACAGAGCCCAAACAAGGGGCACCTTAGTACCAGAGCTCCCTTTCCAGCACTTTGGTTATAACTCTTGGTAACTATTCAACTAGCTAAGATTAACTAAGGTTCACATAATATGAAATATTAGACCCAAAGTTTCTGTCTCTGATTGTGTGATCAATGCAGAATCATTCAAGATCTTTCCTGTAAATGTGGTATTTGTGCTGTGAATATTTCATGTCACAAACATGTCACAGGTTGTACCTCACCTCACTGGCTGCATACTACTACATACTACTATATACTACTGAACTACTCGATCTGTTCAAGAGTAACACATGCCGCTTGGGTGGTGCAGTGGGAAGAAATGTGATCTTAGGTGTCATGGTTAGTGGATCTTTAACGCAACTATTGTCAACAAAATCTACAAATTGTTTTGAGTCAAATACACTGTTTCATATTTGCTTTTTTATAAAGAAAAAAATCAGTAAAGGCTACAGCCTAGCCCTATGCAGGAATCATCTCTAAATGCCTTGCCTTTCATGGCATTGGCACTGTGAAACAAAAGAAACGTTGACTTCTGAATAAAACATGGCCACACCAAGAGCATTTAACCCCAGTGTCTTTGGACAGTATCTCCTTTACGCTATACATTTACTTCCCACCTTAACACGATACTGCATGTAAACCACACTCTGCTGGGCTAACTGCAAGGATATATGGCTGCTGTCTTGCCATATTCTGACTACACACTGCATCATAGTGTTAATAAAAAGTAAAAACTGCAGCTGTCAGGTCTGGTGGGTGGGGTCACACAAATAGCCTGGGCCCACCCATACTGCCTTTGATGCTACACTGAATTTCACATTCAAGTCAGTCTGGGCAACCTGCCTATTCAGTTCTTCCTGGTCCAGAAAAATCCGGAACCAATGAAAAACCAATACTTCATCGGTATCAGTGGTCTGATTGGTTGTAGCTCTGTCCAGTAGTACACAGAGGCATTTGAAAGACACCCGTTAATCCTGCCTCTGAGAACTTCCTGTTTATGAGAGTCTTGCCAGACCAAGCTCCGTCTACGAGCTTGGTGCGACAGCCCGGCATCACTCACACTCACCAGGGGTCAAAGGCAGGCTGGCGTTTGCCATGGTTCGTCATGGGGCCACTGTCTCCCGTCATGCCAGACCTCTCTCTGCTCTGGCTCCCGCTGTCGTGAAAGGAGTTGTCTGGCCTTGGAGAGGGCACTGGACATGGACATGGAGGGAAAAACTTGATCTCAACCTTCCAAGGCAAACAGCACATTTGAAAAAAAAAAAAGATTAAAGCATCACTAAGCAGTTTTTGTCTTTGATCGCGGAAGGGGAATTGTCTCTCATTCAAAACTACAGAGAGATGGACTGCTCCTCCAAACTTACTTAGTGTGGTTATAGCCCATGTAGGGCGGCAAACCGAACTGAGAAGTGTCTTTTATCCAGTTACAAGCTGATGAACCACTGAAACTATTTTGGAAACATTATTTTAGGGTTGAAAAACTACTTAGTGTTGCTTTAAAAGAAGGTTCTGGAAGAAGATCTGTGTGTGTGCTGCTTACCCCTGTAGAAGCTGCCCACCCGGCGGGGCATGGACTCACTGTAGATCATACGGTTCTCCTTTGAGGAACCAGCATCTTCAGGTAGCTGTTCATGGTACATGCTGACCTGTGACACCAGAGGATGAAACAGTGACGCTCTCACAGAAACTCAACAAACACACAGTCACGCACTCATTGCTCAGCTCCTCACTGTTTCTCAAATACAAACACAGGCTAGCCAAGGGAGCAGCATGTACTTTTAGTGGTCAGATAAAAACAGGTGCTTTCAGTGTTCTTTCATTATTATGGAAGTGTTCCTCTAGAGGATTTTTTTATTGTTTTTGTTTTTTTTTAACCAGTCTGCAAAGTAGGCCTTTAAAACTGACCAGGGATGAAGCTTTGAAAGGATGACGCTTTGAGACTTTGTTTTTGTGCTGGCTATAGTGCCTCTGGAGCAGGGAGTATTGGCAAAGGGGGAGCCAAGAAGAGGAGAGGAAGGACATTAAGAGACATGGGAGACACTCTTTCCTTGTGAATTAATTATGAGGTTAAGGGAAGCTGAGATCAAAAGAAGAATGAGGGGGATTGTGCTTAACTGCTCCAATATAGCAGGGACTCCCCTACAGTATGGTTCACTTCACTGACTCAGACATTTCAGAAGGGTCATAAAAATATCGCTTATCATATTTAATCATAATAGTCTCTAAACGTATAAAAATGCTTAGCAGGCAGTAAAGGCAGGATCTGGTGTAGGATCTGGGCAAAGCTCATAAACTTTCTGTTTAAGTTATTGCTGGTGTTTTATGACACTGGCTCACTGAATCATAGTAATCACAGTTGTGATCACCCTTAGCCATATGCTACTTCATGTGTCAGCAGTCAACAAGGCTCACAAAAATAGCTGAGCAGACAGCAAAGGGCAAATAGCAAACAGAGAAGAAGAGAGACAAAGGGAAAGAGAGTAAGTGTGCACATGAGTGCATGTGTGAGTGAAGAGCTCGTCCTGAGAAGGTAAATAAACAGATAAAGAAAGAAAGACAGAAGAAGGAGAGGTGTGTTCAGCTGAGTGCAGGCAGGTGAGAGTGGGTGGGTGGGTTAGAGGATGGAGGAGTGGGGTGGCTGGCTGGCTCGGACCTCGCTCTTCTGGCGCGGGGGGTGAAAGGAGGGGGTGGTGTTGTCCCGCGTGGAATCCCTGATTAGGGGCCGGGGGTGGGGCGCTTCGGAGGCGAGTGGCTCGCTCTGTCGGCGGAGAGATGAGGAGCCAGTGAAGCAGCAACGGCAGCCCAAGCACAGAATACACATACACAGAGAAAAAGAGAGAGAGGGAAAGAAAGTGAGAGACAGAGAGAAAGGGAGAAAGAGAAAGAGCAGCAATATACATGTTTGCACACTTTTACACACCCACACAACATAAACACATGTATGCACATATGCACAAGCTGAGAGACCATCGACAGATAGATTCTTATGCGTTAAAGCACACATATATAAGCAGAAAAAGTGTCAGTCATACAAACCCTACTATAACAGTTCAGACACAACCAGCATCAACTCTTCCATTCAGAGCCTTGAGCTCTAGGACATGCTATAATGCTGTCTGTGTCAAACCTGGCATAGCAGGGCAATGTGAATGGCCTTACAGTAGCTCTGTGGACTGGGCCACCTGGAGCATAAATGGCCATCTCCATTGTCTGGAATGAGTGAGCGGGCAAAGCTCTCAAACGCTACACAGGAAGCTGCTGCAGTGCTTTCAGCTACAGCTCCATGGCTGCTCTCAGGCCCACTTTATAAAAAATGATGGTTGTTACTGGACCAGTGGGGCAAGACTTATGTAGTGAGAGAGAGAAAGAGAGAGAGAGACATAGAGAGAGAGAAAAGCAGAAAAAGATGGTCTGTGTGGAAAGGAGACCGTGTTTGAGCAGACAAATGTAAGGTACTAAAGGTAAAAGGGCAGTAAAGAGAAAGAAAGAAAGAAAGAAAGAAAGAAAGAAAGAAAGAAAGAAAGAAAGAAAAAAAGAAAGAAAGAAAGAAAGAAAGGAAGAAAGGAAGAAAGGAAGGAATAATGAAAGACAAAAAGAAAGACAGGACTATAGACATTAAAGAACACAAACATGAGGAAAAATTAGTAGAGTTAGAAAGGGGGAAGTGAGAGTCAGTAATGGCTGAAGCAAGAGGCAGGGAAGAAGAGGAGGAACACACCCTGCCCATGTCATCGCCCAGGTCCTCTCTGGAGACGGAGCTGCCCATGTGCCGGGGCAGTGTGCGGTGCTGCAGCTGAGGCGAGAGAAGCTGCAAGCTGCTGGCTCTGACTGGCATGCCCTGACCAGCAGCCAGGCCTCCCCCACCACCCCCACCGCCGCCACCACCACTGTCCACACCGTGGGGCCGCCCTCGCTCCCGCCGCACGTACATGGAGTGGCGGTGTGGCCGCTGCTGGGAAGAGAAAGGGCTGGTGTAGCCCAGGCCATAGGGAAACGCCGCCTCGTGGGGCGCAGAGAGAGAATGGCCTCCTCCTCCACCACCGGGGTCGAGTGAATCGGGTGATTTGGAGTCCTCCTGCTGCTGGCTCTTGTGACGTGATGAGGAACGGCGAAACGATGAGTCTAGTGTTCCGCCTTCGCGTTCCCCCTTGTTGCCTCGGGATGATGAGGAGGACGATACAGCCGCTGGGCTGTGCCCAGAGCGGTCACTGTGGCGCAGAGACGGGCTTCCAGGTGCTATCAGACCCTGGTGTAGGTCCAAACAGCTAGCTGGAAAGTAGCGACTAGGTGGCGGCTCGTCCGGGATCAGACGTGGGTCACTAAGGTTGCCCACCGACTTGGCGTCACTGAGTGTGCCATGGCTCTTAGACAAACTAAGGAACGATGAGGTTTTCCTGTCACCTGAGGATGACAGCGACTCCCCATAGCCGTGGCGGCCATGTTTCTCGCGTTCCCCTAGTGTACCAGTTTTCCCCTCCACAAACGAATGGCGGTTCTGCGAGCGTGAGCCTGTGGACTTGAGGTACTTGGCTCCTGGGCCGTCAGCAGGCTTTCCAGGGCCTGGACCAAAGTCAAAGTCAGGGTCCTTGGAGCTTTGAAGCATGTGAGGCAGGTTGCTGTGGTTGGACATGGCCAGGTCCTTGCCGCAGGAGGCAGAGCGGTTGAGGCTCTGGGGTTGATAGCTCTTGGGGTGCAGTGTGGGGCTGAGGCTGGAGGAGACAGCAGCCGAGGACACACTACCATTCAGAAAGGCCTCTGAACCACCCAGCGGGTGCAGATCCTCGTGACGCGGCAGGCTGGAACAGTCCCGGCTGTTGGAGCGGTGGTGACCAGAACTCTTCGATCCGTGACTCCTGCAGAATGAGAGAATGAGGGTTGACAAAGAGCAGAAGTGAGGGGAAGAGAGAAAGAAAAAATGAAATACCAACCTCATACTAAGACAACGTATACTGTTTAAGGCAAAAACTTTGAAATAAGTCTCACAATCGGTCGTGAGATTGATGTTTGTTAGGCCTTGTGTAAGGCATCATCAATAGGCAACAGACTTGTATCACCTACTTCCTCAAAACAATATTCATGCCCCATTCACTTGAGCAAGGTCCCACATTGCTCCAGACTGTACCCTGTACCTACACCTAACTGTAAGTTGTTCTGGAAAAGACAATTAGCTAAGTGTAATGTAATAATAATAACAATAATTGAGATTTAAAACTGGTCCATTGCACCACAGAGGGTCCCATCATGTGTTATGTCTGCTGTAAATATGCCCGTGCCCACAAAACCCAATACAAGCTGTCTGAATGGCAGAATATTGACTACAATTCAGTTTTTAAAACTATTCTCCAATTCAGTATATCTGACAAACTCTTTCATGTGGGAGCTGTGTCAATAAGTCTTTCACATTTGGTTGTTCTCACTGTACAGATGATTGGATTTCAAACTTTGAGTTGGTTGGGTTGTCAACATTTGCTGAGAAAGTAGTGGGTTTAATCTCAAATAACCAGAAAATAGCTGGTGCAGCACAAACAACCTGAAATTAAATGCCTCTAAAACTAGAGAATTGGTGGAACACTATCACAGGTGCTGTGAGAACAGCCTACCCTTTGTCATCGACTTCACTAAAAATTCACTATCGAACCACTCGGCACTCCACAACAGAAAGTTCATGTTGGGATGGGAGCTGTCATTGCCTTTGGATTGCCTTTCAGCTCCTGCTCACCCACCACCAAGCACACAACAGGGTGTGCAGTGACAGCCACCCAGCCAGCTGCGTGACAGTCTCTGCACAGCATCACAGAATGAAGCAGCGCTTTGACCGTTCCCACAGGGTAAAAATCCCAGCGTTCATGTCATAATGTTCATGTCACAATGTTTCACGGTTACACTGTTCCTGTCATTTTAGTATGGAGTTCTAGGTTAAAGCACTTATGTTAAGACTTGCACATGGCCTTCTTGATCTGTTCCAGGGGGACTATGTTTGTTGATGATGCATTTGAATGTCTCACCAGCATCTGCATATGAAGAGTTTGGATGAAAATTTCCAGAAATCTAAAAAAATTAAGCTGTTTTTATAATAATTTCCAAGTAATCTCTAACAAACTGCAATTTGAATTTTATTTTCAAGAATTTTATTTGCAATTTGAATTTTATTTACGTCAGGTAGGTTTCAGGTCGGTGGATGACGTACATCCATCAGGGTGTGTTGTTGAGGTCAGTTGAATAAACCATTGAACATGGCATGAGCTGTGCAACTCTGTGCAAGTTTCGCAACAACCTGCTGCATTTTTGCATCCACAATCACTGGATGTGATCTTCCACTCTTAGAGGAATTTAATAGTGGCTAGATTGCAAAAGACTAACGTGCTAACGTTCGAAAAGAGCCCTCTCACCGATCTGACAACCTTTTTAATATTCTTCCATCTCACAGAAGATTAAGAAGCATTAAGAACAGAAAATGCATGATTCAGAATAGCACGTCCTGAATATATCTGCCTTCTTCACTCTCTAAACTTAGCACTCTGGGTCTCTAGGCAGGTTGAAAAAATAGCAATAAGTTTATTAAGGTAAATCAATGCATACTCTTGAAGCAGTTTATTCAGTGAAGCGTTTAAGATTGCTGTATATTCCCAAACAGGTGCTAGAGGTTTGTCAGTTATATCTGTATGTGCTGAATTTTGTTTTTTGTTCTTCTTCTTCTTTCTTTTGTTATTTCTTCTATTTGTTTTATTCATTGCTTGTTTTATGATGGGATGTGAGCTGTATTTTCTACATTTGTTTAATGTATTATGTGCATTTTTTTATGAATGAAATGTTTAGGTATTTATATCCTTATCTGTCTTCTTCCAAGGTAAAATTGAACGTCACCAACCCCAATCAAGCACATAAATTGTTGAGTAATAAATTAAGTGTTGTATTAAGTATTGTATTGCAACTGTTAGACTACGTCTAAACAGTGCAAGAGACACATGCAATGCCCCTCCTTACCTGCTGGGGGCAGTGCTGTCATGGTGTGGCTTCCTCTTGGAGGAGCGTACTGGGGTGGGTGTGAGGGGGGCGGGCCGCTCTCCTATGCGCTGGTTCTGGAAGGCCTGATGGTTGAGGCTCTGCTCTGTGAGAAAGCGCTCGTTGGGGTTCAGAAGCAGCAGGTTCTAACAGCAGAGAACAAACACACACACACACACACACACACACACACACACACACACACACACACACACACACACACACACACACACACACACACACACACAGCTGAAGGCTCAACAGATAACTTTTACCACACTCTTCAATCAACAACTATGACATGTAAAATGATAAACCTACAAATTACCACACAAATTCCTGCTTAATTAGTGAAAACAGCCAAGTGGAACAACACATTGAAAAACTACTCGTGCAACTGACTGCATGAGCAGACAACCGCATTTGGCTTCTCAGCTGCTGGTGCAGAGACTGCGCTGAACATCATTAGCATTCTGACAAGATTATGAAATGGAGAGAGCGCTGAAGTTCACATGAGTCAGCGACATTATGATAACTACTGAATGACTTGATCAGGGAGGGCAATGAATCATGAGCCACCCATGGCAACAACAACGCACCCATAACTATCGCCGAGACTTTTTGTTTATGTCAAGACAGATAAATGAGATGTGATACAAAAACAAAAATAATTGAAAAAAGAAGCACAGAAAAAAGTTACACAGAAAAGATATTTCTGGTTTTTATGTCAGACTCAGATGAACTGTCACATTATAAAATTCTGAGTTTTTTTTCTGAAGACCTCAGGTGGTGAGTCATTTGAGTCTTAGTTTTACCTGACTTGTTACACTCAGACAAAACGTATCCCCTCCAAGTTCCTCATTCGACTTCCACCCACCAGTTGATATTAAGCAGTACATAATCTGAGTGACATTTAGGCATGACAATGGCTTCGCCCAAATGGTGCGCGCGTGTGTGTTTATGTGTGTCCCTGTGTGTGTGTTTCTGTGTGTGTGTGTGTAACTGGAATGTGTTTATCTGACCATGTTAGCAAGGGTGATGCTGGGTATGTGCTAGCTAGATGTGACAAACATAAAAAAGTGAGAAGGAGGCTGCTGGAAAGAGAATGGGAAAAAAACAGAGAGAGAGAGAGAAGGAGGGAGGCGTGAGAATGTGCAGCATTATGAATGATGTTGTGTGCTGTTAGCTGATTGATTGCTGATTAAATTAAGAGTAGGAGATAGATGTGATTGCTCCCATCCTTCACCTTGAACACCATCTCCATCAAAAAATAAAACTTTTTAAAAGATAGTAAAAATTGAAAAGTCACAGCGCAACTGGGGACAAACTGGAGCAATCAGTCATTATATCAGACTCGCAGACAGCAACTGTACCTATATATATACATTCCTTGCAACCCTTTGGGCAACTGAGCGTGCAGAGAAAAGGACCAGAATTAAAATGTCCATCAGCTAAGCAAGAGATGTGACTGTAGTCTGCGTGTGCAAATGGACAAAAGGCAGGAGACGGTGGGGAGCGTGAGACAGCTGAGGCTTGCTGTAGAGAGAGTCCTTGCAGAGCTGTATAGCGCGAAGGTGATTAGGCTTTTGTATAAGCTGTGAGTCATCAGTGGTAACAGGAAGAAGCGCACTGCCCACTAGCCTGACACAAGCCTCCGCGCCTGCATAGCATAACACAACACAACAGCACACGCAGCGCAAACACGCCAGACAACAAGACAGCTCTCCTGCTGCACACTACAGACTACAGATGCTGGGGATGCACTCAGACAAACACAAGCTAACAGACACTCATGAACACAATTACAATGAACAATCACACACACTCACCTACACATAGACACAGACAGCAGACAGACATACACATACAAACACCCACACATACACATGCACAAACACACATACAAACACACACACACAGGTTAGCACTATCAGTAAGGAATGGTCTTGACATCTAACATTCACAATAATTTTATTGGACTACAGAGAGTAGAAACAGAAAATAATTTAATAGAATTTTGTATTTATAGCCCAACCCAAGAGATAAAATCTACATATAACTTCCCAGAATTCCATTTTAAATAGGTTTCAGGCTGTGTGGCAGAGAGTATCTACAGCTGAGGAACTGTGGGGAGCTTCTTTGGTCTGTGCGAGGCTCAGATTGGAGTCTGGAGTGTGTTCAGTGGGACCAGCAGTGACGCCCGTGACCCATTTCCTCATCCAATGAAAGCTCCCCCCTCTCCTCCCCCTGATCCCATCTCCCATGGGCCCAGACTAGTCCTGGCAGGAGAAAACACTACTCCATCTGCACAACACGCGCGTGCACACACACACACACACACACACACACACACACACACGAACACACACAAACACACACAAACACACACAAACACACACACACACACACGCATACACAAACACACACACACACACACACACACAAATACACGCAAACACATAGACACACATGCACACACATGTACACACACCACACACTTACACTTGTATCCATGCGCACACGCATACACACACACACACACACACACACACACACACACACACACACACACACACAAACACCTGCACACATAAACACATACACACACATGCACATGGATACACAGACAATTACACATACAGTACATGTTCCAACAAACCTGCACAAACAAACAGACATAAAAACACACAACTCTGAAACACATGGGTGCTGTTGGCTGGGTAAAAAGTCCACTTACCTTCATCAGGTCCAGCAAAACACCATTAAGGATGCCCAGATATCTTCTTTCCAGAGTCTGAGGATGGTTAACTGTAGGAAACTGAAAACACACACACACACACACACACACACACACACACACACACACACACACACACACACACACACACACACACACACACAGCCTGAGTGAGTGCCCTATCTCTCATCCCACCCCATTCATCTTTATATCAGTCTTTACATGCATCTGTCCATCCGTCCATCTGTTCAGCCGTTGATACGTCCATCTGTCTGCCCATCCATTCATTCATTTGTCCATTCAGCCATCTGCTATTATGGCTATAAATTCTTTAGTGTGCTCTGCAAGGTAACAAACACCCAACTGACACTTCAATTCCTGTGTCCCTGCATGGGCTGTCTTAGTGAGGTGTACAAAAGAGGGGACACAGCTATGTGCACACATCATCACTGCAAATGCCTGGACCAGCTGGTGTAGGCACAGCCTTGTGGGAGGCGAGAAGTGCTTACTCCAGGTTCCAGGCTTGTTCCAGGGGCTTATTTGCTGATTTGCGAAGCTGTTTGTGTGGAGACCCAAAGCCAAACATGCACAATCTGCTCTCCATGGAAATTGTCCCTTCCAGCAGAGCTTCCTCCCAGCTCTGTTACAATACACCCTGATTCAGCTAATCAAGTCTCATGGGGGAGGGGGTGGCGGGGTGGGGGTGATGAATGTTACAGCCAGGTGTGTGCTGAGGGAGGTCTGTGGGTGTATGTGTGTTTGTGTGTGTGTGTGTGTGTGTGTGCGTGTGTGTGTGTGTATGTGTGTTTGTGTGTGTGTGTGTGTGTGTGTGTGTGTGTGTGTGTTGGGGGGTGGGGGTGATGAATGTTACAGCCAGGTGTGTGCTGAGGGAGGTCTGTGGGTGTATGTGTGTTTGTGTGTGTGTGTATGTGTGTTTGTGTGTGTGTGTGTGTTTGTTGGGGGGTGGGGGTGATGAATGTTACAGCCAGGTGTGTGCTGAGGGCTGCAAGTGAAACCTGCAGGAGGGGGGAGGTCTGTGGGTGGGTGGGTGGGTGGATGTATTATGGGTGCTACAGGTATGCAAACATGTACAGAGCCTCGTTAGCGCTTTAATATGTTGCAGATTGTGTAAGGCGCTGGCAGTAATACCCTGCAGTCACGTCATGGGCAAATAGTTAGACGTAGTTCACTGAGGACTTCCTGTGCAGAATCAAAGATGGAGGGGATTATAATGGTGTGGCAGGGGGGTGATGAGGAGAAAAGAATGCAGGTGAACCACAGAACTACAGAGGATCTATTCAGACATGAAACTAGCTGGGGCTAACCTACCATATAGCAGCCTTTCATGTTCGCATTTAGAAGGCTAAGTGCAAACATACTGGTTGTGAAAACAAATCTTCCATGTTTGTGATTATAATAGAGCAACAGCACAATATCATTTATGTTAGCTGTATTTGATACAGGTTTTCCTTCAAATCAGTGAGTGTGGTTATATGCAAACAAACAAAAAATCAGTCTGATGAGTTTAGAATTCAGTTTACACTAATTAAAAATGTCATAGAACTTGGTAATACACTGAGTTTATAGGACATATTTTAATCAGAGAAAATAGATAATCAGACTATGAAATCGGAGGTATTGTTTGCATGTAACCACACTCAGTAAAACAGCAGCATGCAGGGGAGGAGAAAAACTAATGTCTAGTGATTTCAGAGACATCTGATGTATCAAGGGCAGAAAAACCTCATTAAAACTCCTGACAAAGAAGCTACAGTGGGCGGACATTTTTTACTTCTTTACACGACTACTGCTACCCTTGAGTCAAGCTCAACCACACACAACCAACCCTGTTAAGCTGAGGGCAACTAATGCATCTTGAAGCAGAGAATTTAGAAAGTGCTTAAAGGAGAAGTTTGGTGTGAATCAGTCCATAGCGTTGTTGTTTAAGGTCACAAAGTGGTCCTGGAGGGGAAAACAATGAGAATCTTTGATGCAACATAGACTAAATAATGAAGTAGTAGCTAACACTAACTGAATGAGGCATAAGGAAATGAAATCAAAAGTAGTGCTAGCTACCAGTTCATTATTTGATCTATGTTGCATCAAATTCTCTCATTCTTTTTCCTTACCAACAGTACTCTGTATCCTAGAACACCAAGGCTGTGGACTGAACTTCTCCTTTAAGCTGGAGCTAAAGATGGGAGTTGGATGCCCGGGGATAGCTGGGGGGTATTAGCGAGCCGGTCCAACAAGCCGCACTGCAACTGCACCGCTGCTTCACCGGCCTGACCAGCCTCACAACCTCTAAACAGCCTCTCGTTGGCCACAGCATAGCACAGCACAGCCCTGCAAACGAGCCAGCCAAGATGAGTCACCATGAGGCAATCAGTGACAGTGCCAGGCTAACAGCCAGAAAAAGAAAGACGGAAAATGAGAAAGAGAGAGATGAACAGAGCCAGACAGAGAGAGCGAGAGACAGGGGGAGAGAGACAGACAGAAAGAGAGAAAGTGTAAGAGAGAGACAGACAGAGACAGAGGGAGAGGGAGAGAGAGAGACAGACAGACAGAGAGAGAGAGAGTAAGAGACAGAGAGAGATAGACATATAGAGGGAGAGAGGGAGAGAGAGAGGAAGGGAAAGCGACACAGACAGACAGAAAGACAGATGGAGAGAAAGCAGAGAGAGAGAGAGAAGAGAGAGGGGCAGAAAGCTGGGTGTAGAGGTAGGGGGTACCAAGAAGATGTGGATGGGAAAGGAGAGCAGAGCACTGGATGAGAGGAAGACGAGAGGGCACAAAAGAGATCCACACAAAGCGAGAGGCGAGACAGATGAATAGTAGACACACGGTAAAAAAAGCGAGATGAACTTTGGGACTAAGGATGCCATGGTTTGACATTGGGTGGGAAAACTGTCAGAAATAGCCATAGTATCATGGTCATCGTAGTGATTCATTTAATCAATCAGGGACCATGGGTTGCTCTGCCAACCTTGCTATGGAATATTTTTATGAAGTGTGGATATTGAAATCATTTACATCTATTTTTTGGATATGATTTGCGATCTAATCCGGCAGAATGCCATTCTAGATGTGCAAATCAATTTTAGGTCACTTAGCCTAAGATTACATTAAAAGTTATTGCCTACTCTATCACTGTTTTTGCATTTGTAGGCTTATTGGTATGCAAAGCCACTTAGTTAAATTCCCTTCAGACAGTGCCACATGCACTGAACCAAATGAGCTAATACAAAAAGGGACTCTTTACATGATACTTTGTATTACCTTAAGGGACTTCTGTGTCATTTTATCAGATAGAATAGATGGAGGAGACATGTTATACAATGACACTAATATGAATACGCGTATGAATTATTGAGACTAATTGACATGGGACTAAGTGAGAAAAAATTACATAGTGGGGCTAATGTTACAGTATTGTCCAAAGGTGAGACGACTAAGGGAGGGAAACATGAGCTCGAGAGACCGAAGAGGAAGTCTGGTGAGGTGTGGTGAGGGGGAGAGATAGAGACAAAGACAGAGACAGAGACAGAGAGACAGAGGGCGAATCTGAATCCAAAATGTTCACTTGTTCATTACATATGTGCACTATGTAGGAAACAAAGCAATATAACTCACACCCTATGTAGTACTCTACACAGTAAACATTTTGGACAGAGCCAGAGTCAGGGTGCCAGGTGTAGAGTGAGTGTGTCCACTGCGACGGAGACTCACCCTCAGGCCATGGAAGCGAGGGTTGTTGTAGAAGAGCTTCATCTGCTCGGGGGGCAGTGGGCCCAGCACCTTCTGGATGGTGTAGAGCTGGTCGATCTCGCTCTCGCCCGGGAACAGAGGCTGCCCATCGCTCAGCTCGCCCAGGATGCAGCCCACCGACCACATGTCCACAGCCTTCCCATAGGGAGCACTGAGGCGGACGGGGAGAGAGGGAAAGGTGAGAACAAGGGAGGAAGGGAGAGAGAGAGGGAGAGGGAGAGAGAGAGAGAGAAGAGGAGCAAAAGGAGAGCAAGAGAGAGGGAGAGAGACAGGGAGAGGAAGGGGGAGAAAAAGATGGAGGCATTGGGGAAAGAAGAGAGCATGTGGGTGTGTGAGAAGAGAAATGGAAAAAGAAGGGGCATTAGAGAAAGAGAGAGTTGGACGAAGGACATAAAGGGATCATGGGCAGGGGGTTAGAGAGGGAGAGAGAGAGAGGCAGGCAGATGGAGGAGGAGGACAAGAGCCAATGAGGGAGAATAAGCAAGATCTCTTATATTATAAATGTTCCTGTGCACTTAAAATTCCTTTCAAATCAACCCACATTTAGCCTCCTGAGACCATAGCAGCCCTAACGACTGGGCCTCTCTCTGCTGTGCTGCGAATGCACACAGCCACTGTACCATACCTAATGCATTATCGAAGAACATTCTGAGGTAAATTAGACAACGTGCTCAAGAGAGACAAGAGGATACTAAATTATGAAAAGATGAGCTTAAAAAAACACTTATGTACATCTTGTACCTTTACAGACAAAGACTCAGTGAAAAACATATCCCGACGCATCTGGTTAGGAAAGAGTGGAGGAAACAGATGTGTATGACACCTGGCAAACGGAAGAGCTAATCGGAGGGGAGGAGTGATGGATAGTGTGCTACCACAAGGAGGGAGAGAGAGAGAAGGCCCTGTGGAGAGATGGCTGAAATATTGAAGCGGCAGCAGACAGACTGGGGAGAAAACAGAGTGATATAGTAAGACAGAATGATAGAGATAGCGAGATAGAGAGGAAGAAAGAAGGATTGAGATTACACAATATAGAGGAGGGCCAGTGAAGGAACTGCAAGATAGAGAGATGCTCCGCAAATGTTTTTCTTCACGACACATTTGTCTAAACCAGCAGGTGGAAAGAGGAAAAGAGTGTTTTTTAGACTGAATTATGTCCTGCTGTGTGGTGGTAGGCAGGAAGTGGAGCGCCATGCTGGGGAAAGCCAGTCTTCTTACCTGACATAACAAATTAGCAGCAGCCTCTCTCAAGCACCCAGTCTCAGATGTAGGTTAAAGGAGAACGGTGTAAAATGAAAATTGGCATGTTAAAACATCATACCGAGTTGGTATGTGTACTGAGGAGCAAAATTGATTTAGCCTGTTGCATTCAGAGTTTAACTATTTTTTATCGTTTGTCCCAGAAGGCTAACAATGGAAGTGGTAGGTGCCCTCAGACGAAGCATGACGACTACGCTATTTTTAAACCATTAAAACAGCTCGAAGAAACTCCACACTCCATCGGTAGTACAACAAAGGCCCTGACATTAAAAACGAGGCACTGAGAACTTTGTAAGTGTACACAACATTTATTAATAAAACAGTTTTGACAAGCAGTACCTTGCTGTAGTTTCTCGTCGCCGCCATGATGAAAGTCTGCACAGGTCGATTGACGAACACGAACCAGCAGGAAGAATAGGAGGAGAGGTAGTACAATCAACTTGTTTGGACTTTTATCATGGCGGCAACGAGAAACAACTGCAAACGACTGCATGTAAGAACAGCTTTTTAAATAAACGCTGTGTACATTTACAATATTCTCAGTGGTTCGTTTTGAATGCCAGAGCCTGTGTTGTACTACCAATGGAATGTGGAGTTTCTTCGAGCTGTTTTAATGGTTTAAAAATAGCGTAGTCGTCATGCTTCGTCTAAGGGCACCTACCACTTCCATTGTTAGCCTTCTGGGTCAAACTATAAAAAATAGTTAAACTCTGAATGCAACAGGCTAAATCAATTTTGCTCCTCAGTACACATACCAACTCGGCATGATGTTTTAACATGCCAATTTTCATTTTACACCGAAGTTCTCCTTTAAGGTATATTATATAGAGACACAACAACACACACACACACACACACACACACACACACACACACACACACACACACACACACACACACACACACACACACACACACACACACACACACACACACACACACACACACACACACACAAACAACAGACACACACACACACACATGGGATAAAAACTCACCCCAGAAGCAGCTCAGGTGAGCGGTACCATCTGGTGGCCACATACTCGGTGTAGTTGGCGTCATTTCCCTCAGACAGGTTGCGTGCAAACCCTAGGAACAAGGAGATCCATAAACACATGAGATACATACTGCCCTACAGAGCCAAAAGGCAGTAACTACATATCATTATACATCAAAACTGAATTTAGACTGGAAATTAACTTTATAACACCTCTATAACATTTCTTGCTTCTTCCTATTAAGAAAGTACATAAAAGAATCATCGCTAGTATAGCAACAACACGTTTGACTGGGCATTATGCTAACTAAAGGCTTTTTCCTCAATTTTAATGCCCTTTCCCACTGTAGGGCAGTACACAATACAGTAGTATGGAAATGTAGATATACCCTAGCAGTAGCAATTGAAAGTTCTAGCCTGGGTACAGTCTAGACATCACCCACTATAGCTCAGAAACTTTTCTCCCAAAACTGGGTGGACCAATCACACATGTCTATCTTTGTATAGAGTCGCTGGATGGGCTTAACACTATGACGGCAGGGCTGTGATGGTGCTCTTGTGTAGTGCTATGGTAAACAAGTCCATTGCTCTGATTGGTAGTAGCGCTATCCTATTGCGTGCAGAGGCAGTTTAAACAGAAAACCACTGATGCCGGCACTTGGACTGTGCCTGGTCTATCCATTGTGGCCAAAACACACAATTTGAGGCCCACCGGCTTGTCAGGCTACCAATACATAAACATATGAGATACACACAACACAGATAAAGGCTGAGGATACAGAAACCCAAGCCCCAGACCAAACTGTTGATCATTTGGTGACAAACTGACATCCTGACTGAATATGGTCATAAAAGGTCTAATAGAACAATGGAACCTACTTAGCGAATTGGCTAATTGATTCATGCATTGATTGATTGATTGATTGATTCATTGATTCATTCATTCATTCATTCATTCATCAGCAGCTAATTTATTCCGTCATGCTCCACCTGAAGCTGCTGTTTGCAAAGTGTTGTGGTGGGTGCTACACACTGATGGTAGAAGTTAGTCTACATCTTCACTGTACAGTGCTTTGAGTGTTTTAGAAAAGCACAATATAAATGAATTATTGTTGTTGATTTGAAGTACACAGATTGAACTGTAATTACTGATGCAACATGCAACTAGATTGATTTACGTATTCACTAAAATGATTCCTTAATTCAATAAATATATTAGACAGAAGAGGCCTGCAGAAGAGGACTGGCAAACTACCCAGAGCAGCTGAGTGTAGTAAACAGTGACGTCCCAACACTCTTCACAGATGAATGGCAGTGTGACAGAGACAACAATGACACACACACACACACACACACACACACACACACACACACACACACACACACACACATACACACACACACACACACACACACACAGACACACACACACACAGACATTGGCCAACCCAACTAAATGACCAATTGGCTAACGTGATGCCGACATCGATCTGGTGTGTCAGACAGTGGGCCTGCTGTGTGTGTGTGTGTGTGTGTGTGTGTGTGTGTGTGTGTGTGTGTGTGTGTGTCTGCAAGTCTGCGTGTGTGTGCTCGCGTGTGTGTGAGCATGTGTGAGTGCGCATGCATGTTTGTGTGTGTGTGTGTTTGTGTGTGTTTGTGTGTGAGTGTGTGTGTGTGTGAGTGTGTGTGATTGTGTGTGCGTGTGAGTGACCCATGAGCCTGACAGATGAGAATTTACCATGGCTGCCACATTTGTAGAGTTAGAGAAAGAGAGACAAATACACTGACTAAGAGGAAGTTGACAAGACAGGCGTAAAATATTATCCCTGAGGTCTTTCCCCCTCCTCCTTCCTTTCTTTTGAGCAATTCTTCAAGAAAAAAACAAAACATCTGCACCGACACCGACCAATGTCTGTCATCACTCATCTGCCTGCCTGCTCGTCTGTCACAAATTATGAATGTCATCACACCCAACGCCAAATGTCACAGTGTGTTGTCTCTGGGGCGAGGATGCCGCAGGTGAGTGAAGCGTGACGCATCAGGTGCGAAGCATGAAGTGTTTACTGAGGGGATGTGTTGTCTTCCTGTGCTCTCCTGACACACCTGGGCTGGCCTACGGAGCAGCAGGTGCAGGTGTAGGGATAGACTCCCTCAGTGGTAGGAGGGGGTTGGCTGGTGAGGGTGGGGGGCATACTGAAGGCTGAGGAAACATCACTACTAAAACTACTAAAACTAAAATTAAAAAAGAAAGGTTAATGGGAGCTTTCTGGTGCGCAGACCTTTTTTTGTCATTTACAGTTTAACTTCTTTGGATCCTGCACCCAATTTACATGGATGTGCGTGATTAAAACCTTGCTTGCTCAACTTGGGGGACCGTACTGACACACAGGCCTTGAACTGGAGCGAGGTGGAATGTGCACAGCTGGACGACAATCTGAGCGACACAAGTGTAAGTGGGTTGTCAGACACTTACTGGGTGGCACCTGCGTTAAACTCACCAAAGTCACACAGCTTGAGGACGTCATCTGAGCTGATGAGGAGGTTCTCCGGCTTGATGTCTGTGGTGAGATACCCAAGGACAAAGGAATAAAATTACAGAGGTTGAACACGTATTTACCTGCTTTCAGAACCAGCTTGCTTGTTTTCTTAAATGCTTACAATGACATCTCTAGCCAAAAGGCTTACATTCTCATACTGCACAGTAAAAAAACAGCACAAACACTCCCACACTTTTGGCTTTCACCAAACCCTTGTGGACAATTTAGAAAAATACAGCCATACCGCTTTACACCAAATACCCCTTGAATATGGAAACAGGACGTTTTACACCTGAAGGTAGTCATAAACAAGAAGTAATAAATGAAAAGGTCTTTGAAAGGTCTCTCTGCAACTCCAACTTAAAAATAAATCTGTTATTTTAAGGCATCCTCCTACTTTTATTTGGAATTTTAATAAAGAAGAAAGACATAAAGAAATAAACAAGAGAAAGACAGAAAGAAAATGAGAGGGAGATAAAAGGAAGAGTTGGAAATACTTAATAACAGAAGCAGAAAGACATCATGGGGGAGTGAGGGGTTCTATTTTCCCATGGCTTCCCTACTGGTAGTTCATCATAGACACCATTAAGGGCGGCACTGCAGGTCCCTTGTTAGAAAATCAAGACCTCTCAGAGGCAGAGACAGCAGCACCCAGAATGTCACCTGAAAACAGCACAGTGACCTTTCTCTATGGGCTCATTGAAAACAAAACAAAGAAAATTGATCTCACATCTGCACGTCCGCACAGGACAAACAGTGTCTGGCTCCTGCGCTTGAGGATGACATAAAGGTCTGATCATGTGTTGGGACTCGTAATATTGTCTTGTGTTTTCGTCTCTGAGCGTTAGGCCATCTGGACGACTCCTGCTTCACTCCAGGACGCCTGCCAAGAGCTCATAGCATGCAGACTATCGAACAGACCGGGATGACATCGTAATCCCATTACCGAACTGGGGAAGAATGCTTTGCAACTCGCATATAAACTGCACCAAATACCCTGACATAGCACTGGGGATGAGGGGCAGGGTAAATCGTTTGGGTTATGCTTTCTTGTATCCATTCTGTTAGCCCTTTGACTCTTTTTTATATTATCTTAGCTGTCAGTTGACGGTCTGAATTTGAATGTGTGGAGAGGTGCCTCTTACCTCTGTGCACAATGTCGTTCTTATGGCACCAGTGGATTGCTTTGATTAACTGGTAGATGTAGTTCCGCACTTTTTCGGGGGGAGCGCCATTTGGGAACTCCTCCAGAAGCTCCAGCATATTCTGTAGGAGACACATTATCCGTCACAACATCACACTCGCATTATCATTACCCGTCACAACACCACACACGCATTTTCATTACCCATCACAACACCACACATGTATTTTCCGTCACAACACCACACATGCCTTATCCATCACAACACCACACACACATTATCATTATCCAGTCACGACACCACACACTTGTTATCCGTCGCAACACCACACGCATTATCCATCACAACACCACACAGCTCAGGTGACTACACCGATACCAACAGAAACTTGGATTTCAAACAGATCTTACACTTCTGTTATTGCAGTGGTTATTGCAGTTTTTTCAAGTTACTTTTGCAAAAATATTATGGAGTGTTTTTTTCTAAGAGCTGTAGATCTGGTGCAACACATCTGGTGTGAGTGGAAAACTGTAGAACAGCAGCTTTGGGACTTCACCCTCCTAACACACACTCAGCACAATGTTCTACACTCACTCACACACACACACACACACACACGCACGCGCACACACACACACACACACACACACACACACACACACACACACACACACACACACACACACACACACACACATACACACGCACAGCTCAACCTACTACATACAGTCTAACCCACCCTCTTGTAATAAATTATAGTTGTTCTGCCTGAGATCACAATAAAGCAGCCACTTTGATCACTTTGATCATGTGGCTTCCTGAGTGGTAATCCCATTATGGTAACAATTTACATCAAGGACATACATGGAAGGGGTCTTAACAGTATAAATGGCTAAAGTTTGAGATGCTTGTGGTTCAGATTTACACCGCTGAATCCGAAGTATGTTTCCAATTCTTCGTCACTGCTCTTTACTGGAATAAAATATGATTGCTGCATCAACCAAGATAAACACGCATCCTTTTTCTTACACTCTCCACACACACTCAGCTCAACCTTCAACAAACACATTAACCCAACCTCTCACATGCTAACCCACCTTCTCCACATACTCGAAGACCAGGTAGAGTTTGCCCCGTCGGCGGAAGGCCTCTTTCAACTCCACAATGTTCTCCTGCTTGAGGGTGCGTAGCATCTTCAGCTCTCGAAGGGTCGTCTCTTTGACCTCCTCATTCTCTGTGGCAGGCATGGACAAACACAGGATTGAGACTTTCTACAATGGGACCCGATCTGGAGAAATGAGTCTGAAGTCGCAAATTCTAATTTTAAGCTACTGACCATTTTAAGCTACTTAAGCTATTTTCGTAGAAAACCTTCAAAATATCAATTTTTATTTTTTGTTATTTCATAAAACAAAAGGTGCTCAAAAACATCTCTCCACTTTTCATTATGTTACCGTTAAAAATTAATACTAAAAAAATAATTGCACCATTGAGATATTATCAAAATGTCCAAAATAAATGTGTTTTTCTCAGGTCTTGAATTTAAAAAAATGTTGGGATGTCATACAGTATTTGAAAGGACTACATTTTGACAACTGTTAAAAGTGTGTCCCGACCAAAAAAAAACAAGGTGTATCCTGTTGTGTTTTCACTGGTATCAAAATCTCATTTTTGAATTTTGGGTCACTGTGACTCATTTTGCCAGATCTGGTCATGAATATTCACAAATTGCTGAGTGATGCCAAATACAAAACAAGTTGGCATTTACGTAACACAGACAAGTGAAATTTCACCTTGAAGACCCATTAAAAAAAGTCTGAGACAGAAACATTGCAGAGTTCAGAGATAACTGAATATGATGAGACCCACAGTGATGGTTAGGACAACAGAGACAGAGCAACTCTGAAGTGTGATACAAAGAGTGAAGCCAAAGAGAGAGAGAGGCAGACAGGAAGTTGAGTGTAAAAAAAGATAAAGTGAAGGAGGAGGGATATGAGGACAAAGGCTGTTGAGTCTGAGAAGGAGGAGAAAAAAAAATTCAAGGAGGGGAGGAGTGCGACAGTAGAGGAGAGATGACAAGGGAAGTGAAAGCAGTCAACCAAAGAATGAGGTGAAGAGCAGAGCAACTGGAAGTGACATTTCTGTGACACACACACACACACAGACCAGCACACACACCAGCACACACACACACATACACACACACACACCAGCACACACACACACACACACACACACACACACACACACACACACACACACACACACACACACACACACACACACACACACACACACACAAGCTATGTATGAATTAGGGTGCGGCAGTCAGACACACATTCGGACTCGGTGGGAAACAAGAGGATTCTAAGGAGGGCTGAGGAGAAAACCACCCCAGTGCAGAATTCATTTCCAAACCATCTTTTAATAGACCTAAATCGCCCCATCCAACCCAACAGGGATATCTTAGTATCACAGACAGATGTGTTTGATTAGGTTTGCAGCTAAAGCCCCCTGGAGAGCCTGTCTGCAGGGAGACCATCGCGCTTCCCTGAGCAGGAGATTGAGTCATGCAGGAGAGAGATGGAGCGAAGGAGGGATGTGAAACAGTGAGACAAAAAAACACAAAAACACACACAGTGATCTCATTTAAGTGTCAAACCACAAGAACATTATTGAAATGGGAGATCTCAGTGGAGCCTTGTTGTTAGGGATGTGATTGTTATGGACACCACAAACATAAACAGACTTCCTGGTACCCTTGGGCAGCTCAGTAACTCGACTGCCTTGCAACCCTTCAAGTGTACCAACCCCATTTACACACACACGGGTTCAATTTAAGGATTTCAAAATGTGGGTGCAGTTCTTACCCTCGCTGTCCTTGAACTTCTTAATGGCCACAATTTCATTTGTCTCCTGCAATAAAAAAGAGAGAGGGAAAGGGCAACTAATTAGATGTTCAGCAAGCTGCTGCTCGGGGGAGATGGGGGGGCCCCTATTGCACCCCCACCCCCTCAGCCGCCACCTGCCCAAACCCCCAAACCCTCCATGGGTGCTTACAACAGCAGCAGCAACAGCAGCAACAGCAGCAGCTCTAATGAAAGGAACATGTCTGATAGCATCTGATTAGGAGTACCACTCTGCCAAGCCCTGCGCTATGCTACATGCTTCTCAATGAAGCGCAGCGCTGGCACGCATCCCCTCTACCGCCGCAATCCCTTGCCACCGCCGACTGCTAAAGACATGCTACGAGGGCTGTTGTGTGTGTTGTGTTAAAATGCTGAGACAATGCAGCAGAGTGAGATAGTTAAAATATCCTCAGTCGAGGGACAGGAAGACCTAGCCAAGCCCTCCCATGGGCTAATCACAAAACCAAAGCAAAGCATCAAACACAACAACATATTGTGTCATGAATGAAAGTCGCCTTCTGATTGTCCAGGGTCCAGTTTTTGTTGGATATAAATACTGCTATGAGGAGGCACTGCCAGGATAGAGTGGAGTGAGTGCTAGGGCCAGAGTGGTGTGAGTGCTAGGGCCAGTCTGTGGTCAGTGCCACATGTGAAAGGTCTGTCTGACCAGGAGCAGCAAGCCGGCGCTAGAGAGAGTGAGCGCGTGCACTCAGAGACAGCCTGGCCCTGTTTCCTATGACTGGCCTCTCCTCTCTTCTCCTCTCTTCTCCTCTCTTCTCTTCTCCTCTCCTCTCTTCTCTTCTCTTCCCTCCTCTCTTCTCCTCTCCTCTCCTCTCCTCTCCTCTCCTCTCCTCTCCTCTCCCTGCTACCAGTGTGGGGCCTGGATGAGAGCCACTCTCCTCTCCTGTCCTGTCCTCTGGTGTCTACTCCATGTCCTACTTTTCCAGCCCTGCTCGGCTCCAGCCTCCACTGTACTGCTCTACTTTCATCCGTGAAAAAAAGGGAGAAAGAGCAAAAGAGAGGGAGAGAGATATGAAGAGAGAAAGACAGAGAGAGAGAGTGAAACACATAGGGAGAAAGAGAGAGAGTGAGAAAGAAAAAGAGAGATGTTGGGGGTAAGGAGAGAGTGAAGGGGAGTAGAGAGAGGCGTGCAGAAAGAGGGAAAGAGGGAGTGAGAGAGTGAGAGGGGACATGAAAGTAAGAGTTGCACAGAGAGTTAAATAAACACAGGTAGACAGAGAAATTAGAGCAAGAGAGAATGTATAAAGTATTAGAGAGAGACAGAGCAACAGATTGGATAGATAGATAGATAGATAGATAGATAGATAGATAGATAGATAGATAGATAGATAGATAGATAGATAGATAGATAGATAGATAGATAGATAGATAGATAGATAGATAGATAGATAGATAGATAGATAGCAAGAGAGAGAGAGACAGACAGAGAGACAGAGAGAGAAAGAGCAAACCAGCCAGGACAAACAACAGCTTGAGAGAGTAGTGCGCAGAGCTTCTAAAATCATTGGCTGCAGTCTGCCTATCACAGTCTCAGTTCAGTTATATTGTTGCATATGCTTTGCAATTGTGACACCAGATTTACCAGGAGGGCTAGTACCATCATCTCTGACCCCTCCCATCACTTGTTCACACTGTCGCCATCAGGGAAGAGGTTCAGAAGCATTACATACAGAGCATCATGTTTTTAGAGGTAGTGATGTGTGTTGTTGTTTCTGTGTGATACATGTGAGCACGCCAAGACATTTTCCTATTAACATGTACTCCTGCATTGTTGAAATGACCATAATAAAACCTCAACTTTAACTTGAGAGACAGAGAGAGAGAGAGAAGATCCAACAGGACCACAACTGTATGATGATGCTGACCCTCCTCCTTAAAGGAGAACTTCGGTGTAAAATGAAAATTGGCATGTTAAAACATCATACCGAGTTAGTATGTGTACGGAGGAGCAAAATTGATTTAGCCTGTTGCATTCAGAGTTTAATTATTTTTTATTGTTTGTCCCAGAAGGCTAACAATGGAAGTGGTAGGTGCCCTTAGACGAAGCATGACGGCTACGCTATTTTTAAACCATTAAAACAGCTTGAAGAAACTCCACACTCCATTGGTAGTACAACAAAGGCCCTGACATTAAAAACGAGGCACTGAGAACTTTGTAAGTGTACACAATATTTATTAATAAAACAGTTTTGACAAGCAGTACCTTGCTGTAGTTTCTCGTCGCTGCCATGATGAAAGTCTGCACAGGTCGATTGACGAACACGAACCAGCAGGAAGAATAGGAGGAGAGGTAGTACAATCAGCTTGTTTGGACTTTCATCATGGCGGCAACAAGAAACAACTGCAAACGACTGCATGTAAGAACAGCTTTTTAAATAAACGTTGTGTACATTTACATTCTCAGTGGTTCGTTTTGAATGCCAGAGCCTTTGTTGTACTACCAATGGAATGTGGAGTTTCTTCGAGCTGTTTTAGTGGTTTAAAAATAGCGTAGTCGTCATGCTTTGTCTAAGGGCACCTACCACTTCCATTGTTAGCCTTCTGGGTCAAACTATAAAAAATAGTTAAACTCTGAATGCAACAGGCTAAATCAATTTTGCTCCTCAGTACACATACCAACTCGGTATAATGTTTTAACATGCCAATTTTCATTTTACACCGAAGTTGTCCTTTAAGAGGGCCTTCACAAACGTAAAACCCACTTTAATGTAAGTCACGAGCACCCAGATCAGAAGACGTGACGCAGGGGCCATTGTTCAATCTAATTAACTGTGGATGCACGGCACTGCACGGTTCTGACAAAAAAAAGGGCCTCATATAGAAGGGTGTGCCGGTGAAGAGGTTGCATCTCTCTTGAGCTGATCTAATTTTCCTGCCGGCTGTCAGGGAGGGAGAGAAGTGGAGGGAAAGGTCATTGGCGAGTGGCCAGGTTTTGGAGATGGGGAAATTTGCAATGGGTGAAATATTTCAGGTGAGGTGAGCAAGTGAGCTGAATCTGTGTTGACTGTGGTGTCACACAGGTGCTGAGTAGCAGTGATGCTCTGCTCTAATTTGGGACCTTGCGCAGTAAATAGAGGGCATCTCCACTGCAAATGTGAAGCAAAATTTACACGCTCTGTTTGCTTATGCAACCGGCCTGTTTTGCACGCACACACTGACAAAGCTGCCGCCGATGGCACCACTGCTGACGTGGTCGCCTGAAAAGTTATGGAAGTTTCTCCGATCTTGCTGTCCACTGACAAACAGTGGACAACATAATGTCAGCTCCTGGCTCAGGAGTTATTGGGGGCATGACCTTTGACCTTTGCCCTTATTATGAAGTCCTATTTGTGGGCAGGGAACGTGATCTGCAAACCTAATTAAAGGGTGAGGGGGGAAGACAGTGAAGTGTGTGACAGGAGTCAACAGCCTTCCTGTCATTGAGGAAGCCCGTCAGGTTCCTCCGCTTGTTAAAAGCAAGCTGTTTTCCATCCTGCAGCCCTGGTATGTGACACTATGTGGCTATTTATTTGAGGCAGTAATGAGACCAGTGCTGTCTAGCTCTCCTGTCTTTAGCTCCCGTCTCTCTTTATCTAGGCACAGACCTCCACATTCTTAACTCTGATACAATGGAACATCAGGTCCAGTCGCAGGTAGTCTGAGGTACACTGGAGGCAGTCGGGGTGCTGAGTCGCAACATCAGTCGTCATGTTTGTTGGGGAAACCGATTTAATCGGAAACGATCAATTCCATTGTTGACGCAATTCCGATTAAATCAAACATGTTTGGTACCGAGTCACCCAGTCTTTATCTCTGTGCTTTGTTTGTACAACCGACTCAAAATAGCACCCGACACTGTCTGTAGGTTTGGTGTGCTCAGTCGCATTCTAATTATGAATGACTGAACAAATCGGGAGGTCTGTTCCCAGCTTTCATCTCCCATCCCTGCCCTTGATAGCCACAGATGACGACCAGACCTCCCTCGTCCTCTCACAACAGGCGTTCTTCACCCCTGGCAACCCCTTCGAGAGCCTGAGCATCAGGGGAGGTAACTTCCCTGATTAAACCCATTACACCTCCACATTACATGACATCCCCACATCAGAGCGAATCACTCCACAGCTGCAGGGCAGAGGTGGAAATCAACTTTATAAAACTGTATAAAATGTGAACCTTCCTACCAGCCTCTAAGAAAAGCGACTCAATAGAAAATCGTTTATGTCTGAAATCTACCAGCGACTTCCATATTTTACCCGTGTTTGGCTGGTGCCAATGTCCATCTCTGCTGTAGGGGTTCTGGGGCTGCCTACCTCGGTGGCTGCCTCTTACGCAACACGGTTTTTATTTTAAGCCCTTCTTCCAGAGCAGAAGCCTCCTGTGTGAGAGGGGGCCGGGTTGGTAGGGGCTCATTCATCTCCGAACTGGGCTAAGGTGCCGTTTCGCCCCTTCTGTGAGACATCCATCATGCCCCAGTCTCTCTTTATCTGGGATGGCAGGTGGTGGGGGAAAGATGGGTTGGACTTTTTTCCATTATGGGGGTGGAGGGGCTCAGTAAAAATGATGTCTGTGCGGTCACGCATGCATCCCACACGAGTGACAACCGAGGCTGCTGAAATGGAGAGACCACAGAGCAGGACTGACGCTCATGCTCTGACCAATGTGGATGAGAGGGGCTGTGCACCTGTGCACCTGTGTCCTGGGTTAGACCCTCAGATAATCCATCAGCTCAGTGAAGGTCCTGGGGGGAGCGCCAGGGACCATGGCCGATGCTCTGGGTCTGAATAACAGGTGCGGCGAGGTGGTGGGGCGGTGAGGCGCTGAGGCAGTGAGACGGTGGGGCGATGGGGTTTGGGGGGTTATACTAGGGGAGAGGATGAAAGCATTTTTGGGGGGTAGGGGTGGGGGGTGAACAACACCATGCTTCAGAAGCTACTTCAAAAGGGTGTGGCACCATGCCTGGAATGCTGGCGGAGGCCGCAGACATCCTTGTTTTTCTGTGTTTCCGTCTTTGTGGAGTCATGCTCATACTGTAATCAAGACCCAAGAAATGAACCAGCAGCCTGCGACAAACACTGCGGGGCTTTGTTTTGTGTGTGGCTGGTGCTGGGGCTTGGGGTGGGCAGGGGATGAAGAGATGAGATGCTGGCTGAGGAGGAATGGGGCTTTGATGTTAAAGAGAAAGACGATCCATCCACAAAGGCACGAGCGGAGAGAGCACTCTCCTGCACCCTGCTTAATTGCAGAACGACAGGGCGCAAATAGGTCTTTACAGAAAGACTTAATGCCAAAAGACACCTCAAATATGTATCTTATTTCTCTAAGTGAGCGAGGCAAACGACTAAGCTGCAATGATCCCGATTATCTGCATTATTATATGAGGAAATGGAAGTAGATTATCTGGGGGTAAACAAGCATGCTTATCTTGGGCTAAGTACTTGGGTCGTTGTGACACTGCGGCGGGCGCTGTATGTAAGCCACCAGAGACGCTTGAGTTATTACATCTACGGCACTGCAATTCCACAGCAAAGCCTTAGTGCGTACACCGTAGGCAAGAGATGAACTGTGTTACACTAACACACTGCAGATACCATAGTTGTATGTTTGCCAAATAAACCAACTTGTTGCCAAAGGATACAATGAATTTTGAATGGCCGCATGAAAGTAGTGCGAACGTGTAATCCTGAAACATTCATTTGCTGGCACATTTGAATGGAAATGTATTGAATCAAATAAAATATAGGTTAGGCACCACCACAACTTCAGTGGGCTACTGGCATGAAAATGTAAAATCAGAAAACATAATATGTGCCACGGCTCAGGAAAAAAAAAAAACAAAACATTTTTTTGATAGGACTTGACACCAAGAGAATACACAGACAGTGTAGACAGACACTGTCAGGTGGCAGAAACAAAATTGATCTGAATGTTTTCATGGTTTGGGGGCTTGTGAAATGGGATAGACTTCGTACACTTTAGTAAAAAAAAAGCCACACCAGGATTCACATGGTTAAAAAGTGTCCTCGATACTTTCAGAAGACAAAAAAAGGCAGAACAATTTACTCCAATTGAAGGAAGTTAGACTGTCTGTGTATTCAGCCCGATGGCTGCACAGACCAGAGAACTAAAATAAAACATATCTATCGGGGGACAGCAGATCTCTCTCTCTCTCTCTCTCTCATTCTTTCTCTCTCTCTCTCTTCCTCTCTCTCTCGCTAGCTCTCTCTCCCTCTCTTTTTCTCATCCTCTCTCTCTCTCTCTCTTTCTCTCTCTCTCTCATTCTTCTTTTTACTTTCTCTCTCCCCCTGTTATCGCCTTCTTTGCAGGTCTTTGCAGTGACGCTCTCTACTCAAGGTGACCCATTTAATGTGATGCCACACACAAGCCCTTTTTTCCCTTCTCGCGTCCCAGTTTCTGCTCATTCTGCTGAGAAGAAGAAGAAAAAAAAGATTGTTGACTCCAAAAGTAGGCAGAATAATGTTTCATCATTAAAGTTCCAACAGCACCAAGAGTCAACATTAGAACCACATCACTACTTCATGCAATCCCACTACAGCAAACATCACAGATACAAAGTCTATTTAAGTGTCTTAGTGTGCTGTGGGTATACTTTTGTAATGTCAGGAGGGGCCAGGTGCTGTAGGCAGTTTTTGCCAGCTTTTGTCCTGAAACGCATTTGCTTTATAAGTCACTATCCGGCTGAGTTTAAACTCCCTGGGTGTCTATGTACACATTTCGTTTTTGCCAAGCTGGGTGGCGTTGACCTGGTTTGGCACTGTACGACACTCATAAGCAACCTGACTTCAGAAACTGAATATAGTACCACATATTTGGTCCATCCACTCACTAAATCAGCCCAACTCTTCAACCTGGTGAAAGAGTTCATCAGTGGCATTACCTGTCTGAATTGCACAGGTAAAACCACATGATTTGTACATAGTATATGGTGCTGGGTTGTAGCTTTTAAAGCCAGGTTGCTAATCACTGCTGTATGATTAATTTATTCAGGGGTCCCTGCGGGATTCCTGTCCTTTTTATGTTCACTTTTCATAATCAAATTTCTCTGTTTGTATGTAAAAAAACAATTAATTCTGACAAGAAAAGCTTGAATCCTAGAGTGATAGTCACATGGTGTGGTTTTTCAATGCAGACAACCAACGATGAGAATACAAATCAGCACTCGCCATCAGAGATTCATAACGGACGTCGTGCCTTGTCACTTGGCTGCTCTGACTCACATAAAGGGGCGTACACAAACGTGGCAAATGATGGCACATCCCATTGGTGCAGCCCTGACCGGCTCTGTGCCCGCATAATGCGCTGATTTATATGCCGCCAAAGCGGGCGGCCTCTTCACAAGTTTGACGGCAGCTCATCTGAAATGATGGGAGGAAGGGTAAGTGGAGATGACATGACAGCGACCTTGTCTTGGGGATTTTATAAACAAGTCTCCCAGCAAAAGGGCATCTTGGCCGAGGCAGCAGGCTGCTTAAAAAGAATTCTAGTCCTCACATTACTGATACCCTCTCTCTCTCTCTCTCTCTCTCTCTCTCTGTTTGTCTCTCCTTGTCTCTGTCTCTCTTTCTATCTCTCTCGTGCGCTTTCTGCCTCTCTTTCTTTGCTCTGCAGGATCCTCTGGGTGCTTCATCGTTGCTCCTCTCCCTCACACTCCATTGCAAGCCCTTGATTTCCACTGAGGCGCCTCTACTCCCTTCTCCTCTCCTCCCCTCCCTACTCTCTAGTGGTGAGAACAAACACTTCGGCTGAGCAAATGTTTAAACTTCACTCATGGGCTTTTGTCGATGCCTTCTTCTGAAAAGCCAGAGAAGTACAAGACGCTTAAAATAACCAGCCTTTCTTCAAACCTTGACCTTAATTACCAGAGTGAGAGAACACGACAGGCAACACACCAAGGGTGAAAATGGCACAAAGAAAAAGGGAGAGAGGGAAACCTTTCTTACCCAGCGGAGAGTGCTGTCTTGCAGGGAGGATAATGTGGTCTTGCCTTTGGCTTGAATGGTTATGTACTAAGCCTCACCTCTGCCAGTCTCTCTCTGTTTCGCTCTCTTATTCTGTGCTAGCTTTGAGCTAATCTCACTGGAAGTGGATAGTGCAGGCGAATAACAGGGTGACCCCTAACTGGGCCAAACTTGTAGCTGCAGGAAGTGATCTGGAATGGGGTGGACATGAGACGCCCAACACACTGGTCTTAAAAATGGAGGTTTATTTCACCTGTGTGTCTGCACGCGCATGTGTGTGTGTGTGTGTGTATGTATGTGTCAGAGGGGTGGTCAATCTCTTCCTGTTTCTCTCTTCCATCCTGTGGTTCAAAGACCTCAGATCAAATCTCCCAAATCCACTATCCCCTCTTGTCTCACCCTCAAAAAAAGGAAACAGTGCAATCTAAAGCCGGTAGGGCTTCTTTGGCTCGCCTCAGCTTGTATTCTTGACCAGAGCACTAAACACCACTTCTTCACAGGTGTAAAAAGCACTTTGGGTGTACACATCATCTTTTTTCTAGACTTTTTAAGGACCTTAGAGTGTTTATTGTTTGTCTTAAGGATCTAGTCCTCTGTGCTTACCACAGTGTAGGCACGCGTGGCTCGCTGTGGGAGAGGGAGGGTGTGAGACAGGGCGCGGCAGTGTAAGGTGAACACCCAGGGTTTGCCGCGACTCACATTTCGCCCCCACTGTACCCTCCGACACTCACACACATACACACACACACACACACACACACGTGGCAGGCAGGCAGCGAGGGAGGCGAACACACCGAATAAAACATATGGGCAGGGCAAGGCACAGGAGGGCAGGACAAGGCCAGGGGATGAACGCCACTTACCGGAACATTCTGGCAGTTCCAGGGCTCTTGACACCCCCACACACCCACCCCACATCCCAACCCCCCAAGGACTTGTGGAAGCTGGTCAGGTCAGACCACCTTGTTGGTGACAGGAGGGGCACCACTGGGTTGCAGACTGAAGGATTTTAGGTGGACCTTTGGTGCTCAAACACACTCACACTGGATCAGACACTCTGCTGGTACAGGAGTCAGACTAGCAGGCAAAAACACACCACTTACATGGTTTAATTAATGTCTTTACAGTTATTACTGTCACAGTGTTTATACAAACATTTTGATATAAACACTGTGTCACTGCGCCACAGTTACACACAGCTTTATCTATCAGGTAACTGTGCTAGTGTCTTTGGTTCACAATGTTCAATAATTAAACACAAATGTCTCCACAATCAACGCTGCGTAACCGAGTGTGAAGGAGAGGCACAGAGTCTTCTGAGGTCAGATCATTATGACCCAGTGTTGCCCGATAACAGTCGCTGGAATTAGTTCCATAGCACTTCGTGCTGCGCACACATGCATACAATTATGCAAAGGAGAGGCAGTGTGTTTCTCCGTCTCAGCGTGAGAGTGTGACTAAAAGAGCAGCCCTCCCATCCCTCAGACAGCGGGTGATCCATCATTACCTCAGGAGATCACAGGTAAACACTGCAATATTTGCCTACCTCTCTGCTGTGCCAGAAAGAAAGAGAAAAAGAAAAGGCACTGAACAGTGTGGAACTGTGATTTGACTTTTACCTGGCTGTTGCTTTTCCTGATTTAGTTGTTTGTTGTCTGTTTTGTTTTTGTTTTTTCTTTTTACAGGAAGTGGCAGTTGTGTGTGCTCAGGACATCCTGTGACAATACAGCTGCCGTAAAACTGAGTGTAGTATCTCTACGCAGTGCCTTATTTACCATATTAAAGGCAAACACTGACACTGTGGAGTTGGATCCAAAAAAAAAAAAAAAAAAAATTGGAAAGTTGAAAGGATCGTTTCTTTAAGGAACAGTGTCCTCCAATTTTAATGAAAAATGCTCTCTGCTTTTTTCATGCTTGGCCAAACAAGCAAGCAGGTTTGCCAGGAATAAGTGTCTTACCTGTAAACTAGTTTCAGAAAAAAATATGCTACAATATGAAAGGGGTTTTGACTTGATACAGTGAAAGGATCCTTTAGCTTTCTGGGTCATTACAGTGGCCACAAAGCCCCCACACACACACACACAATGGAAGGGCAGCCTGGTGTGTGTTTGCCCGCTATCATGTGCCAACGGTCTTCACTTGCTGTGCTATCAGGCCAAAGCCATTTGACGCGGTGACCAAGGGCATTTAGTTTCGCCAGGCTCACAGGACCCTTTTTCCAATCTTGCCTGAGCAAACAAACACTGGGTCCCATTAACCGCCCGCCCACTCTCGCCTCACATACCACACAAAACACTGCAATATGTGACACTGAGACAGAAAAGGCAAAATACACTTCACTCTTCCAGGTGGTGTCAGTGTCTTCTAAATTGCCCATTCATGTGTAAATTTGTCTGAAAAAAAAAGTACCCTGTCTCTTGGAGAACAGTGAGGTACCTTGTTTGCCATTTTATATTATAATTACACACTTCAGACTGGAAAAACAAGATCTTTTGAGCCTGTAGTGGCGGGCTGTGGCACGTTTGTATACATGCTTATGACAACATAAAGCCTGCAATCAGGGTGACGAAGCGACAGGCGCCCTGGATGTTGTGTACAAACACTACGGCTTGTTCTATTGGCAGCAACCACTAATTTGACAAGGTAGCAGCTGAGTAAACAACAGTAAATCATGTATTTCAGGCTGATCAGATGCATGACACCGTACACCGTACTTCTTGATTTTATGGGAATGACAACTCTAAATACATCAGGATAGTGACACTGTCCTTTATATGGACACCTCACTCATTGTCACTTAACTGCTGTGTGTGTGGAGGTGTGTGTCTGTGTGTATGTGCGTGCGTATGTACGTGTGTGTACATGGGTCTGTGTGTGTGCGCACGTTTGCAATCTGGTTGTTGTTACCCCACTGCTGCTGGTGCCCATGCTGTACCTGGGTTTGCCCCGCTACCTCTTCCTGTGCAACAGCCCCAATGCAATGTGCAATGTTCAGTATTCCCTTTCATGCCCCCTTTACCACATTTTTTTATTAGTTTGTATGCCCTCTTTTTTTGCCATGACACTTTGTACCTTTTGTACTTGACACTTTGATACTTTTTCATCTCACACCTTAGTGGACATGCTGCTTAATTTCATTGTACAGGCAACTGTTCAATGACAATAAAAGTCTTGAAGTCTTGACGTTTTCATCCAACAGAAGCATACACTACACTTGCTGATCATGTACAGCATCAAGGACTACTGTTTCCAGAGAAATTGTAGAGTTGGTAGTGTGGCGTAGAGTAATTTTATTGCCTGTCACCCTGAGATAAAAACTCAATTCTCTATGTCAAGCTGCTTCGCATTACATTCATTGCATGTCAAATTATACAACCAAGAAATGGCTGACAAATCACAGAGACAAACTTGTGATGACAACTGAAAGACAGCTTGTGTCACTGAACACTGCAGGCTTCATAGCTATGGACTACAGCTGTGCTCATACTGGATTTCCACTCCAAACCCTTCTACCAGCCTCCAATCTGACTGGGGTAATGGCCACATGTGCTAACTGATCACACGTCACTTACAGTATAACTGCATGTGTGACTTGTTAACCACAGTGATAAGCTCATGAAACTCATTTCTCATCACCATAATGCCTTGCAGAATTACTGTAACACAGCTTTCCAAACTCCCACAATGCCCAAATGCCAAACTATGTCATATCATTCTCTTTCAAAAATGAACACCCAATGGCCTAGCAATATTCTCTCCCCATACATGAGTGTTTCCAGTCTTGCAAACAGAGATACTTCAGCAATATTTGCTGATAAAAAATATCTGATCTTCAAATATGTACTAAGTTAAATACCCTCATTGAGTAGACATCGGCTTTTATTGTAATGTCTTAAACAAACCCATGGACAATCTGAACTGTTAAATCACTACCCAAAAACACACAATTATTTGACTAAGCAAAATCATAGCATATCCCATTTACTTGAAGTGGAAGTCTGTATTATTATGTACTGAATAGCAATTTCCACATTCCAAAACACTAACCACAGGAGGCATTCTTCTCCACAAGACTTTATTTCCATTGTTCAAGAGCCTTTGTGGCTGAATCCTGTCAGTAGTAATTCAGAGAGAAATGCACCAGGTGCATTCAGACAGGAAAGATTTAAAGAAGAAAAGCTTATGACACAGCAAAAAAACATCACAATTATTTCAAAAGGTAAAAAATAGATTTGATGTCTTGATATTGCTGAAGTGTTGTTCAGTTAGGACGGAGAAGGTATGGAGGAGGTAATTGTTGTAAAAAAGGCTGTAAATTTAGATAAAACCAAAGTGGGAAAAAAGGACTTCTTCTCTGCCGTGTTTTTTGTGTATGACATAAACAGCTTATTCGCATATGTGACACTTTCACTATTTATGTCACTTAACTCTGCAATGCAAAACGACACGTTCCCAGAGCGTAAACCGAAGAGTGTTTCCAGAGCATTCAATAAACAGGAACGCAGAGGTTTATTTAGAGCCTGGCCTGACCCTCTTTCTGTGGCACATTATTACGTAGAAGCATGATATTTTGGGGAGTGGCAAAAGCTAAGAGAGGGGAAAACAAAGTAAGTGGATGATGGCTCAGAGTTGACAAGTCCACAACATAGACCTCTGTGTTCTTGTGCGTGTGTGAGTCTATGTGTGTGTGTGTGTGTGTGTGTGTGTGCATGTGCGTGTGTGTCTGTATGAGAGGGGGAGAGAGAGAGCGAGAGAGAGAGCGAAAGAGAGAGAGAGAGCGAGAGAGAGAGTGTGTGCGAGTGTGGCATGAACTGCACTATGAAAGGCAAGGCAGGTGAGAGGAATCTACATGGGTAAAGGGAATACACACAGTGAACCCATATGCAGACACACGTTCACAAACCCCAGCACCTTTTCCCCACCATTA